>QRFJ01002818.1:0-169143 GCA_006176705.1 Cocos nucifera | reverse complement strand
ATCAAACCCTAGTCTCTATCATATGATGTCATCATTCAATTCAAGTCTGATGTGAAAATCTAAATAGAAACTCTTTCTATTATTTCACTCTGCCATGGCCATGGACTTCTGGACTTGATTCTTATGATCATCAAGGGCTGCTCCTTTACCCGAGGTAGATAGATTCCATCTTGATGCTATCCAGTTCCTACAAATGAACATGCTATAGCCAACATACACTCTCAGGATTCGTTATGGCTAGGAGACTGAAGTTATTGGTGTAGTTCAACTATAAACACCCTCAAGGTAAACTGTCGATGCATTTAGGTCAAAGAACAGACACACCACTGCAGCATCGAGTTAGTCATTGATGAGAAGGTAGACTTCCTAATGACTACTCGAGGTGGTCACGCTCAGTGCCCGCGTTCTCTAACGAGTACTTGTATTCTCACTCCGGTGTCTCCACACCGTAGACTCAAGACTTATCTACTAAAGAAAAGCGATTGTATACCAACCTTCCAGATCAATCACCATCCTCGTGATGATCCTATGGCTGGAAGCATTTTATGAGTTAATAATGATTATTCATGTCTTAAATTTTTAACTCTTGAAAATATAAATTATCATTACCATTAACTCAAAGGATGTATCACAGACACTAAATACACATATGTGATAGAAAATAACCCATTTTATTGATTTTAGTCAAAATTATAATTTTGCCCCTAGAAGTATATTACAAGTATCAGCCAATTCTGGCTTCTAGGGCACATATATCTAATAGGGTACAGGATCTTATTTATAGACTAAGCATGATCCAACTCCTCTTCTTCCCAACCAATCACAACCCTTTATGAAATCAGATCTAAATCTGATTGATGGGAATAGAGTCCCTTGGATTTCTCCTTAGATGGTGCCTAAGACCAGTCAAACTTGGTTCTCAGGAGAAGTCTAATCAGAATCCAAAAGGGAGGTGGAGTCCCTATCCAACAGAGACTCTTGGGCACCTCCAACTTGGGCACACGCCAAGGGTGGCGTGCGCCCTCCTTCTTACTAGGTTTTGGTAGGGGGATAGGCCCCCACCAGCTCTTCAATAGGTGCATGACACGTGAACAGAAGTCAAAGTATCAATGGTCAATATTTGACCAGTCAAAGGTCAACTTTCGACCAAAGTCAAAGGACAAGAAATGGTAGGTGACCAAAAATGGCAGGTATTATCTTACAAAATAAGATAATCCTTTTCTGACCTAGACAGACTTCAGTCAGACCAAGTGAAGGCCTTTGATTGAGCACAAACTTTTTTGGCTCAATAAGGACAACTATTTATGATAGTAAAAGAAGAACGTTAGGTTCAATCGAGTGCTAGCACGATTTTCTTGAACCTAATTGAATCTCATTCAAATCAATTTAACTGGATTAGTTCAATTGATGATCACCAGATTCAAACCTTATTTGCGTGACCTAGTTAGATTCAGTTCTGTATGGTAATGGGATATGTCATGATCTCTATCATCAACATCATCGAAACTTCTTTCGATGGATCAGAACTCTTCTGATTCAAACAGCTAGAATGATCGACCATCTAAATCATTCTAATTGCTCCCAAAATCCACCAATGACACCTAGCAGTATATGATGACAATCCATCAGAGCTGAATGCGAATCTCTTGGTGCAGCTACCTGTGTGATTAAGTTCTTCTATCTTGAGCCCCGAGCAGATTAGGGTTTAGGTGAACTCGTCAAATCCTAGTCTCTATCATATGATGTAATCATTCGATTCAAGTCTGATGTGAAAATCTAAATAGAAACTCTTTCTATTATTTCACTCTGCCATGGCCATGGGCTTCTGGACTTGATTCTCATGATCATCATAGGGCTGCTCCTCTACCACCGAGGTAGATAGATTCCATCTTGATGCGATCCAGTTCTTACAATGAACATGCTATAGCCAACATACACCTCAAGGTTCCATATGGCTAGGAGACCGAGTTATGGTGTAGTCAAACTATAACACCCTCAAGGTAAACTATCGATGCATCTCAAGTCAAAGAACTAGACATACCACTACAGCATCGAGTTAGTCATTGACGAGAAGGTAGACTTCCTAATGACTACTCGAGGTAGTCACACTCAGTGCCCTCATTCTCTAATGAGTACCTGTACTCTCGCTTCGGTGTCTCCACATCGTAGACTCAAGATTCATCTACTAAAGAGAAGCGATTGTACACCAACCTTCTAGATCAACTACCATTCTCATGATGATCCTATGGTCGGGAGCATTTTATGAGTTAATAATGATTATTCATGTCTTAAATTTTCAACTTTTGAAAATATGAATTATCATTACCATTAACTCAAAGGATGTATCACAGATACTAAATACGCATATGTGATAGAAAATAACCCATTTTATTAATTTTAGTCAAAATTATAATTTTTTTCCTAGAAGTATATTACAAGTGTCAGCCAATTCTGGCTTCTAGGGCACATATATCTAATAGTTGCCTCGGAGGAGATCTTATCTCCTACGGTCGAGGTTGATGCGGGCGCTCGGAGGAGATCTTATCTCCTACAGCCAAGGTTGGCTCGGACCCTTAGGAAAGATCTTATCTCCTACGGTCGAGGTTGCCTCGAGGAGATCTTATCTCCTTAGTCGAGGTTGATGCAGGCACTTGAGGAGATCTTATCTCTGCAGCCGAGGTGCCTCGGGAAGATCTTATCTCCTGTGGTCGAGGTCGACGTAGGCACTCGGGGAGATCTTTTCTCCTACAGCTGAGGTTGGCCCAGACCCTTAGGGGAGATCTTATCCCTGCAGCGAGGTTGCCTCGGGGGAGATCTTATCTCTACAGTCGAGGTTGATGTGGCGCTCGAGAGAGATCTTATCTCTAGTCGAGGTTGGCTCGATTACTCGAAAGAGATCTTATCTCTAGCCGAGGTTGGAGGTCTTTGACCTGCTCGTGTTAGGATGAGGTTCTTCTTTCCTGTTCCTAATACGACAACTATTGACTGCTTATTTTTTGTCATCACATAGTTTTTACACTCAAAAATAATATTATTAAAATGAAAGAATTTTACTGAAGAAAAGTTACGGGCAGCACATCCCCATTTTAGGGTCGTGGGGGCGTTGTTCCTCCGAGTTTCCTCGGGCAGTAAGTCCCGGGCCGGATGACTTCCTCTATCTCAAGCTGGCCTTCTCAATTTGGAGCAAGCTTCTCTTGGCTTTGACGTTGGAAGATGATAGCCCGTCGAAGTACCAAGCCCCGGAGATAGTGTCTATGGTGCCGGAAGGTGGCCGATCTTCTTACCATTTCTCCCTCAATAGTGGTTCTAGCTTTTGTGGGGAGGACTTCTTCGCATTCTTCTGTCGGAGCTTTCTTGATGACGAGCTTAAGGAGTTCGGGCCTTGCTTGCGCTGGAGGTCGCGAGGTCTTCATTCTGTCCTATAAAACCTTTGAGATGACTTGGCCGCTTTTGCCGAACTTCATTCCACCCTCTTTTGAAATCTTTGTCAGGGCTTCCTTGATGATGAGCTCGAGGAAGAGTTCGACGACCTCGCTTGCACTAGAGAGGTCGTGAGCACGATCGAACTTTATTCCATCCTCCTGTGAAACCTGTGGGAGAACTTCATGCCCCTTTATCGGGGCTTCCTTGATGACGAGCTCGAGGGAGAGTTTGGCGGCCTTGCTTGTGTAGGGGAGGTCGTGAGTGCGGCCAAACTTCATTCCGTCCTCCTATGAAATCTGTGGGAGAACTTCATACCCCTTTGTTTCTCCTTCCTAAGGGTGATTGGTATGCTAGGCCAGGAACTTCATTCCACTTTTGTGAAGTCGGGGGAACTTCCACTCTCTATTTCTCCTTCCTAAGGGCGAAATCTTTCTTCCTTAAGGCCGGAGAGGGTTTGCTAGAAAGTCACCATCAAGCTGTCGCCGGTCTACATCATCTCGATGAGGCCACGAACCTACTGAACCAGCAGGTTGAACTGCTCCACATCTATTGTGGCTTTAGGTGGAGCCTAGGTTGCCGGAGCTGAAATGGGAGTAGATGGACCTGACATGGAGGCCATCGATCGTCGAGTCGAAGCTCTCCTAGGAGGCATTTTCTCTTGAAAAAGAACTTTGGAGAGGAAGGAGGGAGATCTCTGGAGAGAGATCATCGCTAAGTACTTCTTTAAGAATAAGGGAGCCTCAAGAACACCTCAAGAATAGAGGCGGCCTTCCTTCTAGCACCAAATCTGTTGGTGCAGAATCTGATCATCGTCGGATCCAATTAGAGTGGAGGTGGACGAGGTCGCCATTGGGGACCTGCAAAATAAAGTTTTGTCCGGAGCCGATGGGGGGTGGCTCTGGTAGGACCTTCCGACGATCAAGTCAGCTCTTCTGGCCAATAGAAATGGAGTGCTCTAGAATGAGTTCGGTAGAGTTTAGAGAAAGAGAGGAGAGCTTGGAGCTTAGAGTTAGCATATCTGGAGGATCCTTTCTATAGGTGGAGCTTGATTGATGGTGACGGCCATACCATCTAGTGGTAGGCCGCTTGAGGCTGCACGGGATTTGGTGTGGAGAGGATGATATCGTCAGACCAATAGTAATAGCCATACCGTCTGATAGTGGTGGACTGCTTGAGGTCTGACGGAGTCAGTCATGGAGGGGGGCACCGCCTGTAGCATCGTCTGTGGTAGATTGATGATGATCATTCATCCAGATTTAATAGTCGTGACTCTGAGAAAGCAGGCATTGATCGGTGGACTTCAGTATATATCAATTTCAGAGGAGTTCGGACTCCTAGAGGAGTTTGGCCAAGGGGAAGCTCGGAAGAAGTTTGGTCGGAGGAGTGCGGAGGGAGTTCGGCTCTTGTAGGTGTTTGGCTGGAGGAGGGCGGCTAAGGCTCGATCACTGGGGAGTTCGGAAGGAGCTCGACCGCTAGGAGTTCAGTCGGCCAAAGGAGGTGTCTGGGAGGAGTCCGGCTCTGGCTCCTAAAGAAGTCTGACCGAAGCTTGGGAAGCTTGGAGTTCGGCTTCTGCAGGCATTGGCGGAAGAGCTTGGAGGGAGTTCGGCTCTCGCGGGAGTCTGACTGAAGCTCGACTACTGAGGAGTTCGGCCAGCTGAAGGAGTTTGGCTAAGACCCATCCGCTGAAGCTCTTCCGTGGCTATCGATTGCAATAAGCTGAGCATCGAACTGGACTTCGACAGGAGAGGAATTTATCCTCAACAACTATAAATAATAAAATGGATTATTTTTTATCATAAATATATATTTAGTGTCTGTGATACATTTCTTGAGTTAATGGTAATGATAATTCTTATTTTCAAGAGTTGAAAATTTAAGACAAGAATTTTCATTATTAACTCATAAAATGCTCCTGACCATAGGATCATCATGAGGATGGTGATTGATCTAAAAGGTTGGTGTACAATTACTTCTTTGTAGCAGATGAGTCTTGAGTCTATGGTGTAGAGACACTAGAGCGAGAGTACAGGTACTCATTAGAGAACGAGGGCACTGAGCGTGACCACCTCGAGCAGTCATAAGGAAGTCTACCTTCTCATCAATGACTGACTCGAAGCTGCAGTGGTGTGTCTGGTTCTTTGATCTGAGGTGCATCGACAGTTCATCTTAAGGGTGTAATAGTTTGACTACACCATGACTCGATCTCCTAGCCATTCGGAATTCTGAGGTATATATTGGCTATAGCATGTTCATTGTAGGAATTGGATTGCACCAAGGGAAAATCTATCTACCTCGGTGGATAAGGAGCAGCCCTATGATGATCATGAAAATCAAGTCCATAAGCCCATGGCCATGGTAGAGTGAAATAATAGAAAGAGTTTCTATTAAGATTTTCACATCGAACTTGAATCGAATGATTAAAGCATATGATAGAAATTAGGATTTGACGAGTTCACCTTAACCCTAATCTGATCGAGGCTCAAGATAGAAGAACTTAATCACACAAGTAGCTGCACCAAGAGGTTCAGTTTTAGTTTTGATGGATTGCCATCATATACTGCTAGGTGTCACTAGTGGATTTTGGGAGCAATTAGAATGATTTAGATGATCGATCATTCTAGTTGTTTGAATCAGAAGAGTTCTGATGCATCGAAAGGAGTTTCGATGACGTCGATGATAGAGATCGCAATATATTTCATTACCATACAGAACTAAATCTAACTAGGTCACACAAATAAGGGTTTGGATTTGTATATCATCAATTGGACTAACTCAGTTTAATTAATTTGAATTAGATTTAATTAGGTTCAAAAAAATTGTGCTAGCACATAATTGAGCCTAACGTTCTTCTTTTATTATCATTAAAAGTTGTCTCAACTGAGCCAAATGAGTTTGTGCTCATTTAGGTACCTTTACTTGGTCTGACTAGAGCTTGTCCAGATCAAAAAAGGGTTATCTTAATTTATGAGATAAATTTGAGATAACACCTATCATTTTTCGTCATCTGCTAATTCTTGTCCTTTGACTTTGGTCAAACGTTGACCTTTGATCCTTAGACATCTGTCCATGTATCATGCACTTATTGGAGAGCAGATAGGGGCTTGTCCCCTTACTGAAAATTAGAAAGGAGGGGGCACCACCTAGGGAGGCGTGCGCCCATGGATAGGGATGCCTGGAGTCCCATACGGATAGGACTCCAAGTTGCTTCTTGGATTCTACTTAGGTGATCCCTAGCCATAGACTTTGACCAGTCTTAGGCACCATCTAAGGATGAATTAGTGGGACTCTCATCTAATTGAATCAGGTGATGTCATCCCTCCAATTAGATTTAGATCTGATTGAATGAAGGAACATGATTGGCTGGGATGATGTGGCACTGCATGGCGCAGTAGGGTCTATATAAATCCTATCTGTGCCCAACTTTAACAAAGTTCTCTCTTAGCCATGTCCTAAGGCTGCTCCTCTCCCTCCTCTATGCCATCTTCTACTCTTCTCTCTCCTCTCCATGTCCAAGGAAAGTTGGGCTCCAGTTTGGTGCAATCCAGACAAGAAAAAGCTAACGAGAAAGGAAGAAGGCAGTACTGCTACAGAGACGACAGCAGATCTTCAAAAAGAAGTTTTGAAGATCCTCCAAATTAGATCTAAATCTAATTTTTGGAGAGATGATAAAGAATAAGAAGATCTCCAAATTCAGTCTGAGTGAATATCGGTAGAGGTCAAGCGCTTGCGTGGCTAGATCCAAAATCTCAGACAATTAGCAGGATCATCAAAGGATAATCGGATTACCCAACATCAAGATATAAATTAAATTAAATTAAATTTATTTTTATTTTTATTTATTAAATTTATAAAATTAGATCTGAAATATTTTAGATCTGATTTAGATATGTGAAAAAAATTTTTGAAATATTTTTCTTGATCCGATCAAATCTAAACGAACCTGATCCAAAAAATCAAGATTTTCCTTTCAACTGGTATCAGAGCCAGTTCTCTAAATTATTTAGATCTAATTATTTTTAATTTTTGATCTAAAAAATTTGATGATTTTAGATATCACATGAGATGTGATTAGATCTAAAATCAAAAAAATTAAAATTAAATAATATAGATCTAAGTTTTACAATATGCATGACTAGTTGTAAAATAGAATAGTCCTATACATAGTCTTGCATAATTATGATTTATTTTGATTAAATTATGATTTTAGATCTATTTATTTTTTATTTTTTGATGATTATTAACATTATAGTAAGGTCTAAAAAATAAAAAATAAAATTATTTAATTTTTAGATCATATGAGATATGATGAATGCATGTTTAGACTAGTTGTAGAATAGTAATACATAATTATCTAGATTAGAATTTATTTTGATGTGATCAATTTAAATCTAATTTTAGATAATTATGAGATAATTTAGATCTAAAAAAAAATATGCATGATATGATACATGAGATGTATGCAAAACATGTATTAAGTTAGATCAATTTTTATATATGAGATATATGATGTAGATCTAACTAGTTTTGTAGATATATATTTCTGATTAAGGCGTTCCCCTTAGCCGTCTAGTCATAAGAATAAAGTAGGGTTTAAATGTTCTCTCCCTCCATTCGATGGCATGTTCTTATGATATATAGGGGTACTACGCATTCATCCTTAATTAGAAATCAAGAACTTACTTTCTGCAAAACTCTAGATCTTGAAACTCTAGGATTTTATTTACATGTTTTGTTTATGAACCCTAAACTTAATCTAGAATTAAGATTATGAAATATATATTAGGTCTAAAATTGAGAATTTCATATCTAAGACATATTCATAAAATTGAGTTCGGGCATGGGTAGCTCAATTAGGTCTAAGCGGTCGATCAAATTGAATCAAGAGTTTGTTAGATGGGATCAATAGTGCTTAAATTGACCAGCCTAATAGGATTAAGTCTGGGTCAATAGTGCTTAAATTGACCAGCCTAATAGTGCTTAAATTGACCAGCCTAATAGTGATCGATCAAGCTAAGACCTAATTAGGCTCAGTGGTTAGAGTCTGGATTGTAGGCTAACTTGATTGGTTCCGGCTTAACAATTTGATGTTTAAGGTAAGTTTGGTAGAAATGATCAACTGATTTTTAATTAGGAGCTACTCGACTCGAATGCGTTCTTATCAAATTAATGGCATATCCCTTCCACCGATCTCACTTACCTGGCCATATTTGTTGGTTCAGTTTTGATCTGAGGTGGTCAATAATCTGAGCAAACCCATGCCACTAGGTTAGTCATAATGGTTACAACTATGTCAAGTCTAGTTTAATGAGACCTAAATCAAATGTTCCTAAGAAAAGATTAAGTCTAAGATCTTCCATCATTATAGATATACGGGCCCTTCCTGGGGTTGATTATTCTCGATTGGTTACAGTGGTTCAATTGCACTGAAAAAATGCAACCATGTCTATTAGGCATTGGATGCTAGGGATTGGAGGATGGATTGGGCTCAATATTTTGGATATGGTGAGAGACTTAATTGGAAATCCAATCTATGCAAATGGTGGGTCTGACTTAACTAAGGAGTGGATCAATATTCTGGGCATGGTGAGATTCATGAATTAGAGATCAAATTTGGATGCACCATGATTAGAGAATCATTGAACAAGAGTTGTTTACTCATTGGCTAACTCATCACTAGTAACTATCAGATGAGGTGATGAGTCAGTTAGTGGAACCACACCACCCACTAAAAATCATTAATCCTGAAGATTTTTACATCTCTACAGAGAAAGTGTAAGGATCCAAAAAAATAGTGGGAGCTAATTTGTTTAAAAATAAAATTCTTAAATAAATTGGTTAAGTCTTAATTACAAAATCTAACTAGAAACTTTGACTCTCTATAGGAAATGTCTGCATCCAATCCACTAGCACGAATCTTGGACACCCATAGACTGATCGGACCAAATTATAAGAATTGGCTTTAAAACTTCAAAATTATTTTGAGTTCTAAAACGTTAACTCATGTATTGGACCAGGATCCTTTCATCTTATTAGCTCGTCCGTCCACTGAACAGAGAGCGTCTCTGGATAAGTGGACGGATGAAGATAACAAGGCCAGATATTACATGTTGGACTCGATGTCTGATGAAATTCAGCACCAACATGAAGATATCAGGACTACTCGCCAAATGTTGGCTCACCTACAAGAGATATTTGGTAACAGAGTCGCACAGTCAAGTATTAAGTCACTAAATGACTATTCAAGGTTAAGATGCATGATGGGCAGTTAGTCCAAGATCATTATCTGATGATGATCAAGAATTTGGAAGAGCTTGAGAAGTTCGGAGTGAAGTTAGACTTGGATCTGTAGAATGACATAATTCTGTAATCTTTGGCTAATGCATATGGGCAGTTCATCATGAACTACCATATGCATAAACTTCAAAATTTTCTAGCCGAACTTATGAACATGCTGGTTACCGTTGAGCTTTCTATGAAAGAATCTAAAGGCTCAGTGCTTGCTATGGAACAGACTTCTTCCAAGAAAAAGTCTTTTGGAAAGAAGAAGAAGTTTGTAAAAAAGCAGAAGATGGAGGGAGGAAAGAAGAAAAAGGCAGAGCTGAAGAAGAAGGCCATTGATAAAAAAAAATATTTTCATTACAACAATGACAGCCACTAGAAGCGGAACTGCCCTACTAACCTGGCCATCCTGAAGAATAAGAAGAAGGTAGGTCCTTTTGGAGGTATGAGATGCGTGCTAATTTATAGCTATGGCAAGTACACCAATCGATCAAGTAATAAAGTGAATGAGTAGAGTATCGTCCCTAGAGGATTGGAAAATAAGTACTGAAAAGCTCTTTCCTATGCTTTATTTAGAAGATTGATTTATGAGAATAAGAAATTAAAGAATAAAATAAAAAAATAATTAAAATTTTTTAAGAAAATAGAGAGAGTGTAAATTATTAGGGTTTTAAACTCAAGAGCAATGGATTACTAAGGCAATCGGTTCACCAACTCAGTCAATACAATATTCAGATTTTTAGATTAATTTTATTTCATGTGATGGTGGAGTCTCCTAATTTATTCACTATCCTTTGGTCCAGGCATAGCAAAACTATCAATATTTATTAATTACCCTTTGGTCCAGGTGTAATTTAAATAAATATTAATGCATTAAGTTTTGTGAAATCCTCTAATTAAAATACGCTGCATCCAAAGCGCACTAAAATTCCTGCATGCATATGAATTCTAATTTGATTCATAATACAAGGTATATAATCAAGAAGCAATAACATAGATGTACTTGGTCCGTAACATCTATGTTCATCAGATCAATTAGAAGATGGCCAGTAATCTAAAAGCATTAAGATCAGATTTATATACTCCTCATGAATAAAATTTAAAAATAAATCACACTGAATATTGCATCAAAAGAGTGGCTACACCTTAGCCTTAGTAAAATAAAATTTAGTTCATGATAACAAATTCAAAAATAGCAAATAAAATAAAAAGTATAGAGAAATTAGACTGTTTGATTGCTGAAATTGATTGTCCGTTGCTCTTGGTGTGGAGAACTTGGTGAAGAAGAAGAGGCTCCTTGATCGATGTTTTGATTGTCGAAGAAAAACCCTTTTCTTTCTCTCACAAATCACTCTTCTCTTTCTACCTCTCTCCTCTCTTTTTCTTTTTCTTTATTTCTCTAACACTCTCTCTTTTTCTCTTTTTCTCTGACTTCCCTCCCCTCTTTTCTACGGCAGCAGTAGATTTTTATAGGTTAAGAGATTGATTTCCTCCCAAAATTCTTTAGAAATTATGTTTAAGATTCCCAAAATAACTCAAATTAGGATCTGGGTAATTCTGCCCGTTAGATGTTGATCAAACGGTCCAAAAATCACTAAAAATCACTTAAAATAACCCAAATCAAGTTGGATTTTATATCAGCCATTGGATCAATTGTTAGATTGAATCTGGGCCATCCGATCGCATAGAAAAAGGCCTTTTGATCTTTACTTTAACGTCGGGATGAATCTCAACCGTTGGATCTCGATCGGGAGCTATGGATGCCGTCCATCAGCGCCTTCGTTTCGACCATCCGATCAAATTTCAGTGAAAGCCATCCATTAGATCAGACAAAATTCCTAAATTACCCTCTATAGACCATGTGTGAGCCTGGTGTTACGTGGACCACCGCGTTCTTCAGCCAATCGGAGTGCTTTTTCTGATGTGAAATTTCCAAAATGCCCTCCTGTTGGTCCATCGTGTGCCGCAAAAAATGCTGACATCATCCTGACGTCAGTGTTACATCGGTGGGTCGATCTACTATTGCGATCGAACCAGGCCAAACTGCTGAACGAATTTCTTGAACCGGTTTGAACCGAACCAATTTTTTTTTTTTTTGAAATTCAATTTTGGACTTGTTTGAAGTCCGTTTTGTCTGAAATTTATTTCATCTGAATCAAAAAAATAAGATCTTCATATTGGTGGCCTTCTTTCCTACATAAGATTAATAAAAGTATCAATTTCTAAAAAAATAGATTAATTTATTTTATAATTTAATACTTTTATTAGTATATTTTTACCACTTATCACACCTCCCAACTTAGTCATTGCTAGTCCCTTAGCAATATTTTATTTAATACCATGTTTCAATAAGATTATCTATCACAAAGATAAAATCTAGGACTAAAGGTCAAAAAGTTTAGAAAATACTGCTAACTAAGCATTGAGCTTCAGAAGCAAATTTTTTAGTCAATACAATTAAAAACTTTCTTAGAGTACATCAAAGATCTATAGCACTTGTGTTCGTGATGACTAACTTTAGCATTTCAGTATTAAATTAAAAGAACAAAAGTATCTTCTCTTATCACCTATTTTGGTCAATTTTCTATACATTCTCAATTTTATACTCATGAATTAAGGTAGCTTTCACACTGCCTTTCTCTTTTTTTTTCTTTTTTTTTTTTAACTGTGCTGAGCATCCTGGCCTTTCCTTCACCATTTTACGTGAATTTTCACACTTGACCTAGGTGCAGAGACCCAGTTACTAGGCTTTGGGCAATCCACATATACTCTATCTTTTGCACTTTATTTATAGGCAGGTAGCTCTTTCCTTAAATTCAAGTTTCTTTGATTAGAATGTATATTAATTACCAATTTTCAGTGATAATTGAATCCTCAGTTGGCCTTATAATCAATACCTACTTTGCCTTGTTAGTGTGCATGTGCAATTAGAAGTGCTAATAGTCTTTTAATGACCTAAGTAGGCTGCTAAAAGTTGACCAACTAATCTACTTCTTTAACTCGTTACATTCATTAGCAAATAATTCTATCTTTTATCACTTATCCAGTCTATCTTGCTCAAGATTTTCTTCTTGACACATATGATTTTTTTTTTTTAACTTATTCTACATTATCTTAAAGGAGAAAGAAAAATAAAGGGTGCAATAAAAGGATAGGAAGGAATACACCTGATTTGGTTCAGTCTGGTTCTTTGGAGCTTTGAAATTTTGCTTGAGTTCTCATTGATTTTTCTGCAAAATTGAAAATACACACCAAAGCAGTAAAAGAGCAACCATAAATTACTAAAAAATAAAAGAAAAAAAATGATCAAAACTAAAAAGAAAAGAAACAACCTATCTAGTAGTTCTGATTTATAGTCTTCAGCTTGACTTTTTTTTTTTTGAGTTCTAAAGTGGATCAATCTGGTGCCACTTCAATTGGAATACTTTCATGTTTGATTGAGTCCTCTTTCAATTTGACATTGCTCGCTTTTATAGTCTCAAACCTATTTTCTACAGAATTCTCATATAATGGATTGTCAATAATATCAATTAGAAAATAAGTTTGATTATCATCAGTTTGTTTAGTATCTTTGAAAACATTAAAAGTAACTTGTTCATCTTGGACTCTAAGAATTAATTTTTCTTGTTGAACATCTATTAAAGCTCCTCCAGTAGCTAAAAAGGGTCTCCCTAAAATAAGGGGTACATCATAATCTTCTTTCATATCAAGAACAATAAAATCAACAGGAAAAATAAACTTGTTTACCTTTACCAAGACATCCTCCACTATACCTCTTGGATATTTAATGGATCTATCGGCTAATTGAAGAGTAATAGTGGTAGGCTTTGGTTCTCCTAGACCCAGCTTCCTGAAAATAGAAAAAGGCATGAGATTAATGCTTGCTCCTAAATCACATAAAACTTTATCAAAACTACAATCACCAATAATGCAGGGGATAGTAAAACTTCCTGGATCTTTTAACTTCTGTGGTAATTTATTTTGAAGTATTGCTGAGCATTCTTCATTCAAATTTATTCTCTCATGCTCCTTCAGCTTTTTCTTATTTGTTAAGATTTCTTTGAGAAACTTGGCATACCTGGGCATTTGAGTAATAGCATCTACAAAAGGAATATTAATATGTAAATTCTTTAGAATTTTGAAAAAGTTAAAAAATTTCTTATCTGGATGCTGTATTTATCTCTTTGGGAATGGTAGTGGTGGCATGTAGGGCTTCACATTTGGATCGACAAATTGTATACCTAGAGACCATCCATCTGCTGGTTGTTTTGGTGACTAAAGAATTTTAGTTGATGGTTTCTTATTTGTAGTTAGCTCTTCAGTCTCATTCTTCTGATGTGGCTCCTCCAGCTTTGTACCACTTCTTAGGGTGATAGCATTGACTTGCTCCCTTGGATTTGTCTCCGTATTGCTTGGCAAGGATCCTTGAGGTCTCTCGAAAGATTATCTTAGCCATTTGACCTATTTGCATCTCCAAGTTTCGAATTGCTGCTGTTTGGTCCTGTCCTAAGTTTGGCTTCCAAATTTTTTATAGTTGCTTCTTGGTTTTGCATAAATTTGACCATCAGCTCTTCCATGTTGGACTTCTTTTCAGGTACTTGGAATCCCGGGGGTGGCTGTTGTGCTGCATTTTGATTACTCCATGAGAAATTTGGGTGCTGCCTCCACCCTTGATTGTATGTGTTGGAGTAGGGATTGTTTTGTTGCGGCCTAAAAAAATTACCAATATAATTAGCTGTATCAGTTATTTTAGCAAAAGGATTACCTGTCTGGCAATTGCTCGTATCGTGTCCTCCTCCACACAGGTCACAAGTAATGCTCTGAACATGCATAGCTGTTCCCTTTAAGTTGTTGACTTTAGGCTCTAAGGGCTGCAATTTCAGCTAGTAAGGTTGGCACGCAATCTACTCCCTGCACAGCTGCTAGTCTTTTTGGCATCATACATTCTATCTGCCATTGATAGCTATTTGATGCCATCTCATTGATCAGATCGAAAGCTTCTTCCTCCATTTTTTGATTAATGGTTCCTCCTGCTGCTGCATCAATCATAGAACGATTAGTAGGAGATAAACCATTATAGAAAGTTTGTACCTAAAGCCATACGGATAGTTGATGATGTGGACATCTCCTCAGCAGTTTTTTGAAACACTCCCAAGCCTCATATAGTGTCTCCATGTCCATCTGCATAAAAGAAGTGATATCATTGCGCATCTTAGCAGTCTTGGAAGGTGGAATGTACTTGGCTAGGAATTTTTGGACTAGGACATTCCAAGTTGTGATAGAACCTGCAGGAAGAGAATGAAGCCAACTCTTAGCTTTGTCCCATAAAGAGAAAGGAAATAACTTTAATCTAATAGCATCATCCGACACCCCATTAATTTTAAAAGTATCATAAAATTCAAGAAAATTAGAAATATAGGCATTTGGATCATCATGCATGTGTCCACTGAATTGGATAGTTGATTGAATCATCTGGATCATCGCTAGTTTTATTTCAAAGTTATTTGCTCGTACAGGCAGTCTCCTGATGCTCGAAGCTGCATCGGCTACAGATGGTGTGATGTAATCATTTAATGGATGATGTATTGGTCGAATAGCTTCATACTGTCCTTCGATCGTCATATCCAATCCTAGATTGATGTCGTTAGGATCTTCAGCTGCCATGTTTCTTTCTTGTTATAGTCTTCTAATAGTCCTTTCAATTTCTGGATCTAAAGGTAGTAAGTTACTATATCCAGTACATGTCATGCATTGAATAATTTTTTTTTTTAAAATAATAAAAACTAAAAATAAATTTTTAAAGTAAAGCTAGGATCAAAATTTTAATATTGTTTTAGACATAATTCCCGGCAATGGTGCCAAAAACTTGATGCATGCTAATTTATAGCTATGTCAAGTGCACCAATCGATCAAGTAATAAAGTGAATGAGTAGAGTATCATCCCTAGAGGATTGAAAAATAAGTACTGAAAAGCTCTTTCCTATGCTTTATTTAGAAGATTAATTTATGAGAATAAGAAATTAAAGAATAAAATAAAAAAATAATTAAAAATTTTTAAGAAAATAGAGAGAGTGTAAATTATTAGGGTTTTAAACTCAAGAGCAATGGATTACTAAGGCAAACGGTTCGCCAACTCAGTCAATACAATATTCAGATTTTTAGATTAATTTTATTTCATGTGACGGTGGAGTCTCCTAATTTATTCACTATCCTTTGGTCCAGGCATAGCAAAACTATTAATATTTATTAATTATCCTTTGGTCCAAGTGTAATTTAAATAAATATTAATGCATTAAGTTTTGTGAAACCCTCTAATTAAAATATGCTGCGTCCAAAGCGCACTAAAATTCCTGCATGCATATGAATTCTAATTTGATTCATAATACAAGGTATATAATCAAGAAGCAATAACATAGATGTACTTGGTCCGTAACATCTATGTTCATCAGATCAATTAGAAGATGGCCAGTAATCTAAAAGCATTAAGATCAGATTTATATACTCCTCATGAATAAAATTTAAAAATAATCACACTGAATATTGCATCAAAAGAGTGGCTACACCTTAGCCTTAGTAAAATAAAAATTTAGTTCATGATAACAAATTCAAAAACAACAAATAAAATAAAAAGCATAGAGAAATTAGACTGTTTGATTGCTGGAATTGATTGTCCGTTGCTCTTGGTGTGGAGAACTTGGCGAAGAAGAAGAGGCTCCTTGATCGATGTCTTGATTGTCGAAGAAAAACCCTTTTCTTTCTCTCACAAATCACTCTTCTCTTTCTATCTCTCTCCTCTCATTTTCTTTTTGTTTTTCTTTATTTCTCTAACTCTCTCTCTTTTTCTCTGACTTTCCTCCCCTCTTTTCTATGGCAACAGTAGGTTTTTATAGGTTAAGATATTGATTTCCCCCAAAAATCCTTTAGAAATTAGGTTTAAGACTCCCAAAATAATTCAAATTAGGATCTGAGTAATTCTGCCTATTAGATGTTGATCAAACGGTCCAAAAATCACTTAAAAATCTCTTAAAATAATCTAGATTAAGTCAAATTTTATATCAGCCGTTGGATCAATCGTTAGATTGAATCTAGGCCGTTCGATCGCATAGAAAAAGGCCTTCTGATCTTTAGTTTAACGTCAGGATGAATCTCAACTATTGGATCTCGATCGGGAGCTGCGGATGTCGTCCATCAGTGCCTTCATTTCGACCGTCCGATCAAGTTTCAGTGAAAGCCATCCGTTGGATCAGACAAAATTCTCAAATTGTCCTCTGTAGACCATGCACGAGTTCGGTGTTGCATGGACCACCGCATTCTTCAGCCAATCGGAGCGCTTTTTTTGATGTAAAATTCTCGAAATGCCCTCCTGTTGGTCCACCGTACGCCGCAAAAAATGCTGACGTCATCCTGACGTCAGCGTTGCATCGGCGGGTCGGTCTGCTATTACGATCGAACTGGGCCAAACTGTTGAACCAATTTCCTGAACCGATTTGAACCGAACTGATTTTTTTTTTTTTTTTTTTTTTTGAAATTCAATTTTGGGCTTGTTTGAAGTCCGTTTTGCCTGAAATTTATTTCATCTGAACCAGAAAAATAAGATCTTCACATTGGTAGCCTTCTTTCTTATATAAGATTAATAAAAATATCAATTTTTAAAAGAAATAAATTAATTTATTTTATTATTTAATACTTTTTTTAGTATATTTTTACCACTTATCACACCCTCCAACTTAGTCATTGCTAGTTCTTTAGCAATGTTTTGTTTAATACCATATTTCAATAAGATTATCTATCATAAAGATAAAATCTAGGATTAAAGGTCAAAACGTTTAAAAAATACTGCTAACTAAGCATTGAGCTTCAGAAGCAAATTTTTCAGTCAATACAATTAAAAACTTTCTTAGAGTATATCAAAGATCTATAGCACTTGTGTTCGTGCGACTGGAGGAGTTCGATTTGGAGAAGTCCGAAAGGAGTGCGATAGGAGGAATTTGATTTGGAGGAGTTCAAAACTTGACACCAGTCAAGGCTAGAAGGGTTGAACTTTGGTCCTGTCATTTATTTGGAGCTAAAAAATAAGGTTAATCAGTTAACAGTATAATCTTACTATTCAAGATCGTCCACCCAAGCTTCTCCGTGTTTATGATGAGTTCTACGGCACGGGCTTGTTGTCAAGAGAATCGACGAGTTTATGCAAGATAGTAATTGGCAGTTAAGGACTTCGACAGGAGTTATTTTACCCCTAACACTAGTCCCCCTACTTCTAAGTTCAAATTTTAAATGGAGTATAAAGAAATAGCTACACCCGAAGTCTTTCTCTGGATTCTCGTGCTCGTCTGATGGAGAGTTTTGGTGTTTCATATACTGGTGTCGAGGCTTCTTCAATTCAAGGTGACTTGAAAGATCATTTTTTGAAACTCCTATTAAAGTTCTGCCCCAAGTACAGTGCAATTAAAATTTTGTTAGCCATCAGTCCTCTATCATGATGAGTGGGACACGTGTCAAGTGAAGATCGACTAGAGTATGCCTACCATCATAACCGTCTTGGATTCCATAGGATATTTAAGTTCGCCTTCTTCCTTTAGGGAGTCATTTCACCTGAGACACTTTCCTTCTTCCTCTAGTTTTCTTCTCTCTTCTGCTTCAAGAGTTCCGACTTCCTCCAGCATTCCTTCTGGTTCCAAGCATCTTCCCAATTGATTTTCATCGTGCTCACCATCTTTCTACTCTTCCCAATTGCTTTAGGTTAGTTCCAAAACCCCTTTTCTGATTATTTTGCATCTTTTGTGCCTTGTTTGTTTGGTTTCTTTAGAGAGATTTTGCGCCCCATTTTTTCTTGATTTTTGGAGATTTTTCAAAACTTAATTTGATTTAAATATCTTCAGAGACTTCTCGGTCCACTAGTTCTAGGAGTCTGTCCAGTCCAACCTTCAAAAATCCAAATCCTAGGGATGAGGTTGAACTCGGTAACATGCCCCATCCGACCTTCATACCGGATACGATCCCTTGTTCCTTGTCCCTCGATGATCTTTTTTTGATTAGGATCTGATAAATATTTAAAATATATGTATAAAAATATTAATTTATTAAATTAATTTATTTTTATTTTTAAAAATTAATATTTTTATTTATTTTTTATAGAAAAGAAGATCATGGATAAAAAGAGCTTGATTTATGGGTCATAACGAAATAAATTTGAAGCGAATTGGACTTAAAATGGACCCAGAATGGAGTTTTGAAGGAAAAAAAAAAAATAAAAGATCCAAAAATTCGGCCCATTAGGCTCGCTGGTGCATGATAGACCGGTCGCCCGATCCATGAATCCTATCATAGACTGGCTAGCTCAACAAGCGAAGCTAATGAGGGGGCACCACGTGGTGGACCAAGACCCTTAAAGGGTTCATAGAGAATATGTCGTGGCTCACAGGAGTAGAAAGGTCATTTTTGGTGCCATAACGCATGATGATTGGCCTAGGTCTTCTATGCACCCAGTTCGTGATGGTCTATAGCTATAGCATAGGCACGATCGGATGGCAGCCATCCATCCCTCCTGAGATCCGATGGTCCACATCAATTCTTAATCTGATTCGAAGAGATCCAGCTGATTTTTGCATGATCGGACGGCCAGGAACCATGCCGGTCGGGATCCAATAGCCAAAAATTGTCTTCAACTTGACTCAGGAGATCAAAAGTATGATCCAATGGTCAGAATTTGATCCTAGTCAAGATCCAATGGCTGTGAATAGATCAAAGCCTTATTTAAGCTACAGAAGTCCGATTTTGGTCAAATCTGAACCATTGAGATCCGATCTGATGGCAGAAAATTATTTTAGGGAGCAAAATTTGATCCAAACTTAATTTCCTTAGTTTTTCTCAGATTTTAACCTAATTTCTCTCTTTTTCTCTCTATAAAAACCTTCCTAAAGCTCCCATAAGCCCTCATAAGCCTCCCCTAGGGGGATTAGCCCCTCCTAAGCTCTCCAAAGCTCTCTTTTCATCAAAATTTCTCTCCCTCTCCTTGATTCTCTCTCTCGAGCTCTTCTTTCTTCAACCTTTTCTCTTCTTCCTTCTTCAAACCAGCACCAAAGCCTGCATCTCCACCAAAACTTCTCTCCTATTTTGAATTTTTGTCACCTGCTGCAGCCCAGATTCTTCAGCAAGGCTCCAGGATGAAGATTTCAGCGAGAAGCTCCTTGATGTTTGGCTGATCCTCTCTTTCTTAGGGGATCATTGTGATCTTATTCTGATGGTGTTTTCTATTTTTTATCTTTTGTATTTCTTTTTAGTTTGCAATAAAGACTATTTTTAGTTTAAATATTTTTATCTTTTTATTTTTTTGCAATTAATTTGGAATAGTTTATTATTCTTGTGATGAGCCATGATCTACGGGCATGGTTCATGCTCTTGGAATAAATTATATTTAGATTAATTCTTTTTTTATATCTAAATCAATTTAGACTAGTCTATAACTTTAAACAATAGACTGTGATCTAAGGGTACAAGTCGTGCTCTTTAAGATATGTGATCTAAGGATACAGGCCGTGCTCTTTAAGATAGATTATATCTTTATTGATTAGATATCAATTAAAGCATATTGAAAAGAATACCAGCTATTAAATAAGTAATCAATTGAGATCCTGAGAATCCATCTTCATACCTGCAACTCCTCTTTAATTAATTTGTTATTTGATGTG
Organism: Cocos nucifera; assembly: GCA_006176705.1. Classification (NCBI taxonomy): domain Eukaryota; kingdom Viridiplantae; phylum Streptophyta; class Magnoliopsida; order Arecales; family Arecaceae; genus Cocos; species Cocos nucifera. The sequence continues at coordinate 148,750 of QRFJ01002818.1, read as the reverse complement.
TGCTAATTTATAGCTATGGCAAGTGCCCCAGTCGATCAAATAATAAAGTGAATGAGTAGAGTATCATCCCTAGAGGATTGGAAAATAAGTACTGAAAAGCTCTTTTCTATGCTTTATTTAGAAGATCAATTTATGAGAATAAGAAATTAAAGAATAAAATAAAAAATACTTAAAATTTTTTTAAGAAAATAGAGAGAGTGTAAATTATTAGGGTTTTAAACTCAAGAGTAATGGATTACTAAGGCAATCGGTTCACCAACTCAGTCAATACAATATTCAGGTTTTTAGATTAATTTTATTTCATGTGATGGTGGAGTCTCCTAATTTATTCACTATCCTTTGGTCCAGGCATAGCAAAACTATCAATATTTATTAATTATCCTTTGATCCAGGTGTAATTTAAATAAATATTAATGCATTAAGTTTTGTGAAACCCTCTAATTAAAATATGCTGCATCCAAAGCGCACTAAAATTCCTGCATGCATATGAATTCTAATTTGATTCATAATACAAGGTATATAATCAAGAAGCAATAATATAGATGTACTTGGTCCGTAACATCTATGTTCATCAGATCAATTAGAAGATGGTCAGTAATCTAAAAGCATTAAGATCAGATTTATATACTCCTCATGAATAAAATTTTAAATAATCATACTGAATATTGCATCAAAAGAGTGGCTACACCTTAGCCTTAGTAAAATAAAATTTAGTTCATGATAACAAATTCAAAAATAGTGAATAAAATAAAAAGCATAGAGAAATTAGATTGTTTGATTACTGAAATTGATTGTCCGTTGCTCTTGATATGGAGAACTTGACGAAGAAGAAGATGCTCCTTGATCGATGTCTTAATTATCGAAAAAAAATCAAAAATCCTTTTTTATTTCTCACAAATCACTCTTCTCTTTCTACCTCTCTTCTCTCTTTTTCTTTTTGTTTTTCTTTTTCTGACTTCTCTCTCTCTCTCTTTCTCTCTGTCTCTCTTTCTCTCTGTCTCTCTCTCTATCTCTCTTTCTGTCTCTCTCTGATTTTTTTTTCACGACAACAACAAGTTTTTATAGATAAAGAGTTTGATTTCTTCCCAAAATCCATCAAAAATTAGGTTTAAGACTCCCAAAATAACTCAAATTAAGATCTGAGTAATTCTGCCCATTAGATGTTGATCAAATGGTCCAAAAACCACTAAAAAACCTCTTAAAATAACCTAGATCAAGTCAAATTTCATGCCAGCCGTTGGATCAACCGTTAGATTAAATCTGGGCCATCTGATCACGTAGAAAGAGGCCTTTTGATCTTTAGTTTACCATCGGGATGAATCTCAGCCGTTGGATCTCGATCGGAAGCTACAGATGTCGTCCATCAGTGCCTTCATTTCGGCCATCCGATCAAGTTTCAGTGAATGTTGCCCATTGGATCAGATAAAATTTCCAAATTACCCTTCATAGACCATGCGCGAGCCCGGTGTTGCGTAGACCACCGCATTCTTCAGCCAATCAGAGCGCGCTTTATGCTATGAAATTTTTGAATTGCCCTTTAGATGGTCCACCGTGCATCGCAAAAAATGCTGACGTCATGAAATTTTTGAATTGCCCTTCAGATGGTCCACCGTGCATCGCAAAAAATGCTGACATCATCTTGACGTCAGCGTTATGTCGGCAGATCGGTCTGCTGTTTCGGTCAAACCGGGTTGAACCGCTGAGCCAATTTTCTGAATCGATTTGAATCGAACCATTTTTTTTTTTTGAAATTTAATTTTGGGCTCATTTGAAGTCCATTTTGCCTAAAATTTATTTCATCTGAACCAGAAAAATAAGATCTTTATATTGGTGGCCTTCTTTTCTACATAAAACTAATAAAAATATCAATTTCTAAAAAAATAAATTAATTTATTTTATAATTTAATATTTTTATTAGTATATTTTTACCACTTATCACACCTCCCAACTTAGTCATTGCTAGTCCCTTAGCAATGTTTTATTTAATACCATGTTTCAATAAGATTATCCATCATAAAGATAAAATCTAGAACTAAAGGTCAAAAAGTTTAGAAAATACTGCTAACTAAGCATTGAGCTTTAGAAGCAAATTTTTCAGTCAATATAATTAAAAACTTTCTTAGAGTACATCAAAGATCTATAGCACTTGTGTTCGTGATGACTAACTTTAGCATTTCAGTATTAAATTAAAAGAACAAAAGTATCTTCTCTTATCACTTATTTTGGTCAATTTTCTATACATTCTCAATTTTATACTCATGAATTAAGGTAGCTTTCACACTGCCTTTCTCTCTCTTTTTTTTTTTTGTGCTGAGCATCTTGGCCTTTTCTTCACCATTTTACGTGAATTTTCACACTTGACCTAGGTGCAGAGACCCAGTTACTAGGCTTTGGGCAATCCACATATACTCTATCTTTTGCACTTTATTTTTAGGCAGGTAGCTCTTTCCTTAAATTCAAGTTTCTTTGATTAGAATGTATATTAATTATCAATTTTTAGTGATAATTGAATCCTCAGTTGGCCTTATAATCAATACCTACTTTGCCTTGTTAGTGTGCATGTGCAATTAGAAGTGCTAATAGTCTTTTAATGACCTAAGTAGGCTGCTAAAAGTTGACCAACTAATCTACTTCTTTAACTCATTACATTCATTAGCAAATAATTCTATCTTTTATCACTTATCCAGTTTATCTTGCTCAAGATTTTTTTCTTGACACATGATTTTTTTTTTTTAAACTTATTCTACATTGTCTTAAAGGAGAAAGAAAAATAAAGGATGCAATAAAGGATAGGAAGGAATACACCTGATTTGGTTCAGTCTGGTTCTTTGGAGCTTTGAAATTTTGCTTGAGCTCTCATTGATTTTTCTGCAAAATTGAAAATACACACCAGAGCAGTAAAAGAGCAACCATAAATTACTAAAAAATAAAAGAAAAAAAAATGATCAAAACTAAAAAGAAAAGAAACAACCTATCTAGTAGTTCTGATTTATAGTCTTCAGCTTGACTTTTTTTTTGAGTTCTAAAGTGGATCAATCTGGTGCCACTTCAATTGGAATACTTTCATGTTTGATTGAGTCCTCTTTCAATTTGACATTGCTCGCTTTTATAGTCTCAAACCTATTTTCTACAGAATTCTCATATAATGGATTGTCAATAATATCAATTAGAAAATAAGTTTGATTATCATCAGTTTGTTTAGTATCTTTGAAAAATATTAAAAGTAACTTGTTCGTCTTGGACTCTAAGAATTAATTTTTCTTGTTGAACATCTATTAAAGCTCCTCCAGTAGCTAAAAAGGGTCTCCCTAAAATAAGGGGTACATCATAATCTTCTTTCATATCAAGAACAATAAAATCAATAGGAAAAATAAACTTGTTTACCTTTACCAAGACATCCTCCACTATACCTCTTGGATATTTAATGGATCTGTCGGCTAATTGAAGAGTAATAGTGGTAGGCTTTGGTTCTCCTAGACCCAGCTTCCTGAAAATAGAAAAAGGCATGAGATTATAGCTTGCTCCTAAATCACATAAAACTTTATCAAAACTACAATCACCAATAATGCAGGGGATAGTAAAACTCCCTAGATCTTTTAACTTCTGTGGTAATTTATTTTGAAGTATTGCTGAGCATTCTTCATTCAAATTTATTCTCTCATGCTCCTTCAGCTTTTTTTTATTTGTTAAGATTTCTTTGAGAAACTTGGCATACCTGGGCATTTGAGTAATAGCATCTACAAAAGGAATATTAATATGTAAATTCTTTAGAATTTTGAAAAAATTAGAAAATTCCTTATCTGGATGCTGTATTTGTCTCTCTGGGAATGGTAGTGGTGGCACGTAGGGCTTCACATTTGGATCAGCAAACCGTATACCTGGAGACCATCCATCTGCTGGTTGTTTTGGTGACTGACGAATTTTAGTTGATGGTTCCTTATTTGTAGTTGGCTCTTCAGTCTCATTCTTCTGATGTGGCTCCTCCAGCTTTGTACCACTTCTTAGGGTGATAGCATTGACTTGCTCCCTTGGATTTGTCTCCGTATTGCTTGGCAAGGATCCTTGAGGTCTCTCAGAGATTATCTTAGCCATTTGACCTATTTGCATCTCCAAGTTTTGAATTGCTGCTGTTTGGTCCTGTCTAAGTTTGGCTTCCAAATTTTTTATAGTTGCTTCTTGGTTTTGCATAAATTTGACCATCAGCTCTTCCATGTTGGACTTCTTTTCAGGTACTTGGAATCCCGGGGGTGGCTGTTGTGCTGCATTTTGATTGCTCCATGAGAAATTTGGGTGCTGCCTCCACCCTTGATTGTATGTGTTGGAGTAGGGATTGTTTTGTTGCGGCCTGAAAAAATTACCAATATAATTAGCTGTATCAGTTGTTTTAGCAAAAGGATTACCTGTCTGGCAATTGCTCGTATCGTGTCCTCCTCCACATAGGTCACAAGTAATGCTCTGAACATGCATAGCTATTCCCTTTAAGTTGTTGACTTCGGCTCTAAGGGCTGCAATTTCAGCTAGTAAGGTTGGCACGCAATCTACTCCCTGCACAGCTGCTAGTCTTTTTGGCATCATGCGTTCTGTCTGCCATTGATAGCTATTTGATGCCATCTCATCGATCAGATCGAAAGGCTTCTTCCTCCATTTTTTGATTAATGGTTCCTCCTGCTGCTGCATCAATCATAGAATATTAGTAGGAGATAAACCATTATAGAAAGTTTGTACCTGAAGCCATACGGGTAGTTGATGATGTGGACATCTCCTCAGCAATTCCTTGAAATGCTCCCAAGCCTCATATAGTGTCTCCATGTCCATCTGCATAAAAGGAAGTGATATCGTTGCGCATCTTGGCAGTCTTGGAAGGTGGAAAGTACTTGGCTAAGAATTTTTGGGCTAGGACATCCCAAGTTGTGATAGAACCTACAGGAAGAGAATGAAGCCAACTCTTAGCTTTGTCCCATAAAGAGAAAGGAAATAACCTTAATCTAATAGCATCATCCGACACCCCATTAATTTTAAAAGTATCACAAAGTTCAAGAAAATTAGAAATATGGGCATTCGGATCATCATGCACGTGTCCACTGAATTGGACAGTTGATTGAATCATCTGGATCATCGTCGATTTTATTTCGAAAGTTGTTTGCTCGTACAGGCGGTCTCCTGATGCTCGAAGCTGCATCGGCTACAGATGGTGTGATGTAATCATTTAATGGATGATGTACTGGTCGAATAGCTTCATGCTGTCCTTCAGTCGCCATATCCAATCCTAGATTGATGTCGTTAGGATCTTCAGCTGCCATGTTTCTTTCTTGTTGTAGTCTTCTAATGGTCCTTTTCAATTTTTGGATCTAAAGGTAGTAAGTTACTATGTCCAGTACGTGTCATGCACTAAATTTTTTTTTTTAAATAATAAAAATTAAAAATAAATTTCTAAAGTAAAGCTAGGATCAAAATTTTAATATTATTTTAGACACAATCCCCGGCAACGGTGCCAAAAACTTGATGCGTGCTAATTTATAGCTATGGCAAGTGCACCAGTCGATCAAGTAATAAAGTGAATGAGTAGAGTATCATCCCTAGAGGATTGAAAAATAAGTACTGAAAAGCTCTTTCCTATGCTTTATTTAGAAGATCGATTTATGAGAATAAGAAATTAAAGAACAAAATAAAAAATAATTAAAAATTTTTTTAAGAAAATAGAGAGAGTGTAAATTATTAGGGTTTTAAACTCAAGAGCAATGGATTACTAAGGCAATCGGTTCACCAACTCAGTCAATACAATATTCAGATTTTTAGATTAATTTTATTTCATGTGACGGTGGAGTCTCCTAATTTATTCACTATCCTTTGGTCCAGGCATAGCAAAACTATCAATATTTATTAATTACCCTTTGGTCCAGGTGTAATTTAAATAAATATTAATGCATTAAGTTTTGTGAAACCCTCTAATTAAAATACGCTGCGTCCAAAGCGCACTAAAATTCCTGCATGCATATGAATTCTAATTTGATTCATAATACAAGGTATATAATCAAGAAGCAATAACATAGATGTACTTGGTCCGTAACATCTATGTTCATCAGATCAATTAGAAGATGGCCAGTAATCTAAAAGCATTAAGATCAGATTTATATACTCCTCATGAATAAAATTTAAAAATAATCACACTGAATATTGCATCAAAAGAGTGGCTACACCTTAGCCTTAGTAAAATAAAATTTAGTTCATGATAACAAATTCAAAAACAGCAAATAAAATAAAAAGCATAGAGAAATTAGACTGTTTGATTGCTGAAATTGATTGTCCGTTGCTCTTGATGTGGAGAACTTGGCGAAGAAGAAGATGCTCCTTGATCGATGTCTTGATTGTCGAAAAAAATCAAAAATCTTTTTTTATTTCTCATAAATCACTCTTCTCTTTCTACCTCTCTCCTCTCTTTTTCTTTTTGTTTTTCTTTTTCTGACTTCTCTCTCTCTCTTTCTCTCTATCTCTCTTTCTCTCTCTCTCTCTCTGTCTCTCTTTCTATCTCTCTCTGATTTTTTTTTCATGGCAACAATAGGTTTTTATAGATAAAGAGTTTGATTTTCCCTCGAAATCCATCAAAAATTAGGTTTAAGACTCCCAAAACAACTCAAATTAAGATCTGAGTAATTCTGCCCATTAGATGTTGATCAAACAGTCCAAAAATCACTTAAAAACCCCTTAAAATAACCTAGATCAAGTCGGATTTCATGCCAACCGTTGGATCAACCGTTAGATTGAATCTAAGCCGTTCGATTGTGTAGAAAGAGGCCTTCTGATCTTTAGTTTATCGTCAAGATGAATCTCAGCCATTGGATCTCGATCGGGAGTTGCAGATGCCGTCCATCAACGCCTTTGTTTCGACCATCCGATTAAGTTTCAGTGAATGCCGCCCGTTGGATTAGATAAAATTCCCAAATTACCCTCCGTAGATCATGTGCGAGCTCGGTGTTGCATAGACCGCCATGTTCTTCAGCCAATTAGAGCACGCTTTATGCTATGAAATTTCTGAATTGCCCTTCAGATGGTCCACTGTGCACCGCAAAAAATGCCGACGTCAGCATTGCGTCGGTGGGTTGGTCTGCTGTTTCGATCGAATCGGGCCAAACCGTTGAGCCAATTTTCTGAACCGATTTGAATTGAATCAGTTTTTTTTTTTTGAAATTTAATTTTGGGCTCATTTGAGGTTCGTTTTGCCTGAAATTTATTTAATCTGAATTAGAAAAATAAGATCTTCATATTGGTGGCCTTCTTTCCTATATAAGATTAATAAAAGTATCAATTTCTAAAAAAATAGATTAATTTATTTTATAATTTAATACTTTTATTAGTATATTTTTACCACTTATCACTATTTAATTTACTTTCTTAATTAATTTAAGTAACCTTTTTAATTAATCAACTTTTAATTAATCCTAATCACTTTTAATTTATAATTTAAATGTAATTAACATGATCTCTACGGATTCAACCCTGATTCGTCCTATCTATATAGTTTGAGTTAAGTTTTATTTTTGACCGCCCATGATAATGATCAAATTTTGGTGCCATTATCGAGGATCAAACCCGGGTCACCCGTGTGATAGGCGGGAATACTCACCACTATACTACAATGACTAATATGGGGTCCCTCTTGAGTACGAACTTGAACTTCCTAGACCAAGTGATCGGGCCTGTTTTCCTCCTCCAGTTCATTTTTGTCTGCACCTAAAGGCTCTTCATGTCGGACTGAGACTCCCTCCCCCATCTTTCATAATTGCTCTTTTTTGTTTCTTAAACATCTCACTCACCTCTGTAGCATCAAACTCCTTTAGATTTATGATCGGATTTCTCTCCCTTTATCATTTGGCCAAAGTTCATTCGACTAATTTTTTTTTAAGAATTACTACACCTTCAATTGCCATTCTTGTGCGAAGGACTAGTGGTATTTCTCACCTCAGTTTGGCAAGAAAGAATTACTGGAAGGGGCCCTTCCTCCATCCTCAATTGGAAGGAGAAGTTCTTCTTTGTGTCCTGTCCAACTCTAATGTTAGGGCTTCCTTCTTAGGATCTTCTTAGAGAGTCAGTTCGCCGAGCTCTCAGCTTAGATAGGGGTGACCTTGATTCCACCAATAAGCTTAGAAATTATCAGGCTCTTCTCCTATCCAAACTCTTGAAAGATCAAACTCTGTTCAATATGGATTTGAGTCCCCTCGATCCTATTGGTACATTTCTATATTTCACGAACTTTCATGCTATTTTGTATATATAGATGTTTCTAATTATGACCTCCTCTTTATTACAGAGGTGGACGCCCAAGTAGTTGAGATGCTTGCTAAGGGGCTTCATGCCCATAAAAGGAAAGGAAAGATATCAAGAGAGAGTTTGAAGAGGGCAAAGATCGCTGCTTCGAGATCCATGGCTCCTGCCAGTGTCGACGCTGTCTCCGAGGCCGCTGAGAGTGCCGAAGTTATCCCCATCATCGAGGTTGGCATCATCGATGGGGGTTCAATGCCTCCTACATCCTCGATCCTTTCTGCTAAAAAAGAGAAGGGAGGGGAAAAGGAAAAGGAAAAGAAAAAATTGACCATTGTAAAGGTACAGTTCAAGGATCGTCCCAATCGATCCAATGATAATAGTATGACTTAGAAGAGGATTCCTTCAGCAACCTAGACATCATACGAAATTTGGTTGATAAGTTTGCTCTACTCGAGGTGGTAGATTAAATGGTTGATCTTGAACATGCGCAGCTCATCTGGGACTCCCTTGGAGCCTTCCTTCGGGTAATCATCTTGTTACTTCTCTTTTCTTTTTTTCCTTCTTATGCACGCATAACTTGATTTTTTCTTTGCAATTGGATCACCAACTACTCATGCATATCAGAATGATGAATCATTTGAAGTCTGAGGCATTGAAGGCTCAGGAGGATCTTCAAGCCAAAGTTGATCGCCTTCGGGAGGAGAAGACCGTCAAGGTTGATCGTCTCTTAAGGGAGTAGAAGATTGAGATTGAAGGTCTTCAGGAGGCGCTCAGGAAAGAAGAGCTCACCTTGGTAGGATTGAAGGCCGCTTTGACTTTGAAGGAGGAGAGGAGGAAAAAGGCCAAGGTCAAGATTGCTGAGCTGAAGGATCAAACTTCAAGGTAGATCTCGGAGGTGAAGATCCGAACATTGGAGGACTTCAAGGTTTTCTTTGAAATAAGGGACCTAAATATTGCATTCAGCTAGGAGGCCTTCCAGAAGGGATAGGAGCTCTGCGAGGATCGAGTGGCTGGCAAGTTCCTTGAGCTCAATCTTGTTTCTTATATGGAAAAGTTCCTAAGGAAGCGATGGACCCATCTACTGTCGTAGCCGACCTTCCACCCAACTAGCCTGCCTCTGCCGCCCCTTCAACTTCATCTATTCCCTCCGTTGTTGAGGAGCCTGCATTGATCGAGGCCACACCGGACTCCACCATCCCTCCAGAGGTCTGAGACCTCCCATTTTGTATTTTTCCTTTTCATTTACCTTTTTTCTTGTACTTAAAAAATATTTTAATCAATGAAATCAAGTTTGTTTTTATAACAATTTTTTTTTTTATGAAAATTTGCATCATGATGCCTTCATAATTCAAGTGCAGTCTCCAACTGAAGCCTACCCCTTACCTGAGGGTGTTCCCCTGAAAGCTCATGCAAAAAATTTAAGAAGAGAGGTTCATCATTTGAAGAAGAAGTTAAGGAAGGCAGAAGATGAACTTCAAAGATTGAGAAAAAATCATTCAGAGGCCACGATTGAAGTTACCCACCTTTGAATTTGCATAAGAAGGATTTCATGAGCTTCATAAATTGGAAGCGGGTTTCGACAGAAGAGCTGGAGCGAGTGAAGAAGCTTGGTAGTGAGAAGATGTGGGCCTTGACATTCAAGGTCAGCTTCCTTGAGGTTAAGCTCAATGCAGCAAAAAAGAAAATTTGGCTATTGAAAGGAAGCTCGTCGTGGTCTTCTGATAAGGCATGGTATGATTGGGATTAGTCAAAAAGATTTTTCGAGCTTCAAAAATAACTTCATGACATTGAGGCTTGGCATAACAATTATAGATTAGGCTGGATGGAGAAAATGTCCAGACTCGAATGCAAGCTTAAGACGATCGAAGATGAGGTGACTCATCTTCAGAAGCGATTAGCCAATAGTTAGCAGGCGGATGCAAGCGAAGAATTGAAGCAGATTGCCTCCTTGAGAAGACCATGGGTGACCTTTCTAAAATCGTTGGAAAAGAAAAGGTTGAAGTACAATGATTGAAAATTCAGCTAACTTATAAGCAACAAGCTATCAAAGATGCGAAGGCTAAGTCGGCGGTCCTGAGAAGACAGTTACAAGAGTCTAAGGATCGTTGTTGTTGAGCTGAGAAGTTATTTGGAGATTGCCTGTTGAAGAGAAAGAAACTATAAGAAGAAGTTGTTAGCTTGAAGCAGTCTCTCATGATGGCTAGAGTTGGTAGCCCAAAGTCTGAAGAATCCAGGCCTTCTTAGGACTTTGTCCTATTTTTCTATTTTGTTCTTCTTTTTGTACATGGTCCTATAGGACCTTGCTTGTAATGAACTTTAGCTTCAATGAAATGATGCTTCTTTCGATTGTCTTTTTACTCTATGTGGGTTTATTGCCTATCGATTTCTTTATTTCCTTCATCTCATCTTTTAATGAAATGACTATTAGATAATGTCTTCCATCTATTTTAAATGATCGGAGGTTTTCATCCATGTTAGGGTGAGGTTCTCCTCCTGTTACTAGCATGGTTAATATTTATCCTTATCAGAATGAGGTCCTCATCTTGTTCTTAATAAGATCACAAGAACATAAAAGGATCATTGAGGGAGCCTCTCTCCTCCTCCTATCTCAAACAATTGGAGATCTTTATCCTTGGTAGGATGAGGTTCTCCTATTCCTGACAAGGTCGCGGGATATAAAAAGGGCCATTGAGAGGGCCTCTCTCCTCCTATCTCAAATAATTGGAGGTCTTCATCCATGTTAGGATGAGATCCACCTCTTGTTTCTAACATGGTTAGCATTTATTCTTGTCAGGACGAGATCTTCCTCCTATTCCTAACAAGATCGTAAAAGCACAAAAGGATCGTTGAGTGGGCCTCTCCCCTCCTCCTATCTCAAATAATCGAAGGTCTTCATCTATGTTAGGATGAGGTCCATCTCCTATTCCTAATATGGTTAGCATTTATCCTTATCAGGATGAGGTCCTCCTCGTATTCCTGATAAGGTCGCTGGGACATAAAAAGATCATTGAGAGGGCCTCTCCACTCCTCGTATCTCAAACAACCAGAGGTATTCATCAATGTTAGGATGTAGTCCACCTCCTATTCCTAACATGGTTAGCATTTATCCTTGTCAGGACGAGGTTCTCCTCCTATTCCTGACAAGATCGCAGGAGCACAAAAGAACCATTGAGAGGGCCTCTCTCCTTCTCCTATCTCAAACAACCAGAGGTCTTCATCCATATTAGGACGAGATCCATCTTCTATTCCTAATAAGGTCTCAAGGGCACAAAAAGGGCTATTGAGAGGGCCTCTCCCCTCCTCCTATCTCAAACAATCGGAGGTCTTCATCCACGTTATGATGAGGTTTATCTCCTATTCCTAATATGGTTGACTTTGTCTAATGATGAAGTTTAGGGCGTTATTCTCTATCATCATAATTTTGAACCAAGGACAAAGATATCAAAGTAAAAATTTTTTTTTGAAATGAAGTTATCGATGGTACATCTATAGATTTTCCAAATTTCATGGGCATGGTAGATCAGCTCCTCCGAGTTCTTTTAGATAATAAGTACTAGGCCGAATGATTTTCTTGATTTCATATGGGTCTTTCTAATTTGGAGCAAGCTTTTCTTGATTTTGAGGTTGTGAGATGGCCACTCATCGAAGCACCAAATCCTCCACTTTGAATGCTTTGCCTCTAACCCTGAAATTATAGTAGCGGGCCACTTTCTGCTTGTAGGCCACCATCTGAATTTGAGCCTCTTCTCACTTTTCCTCCAAGAAGTCGAGGTTAGTCCTAAGATCTTGTGAGTTGCATTGTTCATTAAAGGCCACAACTGTGTTGACAGAAGTCTGAGCTCTATCGGGATGACTGCTTCTATTTCGAAGGCTAAGATAAATGGAGTCTCTCCAGTTGGCAATCTTTGGATAGTTTGGTATGCTCAGAGTATGTGATAGAGTTCGTCCACCTAAGTTTTCTTTGCTCTTTTGAGTCTTACTTTAATACCTTGCTGTAGGGTTTTGTTGGTTATCTTGTGTTAGATATGTGTACCTTAGAAGCTAGAATTAGTTGATACTTGTAATACACTTCTAGGGGCAAAATTATAATTTTGACTATAAATAATAAAATGAATTATTTTCTATCACATATGTATATTTAGTGTCTGTGATACATTCCTTGAGTTAATAGCAATGATAATTCTTATTTTTAAGAGTTGAAAATTTAAGACAAGAATCTTCATTATTAACTCATAAAATGCTCCTGATCGTAGGATCATCATGAGGATGGTGATTGATCTGAAAGGTTAATGTACAATCGCTTTTTTATAGTAGATGAGTCTTGAGTCTATGGTGTAGAGACACTGGAGTGAGAGTATAGATACTCATTAGAGAACGAGGGCACTGAGCGTGACCAACTCGAGTAGTCATAAAGAAGTCTACCTTCTCATCGATGACTGACTCGAAGCTATAGTGGTGTGTCTGATTCTTTAACTTGAGGTGCATCGATAGTTTACCTTGAGGATGTTATAGTTTGACTACACCATGACTCGATCTCCTAGCCATTTGGAATCCTGAGGTGTATGTTGGCTATAGCATGTTCATTGTAGGAATTGGATTGCACCAAGATGGAATCTATCTACCTCGGTGGATGAGGAGCAGCCCTATGATGATCATGAGAATCAAGTCCATAAGTCCATGGCCATGGCAGAGAGTGAAATAATAGAAAGAGTTTCTATTAAGGTTTTCACATCGGACTTGAATCAAATGATTAAATCATATGATAGAAATTAGGGTTTGACGAGTTCACCTTAACCCTAATCTGATCGGGGCTCAAGATAGAAGAACTTAATCACACAAGTAGCTGCATCGAGAGGTTCATTTTTAGTTTTGATGGGTTGCCACCATATACTGCTAGGTGTCACTGGTGGATTTTGGGAGCAATTAGAATGATTTAGATAATCGATCATTCTAGTGGTCTGAATCAGAAGAGTTCTGATCCATCGAAAGGAGTTTCGATGATGTTGATGATGGAGATCACTACATATCCAATTACCATATAGAGATGAACCTAACTGGATCATACAAACAAGGGTTTGGATCTAGATATCATCAATTGGACTAACCTAGTTTAATTGATTTGAATTGGATTCAATGAGGTTCAAGAAAATCGTGCTAGCACACGATTGAGCCAAATATTCTCCTTTTTGTATCATTAAAAGTTATCTCGATTGAGCCAAATGAGGTTGTGCTCACTTAGGTACCTTCATCTAGTCTAACTGGAGCTTGTCCAGTTCAGAAAAAGGTTGTCTTAGTTTATGAGATAAATTTGAGACAACACCTATCATTTTCTGTCACCTGCTAATTCTTGTCCTTTGACTTTGGTCAAACATTGACCTTTGACCCTTTGACATCTGCCCATGTGTCATGCACTTATCAGAGAGTAGATAGGGGCTTGTTCCCTCCCTGAAAATTAGAAAGGAGGGGGCGCACGCCTAGGATGGCGTGCGCCCATGGATAGGGACGCCTGGAGTCCTATATGGATGGGACTCCAGGTTGCTTCTTGGATTCAAAGTAGGTGACCCTCACCTATAGACTTTGAGCAGTCTTAGGTGCCACCTTAGGATGAATCTATGGGTCTTTCATCTAATTAGATTAGGTGATGTCATCCTATCAATCAGATTTAGATCTGATTGAACGAAGCAATGTGATTGGCCGGGGTGATGTAGCACAGCAGGGTAAGACCTGTTTGCACCCAACTTTCAATAGATTTCTCTCATAACCATGCCCCAAGGTTGCTCCTCTCCCTCCTCCATGCCATCTTTCTAATCCTCTCTCTCCTCTCCATGCCCAAGAAAGTTGGACCTTCAGATTAGTATGATTCAGGCAAGAAAAGGCTGACGAGAAAGGAAGAAGGTAGCACTGCTGCAGAGATGACAACAGATCTTCGAAAGAAGTTTCAAAGATCCTCCAAATTAGATCCAGATCTAATTTTTGGAGATGAGATAAAGAAGGAGAAGATCTCCAGATTTAGTCTGAGTGGATACCGATAGAGGCCAGACGCTTGCGTGGCTAGATCCAGAACCTCAGGGCTTCAGCACGATCATCAAGGGGTAATCAGATTACCCAGAATCAAGGTAAAATTAATTTAGATTTGATTTAATTTAATTTTTTTAATTACAAATTATAAAATTAGATCTAAAAAATGTTATATCTGATTAGAATCAAATAAAAAATTTTTGAAATATGCCTCTCGATCCAATCAGATCTGAATGAACCTGACCCCGAGAAATCAAGATTTTCCTTCAACTGGTATCAGAGCTAGGTTCTTATAAAATTTATTTATTTGATTTAATCTGATTAATTAGTAACTTTAGATATCACATGAGATGTGATTAGATCTAAAATCAAAATAATAAAAAATTAAAATTAATTAATCTAGATCTAATATGTATGAGATACATAACTAGACTAGGAATAGAATTATTCTATATGTAGTCTAGTACAATCATATTTTTTATTTGATTAAATATAATTTTTAGATATATTTATTTACTATTTTTTGATCTTATAAATATTACAATCATATCTAAAAATAGAAAATAAATTAAATTTAATTTATTTATATGAGATATGATAGTTGCATGTTTAGACTAGTTGTAGAATAGTTCTGCAAATAGGTCTAGATTAAATTTTATTTGATGAGATCAAATTTAAATTTAATTTTTTAGATAATTATGAGATAATTTAGATCTGAAAAACATGCATGCATGTTACATGAGATGTATGCAAAACATATTTTAATTAGATCAATTTTCTTATATGAGATATATGCTTAGATCTAATTAGTTTTTGTAGATTAGTAATATTTCTGATTAAGGCATTCCCCTTAGCCATCTGGTCATAAGAATAAAGTAGGGCTTAAAGATCCTCTCCTTCCATTCGATGGGATGTTCTTATAATGTGTAGGGGTGCTGCGCATTCGTCCTTAATCAAAAATTAAAAACTTACTTTCTGCAAAACCCTAGATCCTGAAACCCTAGGATCTTATTTACATGTTTTATTTTTGAATCCTAAACTTAATTAAGAATTAAGATTATGAAATATATTAGGTCTAAAATTGAGAATTTTCAGATCTAAGACATATTCATAAAATTGGGTTCGGGCTTGGGTAGCTCAATTAGGTCTAAGCGGTTGATCAAACCGAATCAAGAGTTGGTTAGATGGGATCAACAATGCTTAAATTGACCAGCCTAATAGGATTAAGTCTGGGTCAAGATCGAGTCACGTGAGTGATCGATCAAGCTAAGACCTAATTAGGCTCAGATGGTTAGAGTCTGGATTGTAGGCTAACCCAATTGGTTCTGGCTCAATAATTTGGTGTCTAAGGTAAGTTTGGCATAGATACGATCGACTGATTTTTAATTGGGAAGCTACTCGACTCGAATGCATTCTTGTACGAGTTAATGGCATATCCCTTCCACCGGTCTCACTTACCTGGCCATATTTGTTGACTCAGTTCTCTGATCTGAGGTGGTCAATAATTCCGAGCTAACCCATGCCACTAGGTTAGTCATAATGGTTATGACTATGTCAAGTCTAGTTTAATGAGACCTAAATCAAATTCTTCCCTAAGAAAAGATTAAGTCTAAGGTCTTCCACCATTGTAGATGTGCGGGCCCTTCCCGGGGTTGATTATTCTCGACTGGTTACAGTGGCTCAGTTGCACCGGAAAGATGCAACCATGTCTATTAGGCATTGGATGCTATGGGCTGGAGGATGAATTGGGCTCAATATTTTGGATACGGTGAGAGACTCAATTAGGAAATCCAATCTATGCAAATGGTGGGTCTGACTTAACTAAGGAGTGGATCAATATTTCGGACACGGTGAGATTCATGAATTAGAGACCAAGTTTGGGTGCACCATGATTAGAGAATCATTGAACAAGAGTTGTTCACTCATTGGCTAACCCATCACCAATAACTGTTAGGTGAGGTGATGAGTCAGTTGGTGAGACCGCACCACCCACTAGAAATCATTAATCATGGAGATTTTTGCATCTCTACAGAGGGAGTGTAGGGATCCAAGAAAATAGTGGGAGCTAATTTGTTTAAAAATAAAATCCCTAAACAAATTGGTCAAGTCATAATTACAATATCTAACTAGAATCTTTGACTCTCTACAGAAAAATGTCTGCATCCAACCCATTAGCACGTATCCTGGACACACATAGACTGACCGGACCAAATTATAAAGATTGGCTCAGAAACTACAAAATCATTTTGGGTTCTGAGAAGTTAACCCATGTATTGGACCAGGACCCTCCCACCTTACCAGCTCATCCATCCACTTGAACAGAGAGCGTCTCTGGATAAAATGGATAGACGAAGATAATAAGGCCAGATACTTACATGTTGGGCTCGATGTCTGATGAGCTTCCAGCGCCAACATGAAGATATCGGACTGCTCGCCAAATGTTGGCTCACCTACAGGAGATGTTTGGTGAACAGAGTCGCGCAGCCAAATATCAAGTCACTAAATGACTTTTTAAGGCTAAGATGCATGATGGGCAGTCAGTCCAAGATCACTGTCTGACATGATGATCAAGGACATGGAAGAGCTTGAGAAGCTCGGTGTGAAGTTAGACTTGGATCTGCAGAACGATATTATTCTGCAATCCTTGACTGATGCATATGGGCAATTCATCATGAATTACCACATGCATAAACTTCAAAATTCCTTGGCCGAATTAATGAATATGCTGGTTACCGCTGAGCTTTCTATGAAAGGTTCTAAAGGCTCAGTTCTTGCTATGGAACGGACTTCTTCCAAAAGAAAGTCTTATGGAAAGAAAAAGAAGTCTGTGAAAAAGCAAAAGGTGGAAGGAAAAAAGAAGAAAAAGGCAGAGCCGAAGAAGAAGGCCGATGTCAAAGGAAAGTATTTCCATTGCAACAGCGACGGCCATTGGAAGCGGAACTGCCCTACTTACCTGGCCACCCTGAAGAACAAGAAGGAAGGTCCTTCTGGAGGTATGCTCGTTATTGAGTCTAACCTTACGATTTCTTCTGCATCCAGTTGGGTGCTTGACTCTGGTTCTAGTGCTCATCTCTGTGCACTTCCATGCAGGGTCTTGAGGATAGCAGGAGGCTGAGGGATGGAGACATGATCCTACGTGCATCGGTAATGGAGCAAGAGTTGCTGCAGTAGCCATGGGAACATACCCTCTTCGATTACCATCTGGTTTAGACTTAGTTTTGAAAGACTGTTATTATGTGCCTGCAGCTAGCAGGAATTTGATTTCTGTTTCATGCTTAGCACAAGAAGGCTTATGTGATTACCTTTTCTTAAGGACCATTGTAACATTCTTTATGAAAGAAATAAAATTGCAAATGGTTTTCCTTATTAATGGTCTTTATCAGCTACATATTGATGTACCTATTTTTAACTATCGAGCAAAACGTGAATGCCCAAAAACGACCTAGGGATAGTCCAAATGATAGATATCTATGGCACCTAAGATTAGGTCATATAGCAGAAGATAGGATCAACAAATTGGAGAAAAATGGGCTATTGAGTCCATTGACTTTTGAGTCATATCCAACTTGTGAATCTTGTCTTCAAGGCAAAATGACTAAACTCCCTTTTGTTGGACATGGGGAAAGGGCCACAGATCTCCTTGCCCTAGTACATACTGATGTGTGCGGCCCATTTGATGTGCCGGCTAGAGGCAATTTTGTCTACTTCATTACCTTTACCGATGATCTGTCTAGGTATGGGTATGTGTATCTTATGAGACACAAGTCTGAAGCTTTTGAAAAGTTCAAAGAATTCAGACATGAAGTAGAAAAACAAACTGAAAAACCCATTAAGGTTCTTCGATCAGATCGAGGAGGTGAATACCTTAGCCGGAAATTCCTAGACTATCTCAAAGAAAAATGGCATAGTCTCTCAATGGACTCCACCAGGAACACCTCAACTCAACGGGAGTTTCAGAATGGAGAAATCGGACTCTATTAGGATATGGTTCGATCCATGATGAGCTTCACAGACCTCCCTGATTTTCTTTGGGGACACTCATTGTTAACTTCAATTATCTACTGAATAGGGTTCCCTCTAAAACCGTTCCTACCACACCGTATGAGATATGGCACGGTAAGAAACCAAGTCTGAGTCATCTCAGAATTTGGGGTTGTCCGGCTCATGTCAAAAGACAACAAGCGGACAAGTTAGAGTTTAGGTCCTTTAGAGCTCGATTCATAGGATATCCTAAAGAGTCATTAGGATACTATTTCTACATTCCAGAAGACCACAATGTGATTGTGAGTCGACATGCCATCTTTCTTGAAAAATAGTTTATTCAAGATAGCGGCATTGGAAAAGCAGATCAAGCTTGATGAGAAAGTCTCACAAGTAGCAACGAGCTAAGGACCAAGTGGAACCAAATCAGGTTGAGCCAATAAGAACACTACCTCCTCCACCTCATAGATCGGAAAGAGTTTTCCATCCCCCTGAAAGATACTTAGGTATTATTTCAGAGGATGTAGAGAAAATGTTCCTCGTAGGTAATGGTGCTCATGGTGATGATCCCAAAACCTACAATGAGGCGATATCAGATATCGACTCCGAGAAATGGCTTAGAGGCAATGAAGTCAGAAATTGACTCGATGCACTCAAACCAAGTCTGGACCTTGGTAGATCCACCAGAAGGTATAGTACCTATTGGGTGTAAATGGATCTTCAAGAGAAAGATTGGTGCAGATGGGAATGTGGAGACATTCAAGGCTAGACTAGTGGCAAAAGGTTATAGTCAACGCGAAGGCATTGACTATCAGGATACCTTTTCCCCAGTAGCTATGCTAAAATCCATCCGCACATTGCTTGCTGTTGCAGCCTATTTCGATTATGAAATATGGCAAATGGACGTGAAAACGGCATTCCTAAATGGATATCTTGAGGAAGATATCTATATGGAACAGCCGCTAGGTTTCACATCCAGTGATACTGATCACAAGGTTTGCAAGCTGCAAAGGTCCATATATGGACTTAAGCAAGCATCTCGGAGCTGGAACACTCATTTCAATGATGTGATCAAAAAGTTTGGTTTCATCAAAAATGAAGAGGAACCATGTGTTTTCAAAAAGGTCAGTGGGAGCGCTGTTGTCTTCCTCGTATTGTACGTGGATGACATCCTCCTTATTGGGAATGATATTCCCATGTTGACCATCAGTCAAAATATGGTTGTCCAAGGAATTCTCCATGAAAGACCTAGGTGAAGCATCCTTTATTCTAGGAATTAAGGTCTATAGGGATAGACCGAATAGGATGCTAGGACTTTCACAGAAGATGTACATAGAGGAAGTACTAAAGAGGTTTAGTATGGAAAACTCTAAGAGGGGATTAATACCCTTCAGACATGGTATTCATCTTTCCAAGAAGATGTGCCCTAGCACACCTGAGGAAATAGAACGCATGAGCAAGATCCCTTATGCTTCTGCAATAGGGAGCCTCATGTATGCCATGCTATGTACACGACCTGATATAGCCCATGCTGTGAGTGTCACAAGCAGATATCAGTCAAATCCAGGTGAAGAACACTGGACTTCTGTGAAATGTATCCTTAAGTACTTGAGAAGAACTAAGGATATGATGTTGGTCTTTGGTAATGGAGAACTCCAAGTCCAGGGATACACAGACTCGGATTTCATGTCCGATATAGATGATCGAAAGTCGACATCTGGAAGTCTGTTTGTGTGCAATGGTGGAGCTGTCAGCTGGAAGAGTTCCAAGCAAACAGTGATAGCAGATTCCACCATGGAAGCAGAATATATCGCTGCATCAGAAGGCTGCAAAGGAAGCATTCTGGTACAAGAAGTTTGCTGCATAGAAATCGGAGTAATGCCATCAGATGCCATTCCTCTATACTGCGACAACAATGGCGCCATAGCCCTTGCTAAGGAGCCGAGGTCTCACCAGAAATCCAAGCACATTGAGCGGCGATACCACCTCATCCGCGATTACCTCGAGAAGGGTTACGTCGAGGTCAAGAGAGTCAACTCCGCAGATAATGTGGCAGACCCACTTACAAAGCCGTTGGGCCAGCAGAAGATCGAAGCCCACCTTGAGAAGATGGGACTTAGACTTGTAGCCAATTGGCTTTAGGACAAGTGGGAGATTGTTAGATATATGTGCCCTAGAAGCCAGAATTGGCTGACACTTGTAATACACTTCTAGGGGCAAAATTATAATTTTGACTATAAATCAATAAAATGGGTTATTTTCTATCACATATGTGTATTTAGTGTCTGTGATACATCCTTTGAGTTAATGGTAATGATAATTCATATTTTCAAGAGTTGAAAATTTAAGACATGAATAATCATTATTAACTCATAAAATGCTCCCGACCATAGGATCATCACGAGGATGGTGATTGATCCGGAAGGTTGGTGTACAATCGCTTCTCTTTAGTAGATGAGTCTTGAGTCTATGGTGTGGAGACACCGGAGCGAGAGTACAGGTACTCGTTAGAGAACGAGGGCACTGAGCGTGACCACCTCGAGTAGTCATTAGGAAGTCTACCTTCTCGTCAATGACTGACTCGATGCTGCAGTAGTGTGTCTGGTTCTTTGACCTGAGGTGCATCGGCAGTTCACCTTGAGGGTGTTATAGTTTGACTACACCATTACTCGGTCTCCTAGCCATATGGAACCCTGAGGTGTATGTTGGCTATAGCATGTTCATTGTAGGAACTGGATTGCATCAAGATGGAATCTATCTACCTCGGTGGTAGAGGAGCAGCCCTATGATGATCATGAGAATCAAGTCCAGAAGCCCATGGCCATGGCAGAGAGTGAAATAATAGAAAGAGTTTCTATTTAGATTTTCACATTGGACTTGAATCGAATGATTACATCATATGACAGAGACTAGGGTTTGACGAGTTCACCTTAACCCTAATCTGATCGGGGCTCAAGATAGAAGAACTTAATCACACAGGTAGCTGCACCAAGAGGTTCGCATTTTCAGCTCTGATGGGTTGCCACCATATACTGCTAGGTGTCACTGGTGGATTTTGGGAGCAATTAGAATGATTTAGATGATCGATCATTCTAGCTGTTCGAATCAGAAGAGTTCTGATCCATCGAAAGGAGTTTCGATGATGTCGATGATAGAGATCATGACATATCCCATTACCATACAGAACTGAACCTAACTGGGTCACACAAACAAGGGTTTGAATCTGGTGATCATCAATTGAACTGATCTAGTTCAATTGATCTGAATGAGATTCAATTAGGTTCAAGAAAATCGTGCTAGCACTCGATTGAACCTAACGTTCTTCTTTTACTATCATAAATAAGTTGTCCTGACTGAGCCAAAGGAGTTTGTGCTCAATCAGAGGCCTTCACTATGGTCTGACTGGAGGTTGTCCAAGTCAGAAAAGGTTGTCTTATTTTGAGATAAATTTGACAACACCTGCCATTTTTGGTCACCTGCTAATTTCTTGTCCTTTGACTTTGGTCAAAAGTTGACCTTTGACTCTTTGACATTCTTGACCCATGTGTCATGCACCTATTGGAGAGCTGGTGGGGGCTTGTCCCCCTGCCAGAACCTGGCAAGGAAGGAGGCACATGCCAAGGGTGGCGTGCGCCCAAGATAGGAGGCGCCTGGAGTCCCATACGGATGGGACTCCAGGTCTGCCTTCTTGGATTCAAACTTAGGTGACCCTCACCTATAGACTTTGACCAGTCTTAGGTGCCACTTTAGGATGAATCTTAGGGCTCTCATCTGAAGGAGGAATCCAGGGATGTCTATTCCCACCAATCAGATTTAGATCTGATTTCACAAAGGGTTGTGATTGGTTGGGAAGAAGATGTTGGATCAGCAAGTCTATATAATAAGACCTGTCTGCGCCCAACTTTCAATAGATTTTTCTCCTAGCCATGCCCCAAGGCTGCCTCCTCTCCCTCCTCCATGCCACCTTTCTGATCCTCTCTCTCCTCTCCTCTCCATGCCCAAGGAAGTTTGGGACCTTCAGGTTGGTGCGATTCAGATCAAGAAAAGGCGATCAAAAAGCGAAGAAGGCTGCACTGCTGCAAAGGACGACTGCTGATCTTCAAAAGGAGTTTTGAAGATCCTCCAGATCAGATCCAGATCTGATTTTTGGAGATGTGATAGAGAAGAAGAGGATCTCCAGATCCAGCCCGAGTGGATACTGGTAGAGGTCAGGCGCTTGCGTGGCTAGATCCAGAACCTCAGGGCTTCAGCATGATCCTCAATGGATAATCAGATTACCCAAAATCAAGATAAAATTAATTTAGATTTGATTTAATTTAATTTTCTTGATTATCAAATCATAAAATCAGATCTGAAAAATGTTAGATCTGATTAGGATCTAAGAGAAAATTTTTGAAATATGCCTCTCAATCCAATCAGATCTGAATGAACCTGACCCCAGAAAATCAGGATTTTCCTTCATCTTGGCCTCGCCATTCACCTATGGATGGGCTACTGCTATAAAATGATGGGAGATATTTAAATCTTCATAGAACTCGATAAGTTTTGTTCTAAACTATCATCTGTCATCCATTAAAAGAATTTGAGGTAAGCCAAATCGATAAATAATTAATTTTTAGATGAAGTCCTGCACTTTAGCTTCAATAATCTTTGCCAGGGATTCAGCCACGATCCATTTTATGATGTAATCAATAGCTATTAGTAGAATCTTCCGCTATCCAGATGCCAAAGAAAAGGATCCAAGTATGTCCATCCCCCATTATGCAAATGGCCATGGGGCGCTCAGGAGGGTAAGCACAGAGGTCGATTGTCTTTGAATACTTGCATTTCTTTGACATCGATCATATTTTCTAACATATTCTATAGAATCATGGTACATTATTGGCCAATAGTAGCCCTACCAATGTAGTTTGTGGGATAAGGATCTAGCCTCTAGATAACTTTTGTAGATTCTTTCATGCACTTTTTATAATGCAAAATCGACCTCAGAAGATCGGAGACATTTCAAGAGTGGTAAAAAATACGACCTTTTATATAACTTGCCTTCATATAGAACATACCGAAAGGCTTGATTTCTAAATTTTCAAACTTCTTTTGAATCATAAGAAAGAACTCTATCCTTGAGATAAGCAACTAGCGGATCGATCTAGTTGGGTTCGTGGTTGACCTACATTACGGGTTGCAGCTCCTCCGAACTTGGGTGTTTCAGAACTTCAAAGAAGACCTCCTAAGGCAGTTCAGTCGGAACTAATGTGGCCAATTTAGAGAGAAGGTCGGTCCTGATATTTTCTGCTATTGAAATCTACTTGATGTCAAAGCTGCTAAAGATAGAAGTAAGATTCTTCACTTTCTCGAGATACTTCATCATGCTTTCCTCCCAGGCTTCATAATTACCACTAACTTATCCCACCACCAATTGGGAGTCACTGTGAACTTGGAGTTGATCTACCTTTAGTTCTTTGGCTATTCTTAATCCTACAATCAGAGCTTTGTATTCTACCCCATTGTTTGTTGCAGAAAACTCAAAATGTAGTGTATACTTAGTAATAACTCCCTCCGAATTAACCAAGATCAGTCCAGCATCCGCACTTGAAGTATTGGATGAACCATCTACATACAGCGTCTAGAAGCCTTCAAGAAGGTCTGCTCCTTTAGGGAAGCTTAGCTGCCACCATGGAATACTAATTTTATTTTGCTCAAGTTCGGTCTTATCCAGAATGGTACACTCTACTATAAAATCTGCCAATATTTAAGCCTTGATTGACAGCTGAGACTGAAAGTTGATGTCAAACTCCATATGCTTCACTGCCCATTTTGCAATTCTTCCTAAGGTGTCTGTTCGATGAAGAACTACCCTGATTCGTTGATCTATAAGGAGAGTTATAGTGTGCCCCTAGAAATAAGATCGTATCCTTCGAGCTGCAATCAACAAAGCATAAGTTAGTTTTTCTAACTTGGTATACCTGATCTCGACATTTCTCAGAACTCGGCTTATGTAGTAGATCAGCCATTGAACTTTTGCTTCTTCTTTAACTAAAACTATTGCAAGGGCCATTGGGGAGACTACCAAGTACAAAAATATTTCTTCTCTAGGTTCGGACTTTGCCAATAAGGAAGGTGAGCTGAGGTAGTTCTTGGGTTCTTCAAATGCTTATTGACATTCGGCGGTCCAGCAAAAGTTCTTTGGTTGTCTGAGAACTTGGAAGAAGGGCATGCATCATTCGACCGATCTTGAGATGAAGCAGTTCAGAGCTGCCACCTTTTCTGTTAGATGCTGAACTTTCTTTATTGATTTTATGGCAGTCATCTCTTGAATGGCCTGAATCTTCTTCGAATTTGCTTCGATTTCATGCCTTGACACCATGACCCCTAGGAATTTCCCCAAAGTCACTTTGAAGGTGCACTTGGATGGGTTCAACTTCATCTTATATTTATGGAGGGCACTGAAGATCTCTTCAAGGTCGATGATATGATCTATTGAAGATCTGCTCTTTACAAGTATGTCATTCACATAGACCTCCATATTACGGTTGATCTACTCAAAGATTTTATTCACTAGTCACTGGTAGGTCGCACCTACATTCTTAAGCCCAAAGGGTATAATCTTGTAACAATAGAGACCACGGTCAGTGATAAAAGCAGTCTTCTCCTCATCTTCTGGTGCCATCCGGATTTATTTATAGCTAGAGAAGGCATCCATGAAAATGAGGAGCTCATGGTCTGAAGTTGTATCCACCAGTTGATCAACTCTAGGCAGGGGGTAACTATCTTTTGGATAGGTCTTGTTCAACTTTTTGAAATCTATACACATTTTTCACTTGCTGTTTTCCTTCTTTACAAGAACTACATTGGTGATCCAGTTCGGATAGAAGACTTCTCAGATGAACCCGACCTTGAGGAGCTTGTCAACTTCTAATTCAGTTCGGACAGTGATCACCTTAGTGACTTGCAAGCAACTCGCTGTGCTTTGGTACTGGACTAACTAAATTTCTAATTCAGTAATGGAAGGCTTCTAGGCATAGTCAAGTACTTGCAAAGTTAGAGTGTGATCAAGATGGAATTGACCACTCTAAGAGTTGAGAAGAATGTATCACTGTATTTTAATATAGCAAAATCTTGGCCAGAATAATCCATCAGATGGATTTGATATTTTGAATTACAATGTAGACAACTTGATCAGAGTTGATAGTTGAACTTTGAGGTGTCCTATGAGCATTTTGGTCAAGGAGAGAAATTATATGAAAACTATATCCACATGGGTTCTAAGGATGTTGTTCTACACATTCGATCTATCCGACCGTTGGGTACCATTGCTAGATGGTTACTTTAATTGATACAGAAATCTCTTTTTATGCTATCGACTTAGGTTCAGATCTATGAGGTTACATATATTAGAGCTCATGATCTAATCGGATGGTTGATCAATGATTAAGAATCGTTCTAGGATTAAACAATCAATATGATTGATATTTAACTTAGTGCAAGTATTGTAGGAGGATCGATTAGCAATTAGATTGCTAATTAATTTAATTTGATTAAGCCAGAGGATTGAGATTAAGTTTAATTAAATATGATTTAATTAGATTTAGTTTGGGCTTGATTGGATCAAGTTCAATTGATTTATTGGATAAACCAAGTGCAGGAAAGAACTAGTCTTAGTTTAACTAGGACTCTGGTCAACCCAATTTTCTAATTTAATTAAAAAATTAAATTGAAATTAAATTAAATTTAATCTAATTTAATTAAGTTTTTAATTAGGTTAGGTTTTAATTTAACTAGGTTGGTTTACTTATGGTTTAATTTGCTTTGAGAAATCAATTTTTGATCAAGTCAAAATAGGAGTCCTAGTATGACTAGGACTCTCTATCCTTGCACATACTAGGACTCTCTATCCTTGCACAACCTATATCCCACGCCCCATGCCCACTCTCTCTATTTCTTGTACGAAAAATCCCTTTCTTCCTAGTCTTCACGCATGCCCCCTCTCTCCCTCTCTTTCTTATATGGTAATTGGGTGGAGGACCAAGTCTAAGAGAGAGTTTGTTTTAATTTAGGATTCTATGAGATAGAATCCTAACAAACCTAAACTCTTCCCAATAGGTGCTGCCCCCTCTCCCTATTATTTTCTCTCTTATTCCATTTGAGAAAGGCCCTTTCTTGCATGCACCTCCATGCTGGTACATGCCAAAAATATTGGAGAGGGGCACCCAAGAGTTGGGCACCCTTTGACTTGCCTTGTTTGACCTTTCCTTGTCTAGTATTTGACCTAGATAAGGACTCTTCTTTTTCTATAAATTTAGGATGAATTTTGGCCAGATATTTTTGTGGAACACAGACCTTTAGGAAAGTTTTAGAGTGTGCAAAAATGAGAGATAGAGGGTCCTTGGGCATTAGGGTTCCATAGACACCAAACTAGGTGTCTAAGTGAGAGAAAAGAGAAGAAGAAGAGGATCTTCTTCTAGGGCTGTTTTGATTTTTTCTTCTCCTTCTCTTTTTGAGATTTTTTTTAGAGAGCCTCAAATTTAAAATCTCTTATTTTTCTTTCGATATTTTAGAGAGTCCAAGTCTCGAAGAAGAAAACATCGAATCGACCATCGAAGAGAGATCAGCATAGTACTAGTATACTATGCTGATTTCCTACATTTGGATCTCAGATCGTATTCGTGGGCTCATGTGAACGACTCCTAGAAGTTGGATGCATATGTAGCTTGTGACTTCATCCTCAAGCCTAGATCAATAAGTTACAACATCTAACTTGCTCAGATATCAGATCTAATCTATCTATAGCTACATTAAATGTAGTATTATAGCATGTTGATGAGATCAACATGTTAATCTTTTCTTTATATTTTTAATTTTTAATTTAATATCATTTCTTGATCATATAATAAATCTTAGATCTAAAATATTTTTATATTTATTTAAATAAATATTTAATTTATTTAAGTCTTTCACTGCATGATCTTGAAAAAGTTTCAAGATCTATCCGTGAAATCCTAGATTTGGTTCCTTCAATTGGTATTAGAGCCTAGGTTTTTACTACATAATTTTTAAGTATATTTAGATTATTTATTAGATTAAATCTAATTTATAATCTAAATATTAAATCTAAAATTAAAAATTTAGATTTTACGAACTACTATAAGGTTGTCCTACTGTATGGTTTACCCCTTACAGTGAAAAAATTATCCTAGTTCGTGATGATCTGCTCCTAATCATAAATTTATTAGATTTAATTTAATTTTATTTATGATTTAATAGATTTAAAAAGTTTTAAATTTAAAAATAAAAGTTTTAGATTGCATGGACTGATCTTATAAGGTTGTCCTGCTGTAAGATTTATTCCTTACAGTGAAAAAATTATCCTAGTATGTACTGATCTAAAATATTGATAATAAAATTTTAGATTAGATCTAAGAGATTTTATGATCTAATTAAAAATATTTTAATCTAATTTTAATCATCATAAATATATTATATTTGATCTAAGTTGATTTATTATTGATTGGTGTTGAAACTGTTTTAATTACATGAACCTATTTAGAATAGATCTAAAGTAGATTCATGTTTATGTTACTTGTATTTTGATTATGAATCAAACATGCAACTTGGTTGGTAGAACCATGTTATAAAAATATTTTATAAATATAAAAATTATTTTTAAAAAGTCAAACCCTAACTCTCAATCCAAAACTTAATTAAGAATTAAAAAATTATTTAATTAGGATCTAGGATTGTAAATTGAAGATCTTAAGACACGAATCATAACACATTGGGTTAAATGGGTTAGTGGAGATTAGGTCCATTAATTAAGTTAGACCTAGGATTAGATTAAAGAATAAATTTAATTAGAGAATTGACTAAATCTAATCAATTATTATCTTAGATTAGGTTAAGGAGTCTTTAGATCAATTACAATAGTTGTAGTTGGTCAAGTCCATATCTTTAACGAGATCCAAATGGACTTGATTCTTGGCTAAGCAGTCTAACCCAAAATTTTAGGTTGATTTAATCAAAACTAATTAATCAGTTGGTGTCTAAGGAAAGTCTGACATATACGATCGGTGGTTTTTAATTGGCAGTCCACTTATCTAGCCATTTCTGATGGTATCTAAGGCAAGCTTTGGCAGACCCTCCCACCGATCTCACTTATCTGGCCTTCTTAATGAAATTATGTTTTGATCAGATCACCTAAAAATTTAAGTTAACCCATGTCAGTTAGGTAAATCAGTGTGACTGATTTAGGTGCTCCTAGACCAACCTATTAATGGTCTCCCTTAAGCTGACTTGGTGAAGGCAATGGGAGGATCATGATAAGCTAGTTCATCTAATCTTCCCTCATCTTTAATAATTAAATTCTCTAAAATTATTAGGTCCTTAAAATGAGATAGTTATGGTGATAACTAGATCATAGCCTCCTATTAAGTGGATGATAATGGATCCATTAGTTAGATAATCATTGGAGGCCCATAGGCCTGGTGTTTATCCGCTAATGAAATTATCATTCATAACATGATTTCTTGGCTGCATTTCTCTAAATGGTGGTTAGGTTGACCAACCATAGTTGGACTTAATCATTTATTAGTTAAATGGATCAAGTATGATCATGTTAATGGTTGGACCTAACCGAAACTTTCAGTGGAGGTCCTAGCCTACTGAAAAGATACCTGGGGCAAAATTAAATTATCAAAAATTATTTGAAGAAATAATTGATTATGAACCTACTCTTAGATGTACATGGGTTGACCAACCATAGTTGGACTTGTGTGCAGTCTATGTGGATTCTAGTACCCACTAAGTAATTAGGATAATTCCTCGAATTGAAGATAAAGGCTATCAATTCGAATAAAATAGTGAAAGAAATCTTTTGATTAAAGTCCAAATCTTTAGGTTTAATGAATCAATTACTAATTAGATTTTTGGTTCTTCTTTATATAGTTAAACCCAAATCACAGTTGCTCCATTTACTATTAGACAGTGATTAACTTATGAGACCCAACTTTGATAATAAGTATCGAAAGTTGAATATCGTTCAGCAGCACAAAGTGATTCGTACTGGGGCTTCTATGCCCAATTTAAACATAAGGTCCAAGAATAACCTAGATCAGGCAGAGTGCTTCCATTGTAAGAAGTAGGAGCATTGAAAAAGAAATTATCCTCAGTATCTTGATGACCCCAATAGGCTGAATAAGAGAGATGAGCAAGTAGTTGCTAATCAAGGATGTTATATGATAATACCTTGTAATTTCTCTATTTGTGATATTTCTACTTGGATATTGGATACCGAAAGTTCAGTCCATATTTACAATATGTTGCAAGAACTTCAAGTTAGTAGAAAATTTAAAAATAATGAGCGATTCCTAAATGTTGGAGATGGAAGGTCCGTTTCAGTTCTAGCTATGGGAATAGTTCAACTCATTTTTAATACTAATATGATTTCTTTAAATGAATGTCATTATTGTCCTTCCTTTCTGATGAATATAATCTCTATTGGCCTTTTGGCTAAAGATGGTTATCATTTATCAATAAAAGAAGATTATTATGACATTATTATGAATAACGTTACAATAATGCAAGGACAATGGAGAAATGATATTTATATTTTATCATAACCTGTGAGTGTAATATATACTTCTAGAAAATACTCTAGATTAGATAATATCTCTGATATCTACCTATGGCACTATAGGCTAGGTCACATAAATAAGAATAGGATAAGCAGGTTGACTCAAGAGGAAATTTTTGAAGTCAGTGATTATGAATCACTTCTAACCTATGAATCTTTCCTTCTTGGTAAAATGACCAAGTCATCTTTTATTGAAAAAGATGAGAGAGCTACTGAGCTCTTAGGTTTGGTACATACTGATGTATGTAGACCAATGAGCGCTGGTGCCAGAGGTGGATATTTTTACTTCATCACTTTCATAGATGATCTATCCAGGTATGGATATGTTTATCTGATGAAACATAAGTTGAATTCATTTGAAATTTTCAAAAGATTTTGAAGTGAAGTAGAAAAATAAACTAGAAAGAGTATTAAAACTCTTCGATCAGATTGAGGAGGTGAATATCTATCCTGTGAGTTCTTGACATATCTAGGAGAGAATGGAATTCTCTTACAGTGGACTTTTCTTGGCACACCACAGCATAATGGTGTATCAAAAAGAAGAAATTGAACCTTGTTGGACATGGTTCGATCCATGATGGGGTTTGCTAGACTGCCTGTTTCATTTTGGGATTATGCTCTTGAGACTGCATGTTATATATTGAATAATGTACCAAGTAAATCTATTGCAAAGACTCCATATGAGATATGGACAGGGTGTAGGCCTACACTCTCTCACCTACAGATTTGAGGTTGTCCAGCCTATGTCAAACATTTGCATACAAATAAGCTTGGATCCCGATCTGATAAGTGTGTATTTATAGGAGATCCTAAAGAAAGTAAGGGTTACTATTTCTACCATGCTGAAAAACAACAGATGTTTGTTAGCCTTAAGGCAATCTTTTTAGAAAAGAAGTTTCTTGGTGAAGGAACTATTGCCTCTAAGGTTGAACTTGATGAAGTTCAACAGATAGAAAAATCGACACCTGTAGCTGAACCTGAGTCGGATTTGATTAGATCAGATCCAGAGCTCAGTGTACCTGCACCATTAAGGCGACCCGATAGAGTACCACA
Organism: Cocos nucifera; assembly: GCA_006176705.1. NCBI lineage: Eukaryota > Viridiplantae > Streptophyta > Magnoliopsida > Arecales > Arecaceae > Cocos > Cocos nucifera. Next base: position 117,813 of record QRFJ01002818.1, on the reverse strand, counting down.
TCATCCGAATAGATACTATGATTTCTTGATCCAAGATGGTGATCCCATTGAACTCGATGAGAATGATGAGGATCCGATTACCTATATGGATGCTATGCAGAGATTTGATTTTGAGAAATGGCTTAAGGCCATAAAATCAAAAATGGAGTCTATGAAGGTCAACGATGTGTGGACATTAGTTAATCCATTCGAAAAGGTTAAACCCATTAGATGTAAATGGGTCTTCAAAAGAAAAAAGTGCACAGATGGAAAGGTGGAGCCCTATAAAGCCCATCTGATTGCTAAGGGGTATCATCTATAATGAGACATTTTCTCCTATGGCAATACTCAAATCCATTCAAATTATGCTTATGATTGCTGCCCATCTAAACTATGAGATCTGGTAGATGGATGTGAAGATAGCTTTTCTGAATAGAGAATTGACTGAAGAGGTGTATATGATACAACTTGAGGGGTTCACATCATAGATGAGTCCAAAGTGTGTAGGCTTTAGAGATCCATTTATGGACTAAAGCAGGCATCTTAGAGTTGGAACATGCATTTTGATAAAGTAATCAAAACATATGGCTTCGTTAAGAATAGAGAAGAATTCTGTATTTACAAATGCATAAATGATCTAGCAGTAGTATTTCTTGTCTTGTATGTGGATGATATTCTCTTAATTGGGAATAACATCTCCGTACTATAGGGAATAAAAGTCTAATTGTTATCATAGTTCTCCATGAAGGATTTGGGTAAAGCATCCTACATCCTAGGGATGAAGATCTATAGAGATAGATCTAAAAGGATGCTTGGATTATCCCAGTCCACGTATATAGATACTGTGCTAAAGAGGTTCAGCATGAATAATTCCAAAAAGGGCTATCTTCCGATAGGCCATGAAATTTCTCTCTCTAAGAATGATTGTTTGACAACTCCTGAAGAGAAAGAGTGTATGAGTAGAGTCCTATATGCTTTGGCAGTGGAATCTATTATGTACGTCATGATATGTATGAGATCAGATAAGGCATACTCACTAGGAGTAGTGAGTAGATACCAGTCTGACCATGAAGAAAATCACTGAAAAATGGTTAAAATCATCCTTAAGTATTTGAAAAATATTGAGGACTAATGGTAGGTTTATGGTGAGTCAGATATGAAACTTGTGGAGTTTATCGACTTCAGCTTTCAATTTGATCATGATGACAATAGAAGCGTGTCGGAATATATTTTCACTCTAAATGGTGGAGCCATCTATTCGAAGAGTTCCAAGTAGAATACTATGGTGTTTGTGAAGTAGAGTACATGGCAGCATCAGATGCCGTGAAGAAAGCTGTGTGGTTGAGGAAGTTTATCACTGAGCTCAGAGTAGCACCCTCCCTTGATGGTCCGGTCCTGCTCTACTATGATAGCACTGATGCCATTGCTCAGATAAAAGAACCGAAGGCACACTAGCGAACAAAGCACATTCTACGCCACTTTCACTTGATCCAGGAGATCATGGATAGAGGTGACATCGATCTTCAGAAGATCGATGAAAAGAAGAACTTGGTTGATCCCTTCACCAAAACCCTGGCGATTAAGAAGTTCGACAATCACAAGTTGAAGACGGGTATTAGATACCATGCCGAGTGGCTTTAGGATAAGTAAAAATTGTTGAAAAATATGTTCCAAAGTCAATCGTCAGCCTGTTGACGATTGAGCTATATTGTATCTGTAATTGATTCATTAATAAATAAAATATATTTTTGATATTTTTCATCATAAGGTATTCATCTTCTAATGAACTCTATTTTTCTGATGAAGTCTTTAGGACTATTTAGCTTTGATAAAGAGAGGATTTATCGATTAGTCCTTAAATTTATTCACGACCAAATGATAGGCTGTTAATTAGGACAACAATATCTATCGAGCATAGGTCGCTATATGCCATATAGGTTGGTTGTCATCTTAACCAAGGAGTGTGGAGACACTGGTATGGCATATAGGTGAGATGTATGGATACATCATCATTGAACATGACCAACTCTAGTGCATTTTGCTGTCGAAAATGTCTCTGATGGGATATAGGTATAAGTATCCCTTAGACCTAAGATCATCTTAGTGACTTGCAAGCAACTCGCTATGCTTTGGTACCGGACTAACTAAATTTCTCATTCAGCAATGGAAGGCTTCTGGGCACAGTCAAGTACTTGCAAAGTTAGAGTGTGATTAAGATGGAATTGACCATTCTAAGAGTTGGAGAAGAATGTATCACTGTATTTCAATATAGCAAAATCTTGGCCAAAATAATCCATCAGATGGATTTGATATTTTGAATTACAATGTGGACAACCAGATCAGAGTTGACAGTTGAACTCTAAGGTGTCCTATGAGCATTTTGGTCAAGGGGATGAATTATATGGAAACTATATCCGCATGGATTCTAAGGATGTTGTTCTACACATTCGACCTATCCGACCATCGGATATCATTGCTAGATGGTTACTTTGATTAGTACAGAAATCTATTTCGATACTATCAGCTTAGGTTCGGACCTATGAGGTTATACACATTAGAGCTCATGATCTGATTGGATGGTTGATCAATGATTGAGAATCATTCTAGAGTTAAACAATCAATACGATTAATGTTTAACCTAGTGCAAGCATTGTAGGAGGATCGATTAGCAAGTAAATTACTAATTGACTTAATTTGATAAGCTAAAGGACTGAGATTAAGTATAATTAAATATGATTTAATTAGATTTATTTTGGGCTTGATTAGATCAAGTCTAGTTAGCTTATTGGATAAGCCAAGTGCAGGGAAGAACTAGTCCTAGTTCAACTAAGACTCCGATCAACCCAATTCTCTAATTTGATTAGAATAATAAATCAAAATTAAATTTAATTTAATCTAATTTAATTAAGTTCTTAATTGGGTTAGGGTCTAATTTAATTGAATTTGTTTACTTCTAGTTTAATTTGGTTTGAGAAACCAATTTTTGAGCAAGTCAAAATAGAAGTCCTGGTGTGACTAGGACTCCCTATCCTTGTGCCACCTTTATCCCACGCCCCACGCCCACTCTCTCTATTTTTTGTGTGACAAATATCTTTCTCCCTAGTCTTCATGCATGCCCCCCTCCTCTCTCTCTTTCTAATATGGTAATTGGGTGGAGGACCAAGTCTAAGAGGAAGTTTGTTTTGATTTTGGATTCTATGAGATAGAATCCTAATAAACCTAAACTCTTCCCAATAGGTGCCGCCCCCTCTCCCTATTATTTTCTCTCTTATTCTATGTGAGAAAGGCCCTTTTCTTTTCACCCCTCCTTGCTAGTACATACCAAAAATATTGGAGAGGGGCGCCCAAGAGTTGGGCGCCCTTGACTTGCCCTGTTTGACCTTTCCTTATCTAGTATTTGACCTAGATAAGGACTCTTCTTTTTCTATAAATTTTAGATGAATTTTGGGCTGATTTTTTTATGAAACATAGACCTTTAGGAGAGTTTTGGGGTATACAAAAATCAAAGTGAGAGGGTCCTTGGGCATTGGGGTTTCATAGATACCAAACTAGGTATCTAGGTGAGAGAAAAGAGAAGAAGAAGAGGGTCTTCTTCTAGGGCTGTTCCTCCTTTTGAGATTTTTTTAAGAGAGTCTTAGATCTGAAATCTCTCCTCTTTCTTCTAATATTTTGGATAGTCCAAGTCTTAAGAAAGAGAGCATCGAATCGACTGTCGAAGAGAGATTAATACAATATTAGCATACTGTACTGATTTTCTGCATTAGAATCTCAGATCGTGTTCGTGGGCTTGTATGGATGACTCCTAGAGGCTAGATGCGTGTGCGGCTTATGACTTCATCCTCAAGCCTAGATCCATAAGTTAGAACATCTAACTTGCTTAGGTATCAAATCTAATCTATTATTCTATAGCTACATTAGATGTAGTATTGTAGCATGTTGATGAGATTAACATGTTAATCTTTTCTTTATGTTTTTAATTTTTAATTTAATATCATGCCTTGATCATTTAATAAATCTTAGATCTAGAATATTTTTATATTTATTTAAATAAATATTTAATTTATTTAAGTCTTCTGCTGCATGATCTTGAAAAAGTTTCAAGATCTATCCGTAAAATCCTATTTTTGGTTCCTTCAATTGTTATGGACATTTAGCCCATCTATCGGGCAAGAGTCTGATTGTTTGCCTCTTTGTAAAGTAATTGAGTAGCAATGCCTTGCCAGAGCTTGGTCTTCTCTGACCTCTCCAATTTCTTGACTTGTTGAGAATTTCATTTTCAGATAATAGATCAATACTATTGCCTGAAGTGCATTCAAACCAGATCAGCCAGGAATCGCATTGTAAGAAGATGAAGCCTTCACCACTAAAAAATCTACCTGTACTCTGGATTGCCTTGGGTATCGCCCTGCAGCCATAGTTAACATTATTATTTTCTTAACTGGCACAGCATCACCAGTAAAGCATACCAATGGGGTATTCATTGGTCCTAATTGATTATTAAGTGCAGACATTTTAGAGAAAGCATCATAAAATAAGACATCGGCAGAGCTTCCATTAACAATAAGAATGTAGTGTACATCATAGTTAGCAATGTTTAAGAAAACTACAACCACATCATTATGAGGGAATTGAACCCCTTGTGCATCTTCTTCAGTGAAGGTAATGGGTTCTTCAGTTCTTTGGCGCTTAGCTAGTTTTGCCGATCTATTGGTTTCTCTCCATCGAAGTCTTTCAGAGATAATATTGATGATGCCAAGGGATGGTCGATCTTCTTATTGCTCCTCTCTCCTTGATGGTTCTGGCAGCGGTGGTGTCCTTGGTCGATCTTCTCTTACATCAGGTCGACATCGAAGAAATTGGCCAAGCTGGCCTTGCCAAATAAGCTCTTCGATCTTATCTTGGAGCTAAATTCATTCTTCAGTATTATGACCATGGTCACGATGGTAGAGACAGTACTTATTTGGATTATGCTTGCCAAGATGAGAGCATATCCTTTTCGACCTCAGCAACTGCTTCTTGATTTTCATTAGCACTTGACCCTTTAGAGTATTGAGTAGTTATGGAATCTTCTTAGGGGAGAGTTTTATCAAGTCCTTCTATCAGGACTTCTTTGTCAACGAGCTCAGAGAGGGGTTCGGACTCATTTGCACTTAGAAGAAGTTCGAAAGTGTGGTCGAGCTTCACTCGATTTTTTTTTTCAGCTGTGGGTTTATTTGATTCACTTGCTTGCCGCTCTCTTGCGGCCTCATTATCCTTCTGCTTGAAGGCTTTCTCAGCTCAGGAGTAACCTTCAGCCCGCGCCAGTATATCAGCAAAGTGCTTGGGGCACTTTCTTTTCAGGGAGAATAGAAGATTATTTTTTTGAAGACTGCTCTATAGTGCGACCATAGCAACTAATTGGTCCAGGTTTTGGACCTCCAAGGCTGCAGCATTGAAGTGGCTGACGTAAGCCCAGATGGACTCTCCTTTTTTCTGCTTGATGTTGATAAGGGAGTCCGAGCCTTGCCCTGGATGTCGGCTGCTCATGAAATGAGCCACAAACTGATGGCTCACAAAAAGAGCCTTGCCTTGGACGTCGGCACAAGATGGCATCAGATGCACTATGGAGCAGCATCATTATCTGGAAGGCCTCCTGATGGTTAACTAGATCAGTGGTCCCATTGTAGCTCTAGAATTGAGGAAGCTTGAAGTTCGACGGGATGGGCTCTTGCATGATTCGCTGGAAGAAAGGAGGATCAGTGTAGATATCATCACCATGGGCAGAGGGAGCCTGATGGAGTTCCTTAATTCATTGGTTCATCTTCAAAATTTTTGATCTAGAAGATCATCCCAATCATGGATCTCGAGAGCCTTCTGGCAAAATGGAGGCAGGGATCCTTCGGGGGTGGAATCATGATCAGAATAAGGGCTCTCAACCTTCTATTTTCTCTTTTCAAAAGTCACAGGATGACTAGCCCAGGTGGGCCATCCAAGCACTGGATCCTGGTACTCTGATGAGATTCTTCCTGGCTGAACTGATGATGGGGGTTGCTGCTGCTGCATGGCCTACATTATTTCAGTGAGGCCTTTAACCTGCTGGATCAGCAAGTTAAACTGCTTCTCATTCGCCACTACTATTGGTGGAGGAGACTAGGATGCTGGAGATAGGGTTGGAGCAGACAGATCTGGATGAGATCTAACTATGAAGGCAGTAGATCACCTCATCGATGCCTTTTTGGGTGGCATCTGGTAGAGATGATTGGAGAAGGGGAAGAAGTAGAAGCTAGAAAGAAATCCCATCGAGCACTCCTTTAAGAACAAAGGATCTGGATCCCTTTCTTTAGCATCAATTTTGTTGGTGTAAAAAACTATAGACGTCAGAATTAGCAAGAGTCAAGGAAGATGAGGTCACCGTTGGGACCTACAAAATAAGTCCAAATTGAAGATGGGGTGGCTCTGGCAGGATCCTCCAATGGTCAAGTTAGCTCTTTTAGCTAATAGAAATGGAGTGCTCAAGGAGAATTGAAGTAGAATTTTGAGCTTAGAGAGAAAGCATATCTGGAGGATCCCTTATATAGACGGAGCTCGTAACCAACTGATGGTGACGGCCATAACTGCCTGGTAGTGGGCCGTTCGGGACCATGTAGAGTTTATTATGGAGGATGAGTTGTCATTTGTTGCAACTTGTAAATAGTTGAGATCCATTTATTGAAGTTTGGATGTTGATTGAAGATTTTAGTTTATACAATGAGCTTGTAATCGGTCGAGGTCTACTAGGGCGATCTCCAGTGACTTCGAGAAGTTCAGGAGCATCCTGGATCGCATGTGGATAGGGGCTCCCTAGATTGAAACCTGAGGTAATGTGTCTCATCCTTCGTGAAGCAGTTATCGTGGATCAACGATTTGATGAGGTCCATGCTTGGTTGGGGGAAGCTCGTCAGAAGAGAGTTCGGCTAGTACAAATATGATTGAAGAAGTCCATCCAAGAGGGATTCGGAAGGCATGCGACTGGAGGAGTCCGGCTTGGAGGAGTCTGGAAGGAGTGCAACTGGAGGAGTCCGGAAGGCGTGCAATTGGAGGAGTTTGAAAGGCATGTGACAGGAGGAGTCCGGCTTGGAGAAGTCTGGAAGGAGTGCGATTGGAGGAATTCGGTTTGGAGGAGTCCGAAACTTGACACCAGCCAAGGCTGGGAGGGTTGAACTTTAGTCCTGTCATTCATTTGGAGCTAAAAAATAAGGTTAATTAGTTAACAGTATAATCTTACTATTCAAGATCATCCACCCAGGCTTCTCCATGTCTATGATGAGTTCTGCAGCATGGGCTTGTCATCGAGAGAATCAGCAAGTTCATGCAAGATGGGAATCGACAGTTAAGGATTTCGATAGGGGTTATTTTATCCCTAACAAATACCATTGTTATAATTTAAAAAATATTATTTTAAAAATATAATTATTAGCGATTGTAATATTATTACTGACAGCATTTGCTGTCATTAATAATTTTTTATAATATTAGTGGTGGGAGTTGATTATTAGCAATGAAAGTTGTCATCGCTAATAATCTTTCCACCTCTTTTTTTTCATCTTACCACGTGCCCTCATTTTCCCCCATGCCACCATCCACCACCCCATCATTTTTCCTCATCCCACCATCCACTGCATTCTTATTTTTCCATCACCTCCTCCCCATTTTCTAGTATTTTTATCCCTCACTGCCACCGCCCTCTCCCCGATCCTTTGGTCACCCCACCACCCCCTCTCTCCCTCGACTAGTGGCCTTCCCTCGGGTACTCTTGGCCCATCTTCTTAAGCCCTCGACCGCCTCCTACCTTCTCGAGCCCCTGGCCGTCTCCCCTCGGGTGCACCCAGCCCACCTTCTCAAGCCCCCAATCGCAAGCTCCTAGCCTCCTCCTGCCTCCTTGAAATCCCAACCTACTACCCCCTCTCTCCCACCCTTTGGTCCCCCTGCCACCCCCTCTCTCCCTTCGACCGCCTCCCCCAGCCACCTCCCTCGACTGCACCTGACCCACCTCCCCGAACCCCCGACCACCTGCCACCTCCTCGAGTCTCCAAGCATAAGCTCCTGACCTCCTGCCTCCCCAAAATCCTGACTTGTCATTTGGTTCCCTCATCACCCCCTCTCTTCTCCGCCAGTCGGTTCCCCTGCCACCCCCCTCTCTCTCCCCGACTGCCTCCTGCCTTCCTCGCCAAACCCCCAGCCTCCTTCTACCTCCCTGACCCTCTGGTCCTTTGATTTCTGCCATCCTCTCTCCCTCTCTCTCCCCGGACATCTTCCCATGGCTGCACCTGGCCCACCTCCCCGAGCCTCTAGCCTCCTTCTACCTCCCCAAAACCCACCCCAGCCCACCATCCTCCTCTCCCCCACTATTCGATTCTCCTGCCACCCTTCTTTTGTTAATCCTAGATTGATTTTGATGATAACAAAAGCATTTGAGTATTGATTGCTAAATTACTAACTATGTCTATGAGGATGTGTAGTTTCAAAATTTTAAGTACTCATAATTTTTTAAGTATTTTTTGACATCTTAATGATGATTAAATTAAGTTAAAAAGATAAGTCTAGTCTATAAATTAATTTAGAGAAGAAAGGATCATAAATAATCTTTAGCATGCACGGCATGTAAACTGGGCCTATCCAGTCTGAAATTGAGCCGACCTAGTCTCAGTGAAAATAAAAGATAGAAAACACAGAAAGACAGAAAATTAGAAATTAGGGGACTAAGTCGATCCAGTCAAAAACTAAGCCGACCTAGTGATTGTAATGGCTAATTTTTAGATCTACAACTTTTTCATCCCATGGGCTTTTCAACAACTATTTTCTCATCTCCAATGGCTAGATCTCTTTCTGAAGATCCTCTAAATATTAAAAAATAGTGGACAACATTAAGAATATATAAGAAAATCTTTAGAGTATTAAGGACAAGCTTTTGGAGAGTTTATTGAGTATCCATTGAGAATGCAAGAAGAGTGAGCTGAAAAGAGTAGGAAAGAAGTAATTTTTCAGACATTCTTTTATCCTTCCATCATCTTCGAAATAGAAAGAAGTGAGGCTATTGGCATTGAAGATCTTCATTTACCTCTTAAGCATTCAAGAAGAAGAAACCAACCATACAAGCAAAGCAATCCAGATTTTTTTCTCTTAGATTTTATAGAGTTTGTTTTTAATTATATTTTTATATTTTGTTTCAAGTTTCTTAGGGTGAGAAATTTGGAATAGTCCAAGCCTTAAATTGGATGATTGTATTAGTTTAATTGATGAGCCAAGATTAAAATCAATCGAGGTTGATTGTTAATTTGGAGAAAAATAATCAGTTATGAGGTTTTGGTTGATTGATTGTAAGCCTAAAAAATAATCTTGTATGATTTTGGTTGGTGAGCCAAGAAAAATCAATTGGATTTGATTGTGAGCCCAGAAAATAATCGAACTATAATTCTAGTTATGAATTATAGTTGAATTCCCAAAGGATATACTTGGGGAGTCAATGTAGGTGCTGAGTTTGGCACCAAACCACTATAAAATTTATGTGTTTGTGATTGTGTACTTTTACTCTATTACTTTTATCCATTGCACATCACATAGCTAGTTTCATTTAAATACTTAATTAGTTTAATTTACTCATTAGTCATTTAATTTTAGACATACCCAATTCACCTTTCTCTTGGGTAACCATCCATGGGCAATAAGTGGTATTAGAGTAGGTGCTCTGTTATTAATTGCTGACCTAATTGTCAAGGGCGAAAGATCAAATATCAATCCCAAGTGGTGTTTTTTTTAATGAAGGCCATTCCATAGATAGATCTTCATTTTTTAATGACTCAAACTTTACCTATTAGAAAGCTAGGATCAAAATTTTTATTCAAGCATATGAATATAATTTATGAAAAATTATAATCAATGATCTACATACACCCAATGCATTGATTCATGATAAAGAAGTAATTCAAATAAATGCTAGGATAATGAATTTACTTTATTGTTTATTAGACGTGAATGTATTTAATGAAATTTCTTCTTACATTTTAGCTAAACATATTTGGGAGAAATTAGAAATAATTTTTGAGGGAGCAAATCAAGAAGAAATATCAAGCTCCTAAGAAGAAAAGGTAGCTCATCCCAATCTATACCTCATGGCTCATGAGGATGGAAAGAAAAGGAAGAAGAAAAAATTAAAAAAAAGTATTAATTAAGGAGAAGCAAGGCATAGAAAAGAAAAATGAGAAAGAGAAAGAATATTTTGCAAATCCTTACCTCATGGCTAATGACGATGAGGTAAAAATTAGTAACTCTTCTGATTTTATCTTTAATGATTTATACGAAGCTTTCAATGAGTTAATGGATGAACATAAAAAGATAAGGTTACAGAATAAAGAACTTAAAAAAATTAATTTTTCTTTAGTTGAACAAAAAGATAAGATTGTTGTTCACAGCCTTTCACCAAATTGAATAGTTGGGGTGTATTTAGTAGTGTGACCAGTTGGAGCCTTAAGGATGATGGAGATGGATAATCCATGGAGATCCAGTAGGTTAGAGCTGGGCGGCTATAGAGTGGTACAGAGATGAGTCAGGAAGTGCTGGAGTGCTATAGTAGCACTACCCTAGAGGCACACGGGCTGTGAGAGGCTCGGTGGTGCAGCAATCGAAGGAGGTATCTTAGCAGAGAATGTTAGGAGCATCTCAGAAAGATTGGAAGTAGGTCTCAGGGAGAGCCAGAGGGTCTCAGGGAGCGCCAGGGGCATCTAGTAGTCAGGAGTATCTTGGATCAAGTTTCTTCTGTAGGAGTACCAGGGAGAGTCATGGTTAGATGAAGGATGGGTTATGTGCAGCAAGAGCCAGATACCTATGAGGAGGTGGTGTCGAGATGAGATAGGAAGCACTAGAGTGCTACAGTAGTGCTTTCCTAGAGGCATGGGGTTAAGAGGCTTGGCAGTGCAGCAGTTAAGGGAGGTATCTCAGCAAAGAGTATCAAGAGGTATCTCAGGAAGATCGAGAGTAGGTCTTAGGAAGAGCCAGAAAGTCTCAAAAGTCTTGGGATGAGATAGGTGGGTCTAAGCCCAGGACAAGATTTGAGCTGTGTTCCTCCGGGTGCATCTGAAGCGATGGCTAATGCAAGGGCAGAAGAGGAGAAGACTAGGATGGAATTTTCTAGGATTCAGTCACTTAATTTTGAATAGTTGGATAAGCTCTTAGGTTTCAGAGGTGCCCATGGATTATGGAGGTATCTAAGATGGCTTCGAAGGGGTCTGCGAAGTGCGGAGGATCCAAAGGAGCAGGATGATAATCGAGATGTAGTGACAAGCTCAGCAGTGTAATATTGAGTGGTTGGCCTCGGGTGACTCGATGATAGAGTCAGATTCTTCTACGACATCAGATAGACTTTGGATCAGGTGGAGCTTCAGAGTGGTGGCTTCATAGGTGGAGCTCTAGAGAGGTGACTTCATAGGTAGAGCTCTAGAGTGGTGGCTTCATAAGTGGAGACAAAATTGGTATGAGTTTAGAGTGGAAGAGTGTAGGAGGATCGACATTCTAGCACCAGCGTCGGTGATGCACAATTCCAAGTGGAGCGGCATGTGCAGGTGGATAGGTATAGCTCTGAGGAGATTGTGTCAGATGGTATAGTATGTGCTAGCACAGGAATATTGTAGGTTCTCTAGAAAAATCCAAAAAAAGTGATGCAACTGTTAAGCAGAAAGGATCCTACAATTCTAAGATGATGCGAAGAAGTAAGCACAGATCTTCAGTTGTGGAGGCGGTCATCCCAAATATCTCCAAGAGTGCATAGCAGCTGAAGAGGATTGGTAGAGATGATGTTTGCATAAGGGGCTATCAGCATGCACAGCGATAGTGGAATTGTGCAGGAGGGCATTACCAAGAGGTTTGCCATGGCTTAGAGCACCAAGATAGAGATTGTTAGGATCAGTAGTGCTCCCACACCTTAGGAGGCCATTGAAGAAGTCAGGGTGTTGGCTTCGAGATACTAGGATAGGTGTGGTCCTAGGGCTAGGATCGATTTAATTCTAGGATGGAGGTTCAGCCCTTCATGGTCATGAGGCCTTGGTTTGGATCTCATGAAGGCGACTCAGAGTTTGGACTAGGTTTGGATCCATGGGATTGATGCAGTGAATACAGATTTTTTCTCTCTCAATCTCTCTTCTCTCTTCTCTTTAGTGTTATTGCCCTAGGTTCTTTAAGAAGATCTAGAGAGAGGGGGCACCTCCCTCAAACCCAAGGAGGGAGGCGTCCCAGCATAGATCTAGGTGGTAGATCTATGGTATGCTACCTTAGAGAATATCAAAGATCTCTCTAGGTCCATGCTAAAGATCTTGGATTTTCTACAATATGGCGTCAGAGCGGTACCATAGAACAATAATTGGTATCAGAGTTAGGTAATGCCATGGTGATGTCACAATAAAGATTTTGAGTGAAAAAGAAGATCTTTTGAGAAATATAGAAAACATGGGCAAAGGAAAATTTTTTTTTTGAAACAAATAGAAGTCTTAACTAAGGAAAAGAAAAACTTTGCAAAATTTGAAAAATTTCTAGTTGAAGAAAAAGAAAAACTTTTAAAAACATAAAAGTCCTTAGAAGATGAGAAAGATAAATATTTGAAATCTGCAAAATCTTTGGCAAGAGAAAAAAAAGTTTTTGATTTATGAAAAATCCTTTTTGGAAGAAAATGTTAAACTAAAGAAAGAGATTGAAAGCTTAAAGTCCATGATTGAAAAGTTTACAATTGAATCTAAAAAGCGTCAAGCCTTTTTAAATAATCAAAGAGCTATTTTTGATAAGCTTAGAATTAGTTATGATTCAATAAAAAAACAAAAGTTTGACAAAAATATGCTCAACAAATCTTCAACTGAGAATTATTCAATTAAGTACTTTAAATATAATAAAGTTGGTGATAAGAGCATAATGTTGTCATTAAGATACCATATTTATCAGTTTAATTCTGACTTCTTAAATCAATTAAAAATAGGTAGAAAGCAGTGAGTCAGGTTGAATCCACGGAGAAGGCAATATTTTAGTTTTAAAATCTTTAACTTTTATAAAAAAATTTAAAATAAAATTAAAATTAAAAAATAAAATTATAAATAAAAAAATTAAAAGGTGCAAAAAATTAAACTTGGTATTAAGATCTACTAGTTAGATCTTAACATCTACTTACAATAAAATTAAAGAGCAGGAATTAAATTTATAATAAAAATAAAGTGTATGAAATTTAAATAACTGGAAGATAAAATTTGTATTAATTAAAAGTTTAGAATTTAAATACATAGAATTTAAAAAGAAAAGAAAAAGAAAATAAAAATTAAAAATAGACCGATCTCAATCTTGAATCGATATTGGCGTTGAGATGATATAGAAGTTAGCTCATCCTGCATCATAATCTTTTAATTAAAATTGAAGTTAGCTCCTTTGGATGAAGTTTAGCTATCAGATGGGGATCAAACGGTTCCAAAATCATCAAAATTAAGTTTAATTCTGACCATTAGATCACTTTGATCAAGAGGTTTTCGATCGTTGGATCAATGCCTAGTATTTTAATCACCGTCGGGAGCTTCCAAGTCCATCGAATCATCATCTGGGATGCATGCAGCTATCTGATTGCATGCTGGAGAGCTGGCTAATTCAAATCAAATCAGGAATTAACGATAGCCATTGGATCAAGATCGAGAACATCTTCAGCCACTCGATCGTGCATGTACTATTCTTGTGGACCAGCCACATCAAAGATCGCAATCAATCACCATCTGACTTTATCATTTGAAATGACCAAAAATACTCCATGAGCCACGATAGAGTTTTTGTAAATCTCTTAAGGGTCTTGGTCCACCATGTGTCATGCATTGATTCGTCACCTTCTGCTGAGTTGGCAGTCCACATATGGATTCATGGACCAGTGGGTTGACTTTTGTGACTGAGCTAGCTTGAATGGCGTGCTGGCTGAGCTGGGATGCATCGGCTGAGCTGCTTTCAATGGCTTGGTTGGGCACGCTGGCTTGGCTGGGCGAGCTGGCTGAGCCATTTTATTTTTTTTGAAAATTCATATCGGATCTGTTTTAACTTCGATTTACTCCAAACTTATTTTATTACAATCAAAAAAATGAGCTCTTTCTTTGATAAATATATTTTTTAAAAATAATAAATAAAAATATTTAATTTTTAAAAATAAAAATAAATAAATTAATAAATTGTTATTTTTAATAATACATTTATTATAATTTTCACACCTTCCAACTTAAGCTTTGCTCGTCCTTGAGTAAAGAAAGAAGTTAGTTTTAGATATCTTTTTAACTTAAGAGTTTCAAATTTTATCTGAGCAATTTTTCAAAATGACCATTGATATTCAGTAGAGTTTAAGTGAGGTATATCATTGGGGTATTAATACTTACCACTATAAAAATTAAGTGAAGAATATTAATTTTTTCTAAATTTTTTCTAAATTATTCCTATCTTTATCTTTGAATTATCTAAACTTTCATATGCGTAAGTGTATTGCTACTTTTATCCTTCATTTATTATTTTTTTTTAATTCACATTGCCTATTTTTTGATGTGAATACCATTGCTTACTTAGGTAACGTGACCCATTTATTCGATGAAAAATTAAATTTTTTTTAAAAATATTGTACCATTATTTAGTGTCTTAATCCTTTAAGCTTTCTATTTGATCCATATAGCGAGTCTTGGACCAATGACTCCCAAATCAGTTGACTTTAGGATATTAGGTATAAAATATCCCTCAGATTTACTAGCTCGAATCAAATAGGCTATGAGTTAAGACTAGCTTTACAATAATCTTCTTCTTCCTTCCCACCTTTTGACATGAAACTCAATGCTTGTTAGGCAAAGGGTCTGGCTACTCAGTGAGAAGTACTTGAAAACTATTTTATTTTAAGAATAATTTTTTTATATGAAGAAACATATAGTTACTCTACATAAGCCTATAAAAAGTAAATTCTTCTTTGATGCTGGTAGAAAAAATTAGAAGTACTCAAAGAAAAAATTTTTATTTTTCAGACTTAACTCTTCACTGGATTTTCTTAATATTGGTCCCTCAATATCTCATAAATTCTTTAGTCTATACATCAATTTTCTTTTGAAAATGCTTAGTTTAACTCGATTCTTAAGTATAATCAGGTGTCTAAATGCTAAATACTAACTTCTTCATGAGAATTTAAAAAAAAATTAAAAATTTTATTATTCTCCCCTCCAACTTAATTGATATTATCTATAATGAAGAAAAAAATAAAGGGTACAATAAAGAAAAAAAAGAATACACCTGACTCAATATATTTTCGATCTAGCATGATTCTTGAAAATTTAAGCTCTCTATCCAACTTATTCAAAATATCCTAAAAAAAATAAAAAGATAAATTAGACATAAGAAAACTAAATATTGGGTTGCCTTCCAACAAGTACTAAGTTTACCGTCTTCAGTCAGACACAAAGCAGCTTAACTATCTTGTATCAAATAGTGGAATAACAAATTCCAACGATTTTGGATTGTCAATCTCAGAAAGATTATTTGTTATCCCTTTATTGACAAATTTATTTTTAATTTTGGAAACATAGTTTGTGACCCCATTCTTAGACTCTTATTTATTAAGAATTTCTCCTATTTGTTCTTCTGGAATGCTCATGAATTGAGTTTTTGGTTTAGGAGTTAGGTTTGATGTAATGGGTACTAGAAGGATGACTAAAGATGGCTTTCATTTTAGAGATAAATTAATATGATCTTATTTAAATAACTCCATTGATACTTTATTACATGCCTCTTGGTTTTTGTAAGAAGAATCAGCTTCTAGGGCTGAAGGGAACAGGACTTTGGGTTTATAGGTCTCGAATAAATCATCTATTCTCTTTTTTCCTATATTGATCTCATTTAAATTGAAACTAGCATTAGTACCAGCTTCGGGCTTAGGTTCTTCTATATGGTTAGTTTCAGTACTAACTTGTTCTTCTAAATTTTTATTTTGGCTAGCATCAAAACTAGCCTCTCTTATCTGATCTTGGTATGGGTCCATAAGAATCCTATAACTTTTAAGTTTAGAAATTACTTTGGCATTCTGAAATTAGGAATTCTTAGGTGGGATATTAGATTGATAATTTGGTCTAGGTGGTTGGTAAATAATAGGTAGGTTATTTATGAAAATCGATTGGCTCGATAATTGACCTAGTTCTCTCCTCGTGTTAGACTTAGCTAATTATTCTATTTGAGCTTCTACCCTGGTAGTAGATTGTTGTTGAATCAGAATCAGTTGTTGAAGTTGATTAAATCTATCATCAACAAGATTGATTTATTGAGGAGATAGGTATAATGGCTGAGTGGACTGACTAGGCTAACCAGTATTATAGGCATAATTCTAATGTTGGGCCTATTTTGATAATTTTGCATAGGTAGAATTTGGGTCTGAGCCTGAGTCTATTGGGATATTTAAGAAAAATTAGGATGGTTCCTTCAATCTAGGTTATATAAATTTAAAAAAGGATTACTAACAGGCTTGGAGTAGCCTTGAGCAGCTTGGACTTGTTCCTAGATAAAAGATGAAAATTATACAGTCGTAAGACATTCACTCACATGATGGGTTAGGCTAGCACAAATAGAATAAATCTTCTGATAATTAGAAGGTGGTGTATTTTTGTACAGGAGTTTGTTGTCCTAGGGTTAGGAGTTGATCTAATTTCTGACCAAGAAGGTTTACTTTATTTATCAGGTTTAAGTCAGCCTTAGAACTAGAATCAGGATAATAGATTCCTACCCACTTTTGGTAGAAGGATAATGAAGAATGATTAATTGAGTTTTCACTCAGGATTTCAAATAAAATATAGGCTTCATCCTCACTCTTGTTCATGAATGCACCTCCACAAGATGCATCTACCATATGTTTATATTAGTCTCTTAAAACCTCATAAAAAGCTTGAACAATTTGCCACTTAGATAGACCATGGTGTGGGCATTTTCTAAGAAGTTTCTTAAGTCTTTTTCATGACTCGTGAATTTATTCTCCTAGAAGCTGATCAAATCCAGTGATAGCTCATCTCATGTTGCTGGTTTGACCTATGGGATAAAATTTCTTAAGAAATTCACTTTGCAATTCAGCTCAAGTTTTGATTGATCTTCCTACTGTGCTAAGCCAATACTTGGATTTATCTTTTAATGATAAGAAAAATAAGATTTATCAAAGGGCATCATTAGTCAAATTTTGGATTTTCATCATAGAGTAGATTTCTAAAAATTCATCCAAATGCTTGTAAGGATTTTCATTGGTGTTTTTATAGAAAGATGGGAGCATTTGGATTATAGTCAGCTTGATCTCATAGTAGATAGCATAAATATTAGGTAACTAGATACAAATCAATAGGTTATAGATGGAAGGAATAAAATATTTCTTCATCTGCCTAGGTAGTTTTCTAAAATTTTCAATCATTTGGTTATTGGGTTTAATATGGTTTAGCCATTTAATTTCATGATTGGGTTCAATTAGATAAAAAAAAATGATCTCCTACCATGCATGTATTAGTGCAACCCTAATGTATGGTTCAATTTTTTTAAAAATTTTTATTATTTTTTATATTATTTTATTATTTTTAAAATTTTATTTTTTTATTTTTTTATTATTTTATTTATTTTAATAATATTTTTAGTTTTATTTAATTTAGTTTAATTTAATTTATTATTATTATTTTATTTTATTTTATTTTTAGAGGAAAAAAGGAGAAGAAAAAAAGAAGAGTTCTAAAGAGGAGGTCCTAAAGAGTCCTAAAACTAAGAAGAGAAAGAAAAATTACTTTTAATTAGGTTTAATGTTAGTTAGCAATCAAGTTAGGCAAACTATTGACCTTCTAAGTGATTTTGATGATGACCAAATATTAAAGCAAATGATTATTAATATATTTTATTTTAAGTATTTAAATATTAGAAGAAAGAGAGCTCTTTGATCAAAATAAGGATGACATAAAGTGCAATACAAATCAAGATCAAATCTCCTCATTTGATAATAAAATTCCTTCAAAAATAGCCTTAGAAGAATTTTGAGACGTCTCCTACATTTTTTGAGAGATCTCATGAAGTCTAGCACACTCAAATAGTGTTCTGGCACAATCTCGAGAGGTCTCAAGTTGAACTCGAACATCTCATGCTCAGGAGATAGAAACTTCATTTCTATGCTCTAAGAGCGAGAGGTCTTGTAGGATTCTCGAGAGGTCTCGCGGTTCCGACGAGATATCTCATTCAAAATCGAGAGCTCTCGATCTTAGGCAACACATTTTTTTCTAGAAAGCAGTTTTTCAAGTGACTGAAAGAGAGTGGTCTTCTGATCAAACTAAGAGGTCTCAAAATTGGATGAGAGGTCTCGAGATAAATTGAGAGGTATCGAGACACGGCAACAACTTTTCAACATACTATTTCAGATTTATTTTTCTCATCTTCAATGGCTAGTTTCTGCTCTCCAATGGTTGGATTCAACTTTTTCTGGACTCCAATCATATCTAGATTAGAGGGAATGCTCTAGATATAAAAGAGAGATGTACTTTTTGGATAAAAAAATAAAAAAATTGAGAGAAATAATATGAGCATCCTATTTTTCAATGAGCAACCTTTTTATTCAAGTTCTTTTAAGCATTAAAGATCACTCAAGTGCAATAACTCCAAGCATTCAAAGAGGCATTCAACAAACTACAACGACAAACATTCTGCTCATTTAAAGAAGCAATCTCTGTTGTACAATCTTTCTTTCCCTTATTGTGTACGAGGTTTCAGTAGGGGCTAAAACTCAGTATTTGGGGCTTTACTCTCCATTATTTGATTTATATTTTTTTGTCTAATTTTTATAAGGGTTGTGGTTGGTGAACCTAGGAGAAACCAACTGGGTTTTAGGATAGTGAGCCCGAAAAAACCATCCGACTATAATCTTGAGGGATTATAGTGAAATTTGTTATGCTATCAACTCACTCTGATACCAAACTATTAGGATATTAGCTACTCTGATATTGCTTATTAAGGATCTAGTACCAAATTATTGCGATAGGAAGAAGGGAGAAATAAAATAAGAAAATAATTAAGTACGTAGATCAGCCTAAAAGCTCACCTCCATGGGGCATGTAAAGCTTCACTATGAAAGAGAAAAATAGGTACAAGAGGAGAACATCCACTCAACTCACCGTACATAAATCTCTCTCAACTAGAAGCTACCCTCATAAAAGATCTCTCAGAATTCCAATGAGACCCATAGAAGCTACAAGATGCTCTGCCCTTATAGCCTCCTCGCCGGATGCTATGCACCTATTGCTTCTCTCTCGTAGGCTACACATACTTGGTGCTCTGCCAAGCTCCTCTCGATGGCTGTCTAAGCCTCTCTACGTGCCTCTTACACCCTAGGTGCCATCTTTTTTGCTCCATAGCACCTCAGTCTTTTAAATAGAATGAGAATCCTTTTCTCCGTAGTTCATAGGAGTTCTAACAGGACTTGTTCTCCTAATATGAGTCGAACATATCCTTGATGGAGTCTTGAAATATTTTTCAACATTCAGATCATGACCGCAACCCTCCATGGTTGCTGGATTCTATGGTCCACGTGCAACTCCCATAGATCCCTTAGATTAATCACAATCCAAGTTCAAATAGAAAAAAAATCTCATTATGTTCTGTTCGCCTCTGTCGAACTGGCTCGATTAGGGATTGAGCTAGCTCGACTGCATCTCATCCGAAATCTTACTGTCTGTCTACCTGAGAGAGCTGGCTCAGCTATGGTTCAAGTCAGCTTGATCTCAATTTGAGTTGGCTCAACTATGTATTAGAGCCGGCCCGACTGCTGTGCTGAAAATTAATTTTCTTCTTGCTGTGGATCAAATTTGAGGCATCAAATCCTAACAGAATTTTCAAGAGTCTTACTTGGAGAGTGGATGTAGGTACTGAGAGTGCACCGAACCACTATAAAAATCTCTTGTTTGTGTGTGTGCTCTTATCTCTTGCATTTCTTAGCTCTTACATCTCACTCATATAGCATTCAAATAGTTTACATTGCACATATCTATTTTAAATTTAAAAAAAGCTAATTCATCCCCTCTTCTTGGGTTGTCTAGCTAGGCAATAATTGGTATCAGCATCTTGGTCCTTTACTAATTATTGATTTTATCAACTAGAGATAAAGATCATATCAACCCAACTAGGAGGTTCACTTGCCGAAGGACAATCCACTAATAGGCCACCACTTTTCATTGGGTCCAACTATACCTATTGGAAGCTTGCATGTGTATCTTTATACAAGCCCTCGACTATGATATATGGAGTGTCATTATCAATAGGCCACACATACCTACAGTCATTGTCAATGGCATATGCTCTCCTAAGCCGAAAAAGGATTGGGATGAAACGGACAAGAAACTTGTCCAATTAAATGCCAAGGCAATGAATATACTCTATTATGCCCTTGATGCAAATATGTTTAATCAAAATTTCACTTGCAATTCTTTAAAAAAATTTTGGGATAGACTTGAGGTCACGCATGAAGGGACAAACTAAGTCAAAGAAACAAAGATAAATATGTTAATGCACCAATATGAATTATTTAAGATGGATCCAACTGAATCCATCACTAGCATGTACACAAAATTCATAGATATTATAAATGATTTGAAAAGTTTAGAAAAAGTTTATACTAACAGTGAATTTGTAAGAAATATTCTCAGATCATTGCCTAGAAAATGGCAAGCCAAGGTAACAACCATCCAAGAGGCAAAAGATCTGAACACACTACCTCTAGAAGAGCTTATTGGATCCTTAATGACACATGAGCTTGCCATGGGTCGGCACAGTAAAGAGGATAGCAAGAAGAAGAAAACTATTGCCTTGAAATTCATAGCGGCTGAAGAAGAAGATGATCTATCCACTAGTGATGAGAATGATGAAGACATGGCCCTGGTGATCAGAAAGTTCCAAAAGTTTATGGGAAGAAGAAGGCAGGGATTCAAGAAAAGGAGTTTCATTAGAGGAGAAGCTAGTAGGGAGAAAGATAAAGAAAAGAAGAAGGATCAGCCCACTAGCTATGAGTGCAAGAAGTCTGAACATTTTAGGGCTGAGTGTCCTTAATTAAAGAAGGCGCCTAAAAGAATGAAGAAGAAAGTAATGTTAGCAACTTGGAGTGACAATAATGAGTAAAGCTCAAAGGAAGAAAATCAAAACGAAGCAAATTTATGCTTCATGGCACAAGATGATGAGGCATCCTCTATACTTGACTCAGATTTTACTTTTGATGAGCTTCAAGATGCTTTTCATGACTTAATAAAAGATTTTAAGAAAATAAGTACAAAAAATAAAAATCCTAAAGAAATGAATCTAACTCTTATAAAAAAAAAGGAAGAAGTAATTTGTGAGCAAAACAAGTTAAAAGAGGAAAACAAAACCCTAAAGGATGAATTAGAAAAATTAAAAACATTAGTTGATAAATTTACTTATAGTTCTGAAAAATTGCAAATAATTTTAAATAATCAAAGAGAAGTTTTTGATAAAGCCGGCCTAGGATATAAATCTAAAGATAAGAAAGTTTTTAAAGAATTTTTTCACCGCACCCACATCCATTAGCACCTCACATATTACTTACTTTAGTTGTAGAAAGGTAAGACACAAGGCATTTGAGTGCAACATAAGAAAATTCAAGGAAAAACAAACTAAAAGAATTTGGGTTCCAAAAGGAACCATGACTACTAACCCAAAAAGATCCAAGAAGACTTGGGTACCTACAACTGCCACTTGATTGTTTGTGTAGGAATGCCTTGCAGCCCAAGGATCTAAATGCGAATGGTACTTAGATAGTGGCTGTTCAAGGTATATGTTAGGTAATAAGGAGCAATTCGTCATCCTAGAAAGGAAGAAAGAAAGAGTAGTCATCTTTGGCGACAACGGTAAGGAAAAAATAATTAGTATCGGTAAAATTTAGATTACTCCTTCTACCTTCATAGATAATGTGTTATTAGTTGATAACTTAAAACACAACTTGCTTAGTATTAGTTAGCTATGTGATAAAGATTTTAGAGTTTCATTTGAATCATATTTGTGCAAAGTATTTAGTTTCTTAGATGATAGTTTAAAATTCATTAGATTTAGACGTGGCAACATCTACATGGTAAATCTTGATAAAATTGCCTTGAAGAGTGGTCAATGTCTAGTTGCAATGAATGCTAACATCAAAGAAACTAGTTGACTTTGGTACCATAGATTAGGTCATGCAAGCATGCATACTATATCTAAATTATTTAGCAAAGACTTAGTTAAGGGGCTATCAAAATTGAATTTTAAATTTGATCATATTTGTGATGCTTGCCAATTTGGAAAACAAACTAGGAGGAGTTTTAAATCTAAAAATATGATTTCAACTTCTAGGTCTTTTGAATTAATACATATGAATTTGTTTGGACCTACTAGGACTACAAGCCTAGGAAGAAAGAAGTATGGTCTTGTCATTGTTGATGATTATTCTTGGTTCACATGGATTTTATTTTTAGCCCATAAAGATGAAGCTTTTTTTAATGTTTTCAAAGTTTTATAAGAAGGTAATAAATGAAAAGGACTCAACTATGGTTTGTATCCATAGTGATCATGGCACAGAATTTGAAAATAAATATTTTGAAGAATTTTGCAATAAACATGGCATAGAACATAATTTTTCTACACCTAGAACTCAACAAAATGGAGTAGTTGAAAAAAAAAAAAGAACCTTAGTTGATATAGCCTGTACCATATTGTGTGAAGGAAATCTACCTAAATACTTTTGGGCTGAAGCTATTAACACAGTATGTTACATCCTAAATAGAGTTTCTATTCGCCCAATTTTAAAGAAAACCTCTTATGAGCTTTGGAAAGAAAAAGGACCTAATATTAATTATTTTCATATTTTTGGATGCAAATGCTTCATTTATAATAATGGTAAAGATAACCTAGGTAAATTTGATGCTAAGACAGATGAGGGTATCTTTTTTGGATACTTTACATCTAGTAAAGCATATAGGATCTTCAACAAATATTTTTTTGTTGTTGAAGAATCCATTCATATCATTTTTGATAAAGCTAACAATCAATCTTTGAGAAAGGAAGATATTTTTGATGATAACACAGGAATTCTCAAAGATGGAATGAAGGAAATAAACTTGAAGGACAACAACATTCATGACAAAGATAAATCTACAACAACCAATGAACTAGAGAAGAATCGTGAAAGTGAAACAACTAATGATCATGAAGATCTACCCAAGGAGTGAAGGTATACACATAATCATCCAAGAGAACTGATATTAGGTGATCCTTCACAATGGATAAGAACTAGATCTTCATTTAAAGATACATTTGATTATCTTTCTTTTGTTTCACAAATAGAACCTAAAAACATAGAAGAAGTTGAAAAAGACTATAATTAGATGCTAGCTATGCAAGATGAACTAAACCAATTTGAAAGAAACAATGTATGGATTCTTGTAAATAGACCCTTTGATCATCCTATAATTAGCACAAAATGAGTATTTAGGAATAAATTAGATGAACATGAAAATGTAGTAAGAAATAAAACTAGACTTGTTGCTAAGGGATATAATCAAGAAGAAGGGATTGACTTTGATGAAACATATGCTCCTATAGCAAGATTAGAGGATATTAGATTGTTACTTGCTTTTGCTTGCTACATGAACTTTCAATTATTTTAAATAGATGTAAAGAGTGCCTTCTTGAATGGTTATATCATTGAAGAAGTATTTGTAGAACAATCATCTAATTTTGAAAATCACTCACTTCCTAGTCACGTGTATAAATTAAATAAAGCGCTATATGGACTTAAACAAGCACCTAGAGCATGGTATAAGAGATTAAATTTTTATTACAAAATAATTTTTTTAGAGGAAGTGTGGATACTACACTATTTTTGAAAAAGAAAAATAATGACCTTCTTATAGTTCAAATATATGTGGATGACATTATATTCGGAGCTACTAATGAAATTCTTTTCAAGAGTTTGCAAAGTTGATGCAGGATGAATTCGAAATGAGCATGATGGGGGAGCTGAACTTCTTCCTTGGACTTTAAATCAAACAATCAAAGGAAGAAATTTTCATTAGCTAAACAAAGTATATCAAGAAAATGCTGAGCAAGTTTGGCATGAAAAATGAAAAGGAGATCGGCACACTAATGAGCCCCTCATGCAAACTCAACAAAGATGAAAATCGTAAGTGTTTGGGGTAAAATCACCCTACTGAAGTCTTTAGCCATCGACCCTCATTCTGAAGAAATTTGCCGATCCTCCCAACTACAAGTCCATACGACAGAACTTGTTGAAAGGCATAATGAAACCCGACCAAGTGGTCTTGAATGGTAAAAGAGAATTATTATTTAAATAATCTTTGTTCTTAACTTGAAATGAATGACGGAACCAAAGTTCCACCCTCTCGACCTTGATTGGTGATGAGTTTTGAAGATAGTTGAAGTCCTATAACACAAAAAATGTGCTCTTTCTTATCGAACTTCTCCTGAATGAACTCCTTCCATCATGCTCCTTTTGGACGGACTCCTTCCATTGCGCTCCTTCTAAATGGACTCCTCTAGCTGCACTCATTTCAGATGGACTCCTTCAGTCAAACTCCTTTCGGATGAATTCCTCCAGCACTGCTTCTTTCAGTTAAATTCCTTTAGCCATGCTCCTCTCGGACGAACTCTTCTAATCGCGCTCCTCCCAGACGAACTCCTCTGGTCGCACTCCCCCTGATAGAACTCCTTCTAGGCAGACTCCTTTCGAATGCACTTCTTTCAGTCATGCTTTCTTTAGCTAAAGTTCTTTCCTTCAAATACCTTTCAGGATGAGCTTCTCCTAGCTAGTCATGGACCTACTCAGCCTATGTTTTTCCTATCAATCAAAGCCCTCCAAAAGAACCTCATCAAATCACTGATTCATGATAACCGCTCCACGAAAGATGGAGTACAGTGCTTTAGATCTTAATTTAGGAGGCATCTACCTGCACACAACTCGAGAAACTTTCAAACTCTTTAAAATCGTAAGACATCATCCTGATCAACTTTGACTGGCAACAAGTTTGCTGTATACATAGAAGTCTTCGACCTACATTGGAACTCCGATAAATAGATTTCAAATGTCTGCAAGTCACGACAAATGATTACTCAACTTCTGTAACAAACTCCATGTGGCTTGAGCGGTCCACTACTATACGGTTATGGCTGTCACTATTAGTTTGTTACAAGCTCCGTCGGGTCATTTATGCATTAAAAAATCTCATCACCAATTCAAAAAAGCCAAAAATTTCATTCTTCGAGAGCGAGAAGCTGACAAAGGACTTCAGCTACAATAATTTTTCTATACTTTCTTCATTCGAAATTCGAACTTGAGAGTAGAAGAACAAGTACTGGAGGTAAAATGACCTCTGCCAAAATTCTTAGCCATCAACCCTCGTTCTGAAGAAATTTGCCGATCCTTCCAACTGCAAGTCCATACCGTAGAACTTGTCGAAAGGCATAATGAAACTCGGCCAGGTGGTCTTGAATGATAAAAGGGAATTATTATTTAACTAACCTTGCTTCTTAACCTAGAATGAATGACGAAACCAAAGTTTCACCCCCTCGACCTTGATTGGTGATGAGTTTCGAAGACAGTTGAAGTCCTGTATCATGAAAAATGCGCTCTTTCTTGCCAAACTTTTTTTGAATGAACTCCTTTCGGATGG
Organism: Cocos nucifera; assembly: GCA_006176705.1. Lineage (NCBI taxonomy): Eukaryota > Viridiplantae > Streptophyta > Magnoliopsida > Arecales > Arecaceae > Cocos > Cocos nucifera. The sequence goes on along the minus strand of QRFJ01002818.1, from coordinate 92,122 downwards.
ACTCCTTCTATCATGCTCCTTTCGGACGGACTTCTTCCGTTGCACTTCTTCCAGATGGACTCCTGCAGCTACACTCATTTTAGATGGACTCCTTCAGTTGAACTCCTTTTAGATAAATTTCTCCAACAATGCTCTTTCCAATCGAACTCCTTTAGCCATGCTCTTTTCGGATGAACTCATCCAGCCGTGCTTCTTCCAGACAAACTTCTCTAGCCATGCTCCTTCCAGATGAACTCCTCTAGTCGTGCTCCTTTCGGACGAACTCCTCCAATCGTGCTCTTTCTGAATGAACTCCTCCAATCGTGCTCCTTCTAGATGAATTTCGGACGAACTCCTTCAATCACGCTCCTTTCGGATAAACTCCTTCGATTGTGCTCCCTTCAGTAGCGCTTCTTTCAAGCGGACTCCTTTCGGATGCAGTCCTTTTAGTCGTGCTTTCTTCAGTCAAAGTCCTTCCATTTAAATACATTTCAGGATGAGCTTCTCCTAGCTAGTCATGGACCTACTCAACCTATGTTATGCCTGTCAATCAAAGCCCTCCAAAAGGGCCTCATTAAATCACTGATTCACGACAGCCGCTCTGCGAAGGATGGAGCATGGTGCTTCAGATTCTAATTTAGGAGGTATTTACCTGCACACAACTCAAAAAACTTCCAAACTCTTCAAAACTGCAAGACCTCACCCCGACCAACCTCAACTGGAAATGAGTTCACTATATACATAGAAATCTTTGACCTATGTTGGAATTGAAGGATGTAGTGCAGGGTTTACAGTGCTACTTTCAATTTTTTTTTAAAAATAGCTAAAATATAGTAAAAAATTAATTAATATAATTAATTAATTTTTGATCATATTAGAATATTTAGTCCTACACTAAGAATCTAAACACAATATGCATGTATTCATATAGATCTGAAAATAAAATTATGCAGCAAACTCTTTACTACATCTATCTGTTCAGAGCATAATACCTTTTCGTGAGTAGCTGATCACTACAATCTGAATTCATCGAATAATGCTCTAGTGTCATACCATAGCTGCACATGTGTTTGACCTCTATGGTTGGTTCACACGAAGCTTCTAGTCTCGATCAGTCCCCCTGGAGTGCTAGCTCCTCGTTGGGGCCTTTAATGGCTGATTACGATCGATCCAATCGATCCAATCAGTCATATACTTTTTGATTTCTTGAATACTCCAACAAATCAAAACATAAATATTGAAGGATGATGAAGAGGTGTTTAAAATTTGGTTGCGATCCGATGCTCACAGCACTCGATCTCTCCATCCGAACCTAGATTCCCAAATCTAGGGTTTCACTCAGTCCAAAAATCCTGACACACTATAAATTTTATCATGCCCTCTCTATGTAGAGTTTTCTATGAAATAAGTTTTTTTTGGAAAGATGACTTTTATATCTATAAACACTATTTAGATCATATCTAAAAATTGGGTATCCTTAGAGGTGAAAATTAGAAGAGAAGATGGGCATGAGGGAAAAGTAAAGTGCTGTAGGACCCTACTCACCTTCACTCCAAAATTTTTTTCATCCAAAACTAACACCCAATCACTCTAAAATTTTTACCACATAATGATAACCCATTCTTGTGCAGACACAAAAATTCTCATAATTTATTGACATGAATACCATGGGAAAAATGCATAGAAATAGATAAGGGTCGAGTGGTTGGGAGGTTTTAACCACTTACTTGATTTCAAAAATCAAGTGAGCTTCTTATCCTTATCCAACACCCCCTCCCATGTGTTTAACACGTAGAAGGACTCTCCTTCTACGTGTGTAGATTTTTATTTCTCCAAAAAATATTTGACAAATAAAAAGGAGGGTGTAGGAAGTAGATAAGGTTGGATTGGTTTCAACCTCCAACAAACTGAGTTGAATTCAAAACTCAACTTACTTTGAATCGGTCCAACCCTTTGATCGGATTAAAAGTGAATAAGGGAGGGGGTGCAAAAACCTTCTAGGTGATAGAAAAGTTATGTACAAAATTTTGGACATGGAACAAGAGTGAAAAAGTCAAAAATGGTGGGCGCATGGGAGAGTTTGAATTCAAACTTCATTTGACTTGGTCCTAATTAGTTTCAACCAAACCAATTAATCTAAACCCAATTAGACTAGGCTAAATCCAACCAAATTAGGCTTAGCCTAATCCAATAAAATTCTAATCAAGTTAAAAATTAATTAGGTCCAGGTCCTAATCAAATCAGGGTCAAAACTTTCATAGCAATTAGGTCATCTCATGACCTGATCGAGTCAAATCCAATCGAATCAAATTCAATCAGACTTGATCAAATCCTCATCGCTCAATCAAATTGATCTAATCAATAATTGAATTGCTAATTAATCCTCTAAAAAGTATCTAAGTCTAAATCGAATGGATTACCGGGTAACAGAGTCCCATCAACATGAAACTCCTGAAGAGTCCCAAACCAGTGGGACTCTTGAACGTAGTGTCCCAAATGAATCAAACTCATGATCATAGAGTCCCAGACCAGTGGGACTCTTAATCAGAGAGTCCTAAATGAGTAGGACTTAGAGTCCCAGTCTACTAGGACTCTTGGTCATAATGTCCCAGTCCAGTGGAACTCTTGACCACAGAGTCCAAGTCTAATGGGACTCTTGACCACAAAGTCCTAGATCATCGGGACTCTCGATCAGAGAGTCCCAGACACGAAGGACTCAAAGTTCTAGTCCAGTGGGACTCTTGGTCATAGAGTTTCAGTCTAGTGAAACTCTTGACCATAGAGTCTTAGATCATCGAGACTGAATATCAGCCATCAGATCAGGTAGAAACTCCTATTATGTATGACCCCATAGGTTCGAATCCTAAGTCGGTAGCACAGAAACTAATTTTCTATACCAATCAACGTGACCATCTAGCAATGGTACCCAACGTTCAGATAGATCAAATAATTGCAATGCAACATTGACAAACCTGTGGCATATGGTTACCATATAATTCATCCCCTTGACCTCGATGCTCAAAAGAATGATTTAGAATTTACTGTCAATCCTAAAATTCATCCATAGTGTATTTCAAAATTTAGCGTCCATCATATGGACTATCCTAGCTGAGGATTTGCTAAATTGAATTACAGCAATGTACTTGCTCCAACACTTGGAGGGGTCAATCCCATCATGACTCACACACCGACAAGCCAAGTACTTGACTGCACCCAGTAGCCTTCCATCACTGAATTAGAAATTCAGGTAGCTCGGTACTTAAGTGCAGTGAGGTGCTTGCAGGTCACCACGATGATCTCAGGTCTAAGGGACACTTATACCCATATCCTGCATGAGCAACTCTTGATAGTAGAGAGCTTTACAGTTGGATCATGTTCAGTGAAATGTACCACTATACTTCACCTGCATGCCATAACAATATCTCCATACTTCTTGGTTAAGAGGACAACCAACACTTATGGCATATAATGACCTACACTCGATATGTTGTTGTCCTAGATAACAATGAATCATTTGATCGCAAACAAGTTTGAGGACTAAACGACAAATCCTTTTTTATCGAGTCTAAATAGTCTTGAGGACTTCATCATAGAAGAGTTCATTATAGGAAGATGTACAAAGTGATGAATATGCCAAAAGAATAATTTTATTCATTAATAATTTAAGTATAATTATATTTAGCTCAACCATCTACAACTTAGATGATTGACTTTAGGATACATTTCCCAACAAGAACTCTGATAAATAGATCTTAAACGTCTGCAAGTCACGACAAATGATAACTTAACTCCTGTAACAAACTCCATGTGGCCTAAGCAGCCTACTATCGGATGATTATGGCTATCACTATCAGTTTATTATATGCTTCATCTATAAAAGAGACCCTCTAGATATGTTTTCTCCAAGCTCTTTTCTCCTTTCCATCATTCTACTTTTTTATTTCCTGAGCACTCCACTCTAGTTGGCTGGAGAACTGATTTGAGTGTTGGAGGATCCTACCGAAGCCACCCACCTTTGATTCGAATTTTGTTTTATAGGTCCCATCGACAGCCTCACCTTCCCAACTCAAGCTACCTCTGGTATCTTCATGGATTTCTGCACCAATAGAATTGACGCTAGAGGAAGAAACTCTGAGCCCTTGTTCTAAAAGAAGTGCCCAGTCAATCCTATCTATCTTTTTTCTCTCCTAATCTCTTGAATCCACTTTTGTTTAGTCTTCTTTTGCTCTTAAAATGCACCTAAAGAAGACAACCATCTGATGATCCATCGTCTTCATTGCTAGATTTGAGCCAAATCGGTCTGCTCCAACACCATCACCGGCACCTCAACCTCCTTCAATTATAGTTATGGTTGATCTAGAGTAGTTCAACCTATTGATGTAGGAGGTTCGAGGTCTCACCAAAATGGTACAGGCCATGCAGTAGCCCAGTTAGAAAATCTTCAGTTAGAGCTTTAAGAACTGCCATCAAGAAGGACAACCTAAGTCAACAAACCCATTACCCCTAGGAAAGGAAAGTAGAGAGCAGGCAGCCCCTACTCCGATCATGATTTTTCTCCGAAGGAGACTTTTTTCATCTACAATCGACAGTCCTTTGAGATCCATGCTTAAGATGATGCTCTTGATCAGAACCTTCAGGACATGAACTAATAGATTAAGGAGCTCTACCATGCCACCTCAACCCACCATGATGACGTTTGCACCGATCCCTCCTTCTATACTAAGATCATGTAGGAACCAATCTTGTCGAACTTCAAGCTCCTCCAGTTTGAGAGTTACGATGAGACTTCTGATCTGATCGACCATCTTGAGATCTTTCGGATGATGATGCTGCTTCGTGGTGCACCAGATGCTATTCTGTGCCAGACTTTTCCATCTACCTTGAAGGGAGCAGCAAGAAATTGGTACTCAAGCCTTAAATCAGGTATGATCTTTTCTTTTGACTAGATGAGCCATCAGTTCGCAGCTTATTTCATAAGCAATCGACATCGAAGATGAGGTTCGAACTTCCTCATCAATATTAAGCAGAAAGAAGGGGAGTCCATCCGAGCTTATGTCAGCCACTTTAATGCTGCTATGTTGGAGGTTCGAAACTGTTAGATATATGTGTCCTAGAAGCCAGAATTGGCTGACACTTGTAATACACTTTTAGGAGCAAAATTATAATTTTAACTAAAATCAATAAAATGGGTTATTTTCTATTACATATGTGTATTTATGTCTGTGATACATCCTTTGAGTTAATGGTAATGATAATTCAAATTTTCAAGAGTTGAAAATTTAAGACATGAATAATCATTATTAACTCATAAAATGCTCCCGACCATAGGATCATCACGAGGATGGTGATTGATCTAGAAGGTTGGTGTACAATCGCTTCTCTTTAGTAGATGAGTCTTGAGTCTATGGTGTGGAGACATCAGAGTGAGAGTATAGATACTCGTTAGAGAATGAGGGCACTGAGCGTGACCACCTCGAGTAGTCATTAGGAAGTCTACCTTCTCGTCAATGACTGACTCGATGCTGCAGTAGTGTGTCTGGTTCTTTGACCTGAGGTGCATCGACAGTTCACCTTGAGGGTGTTATAGTTTGACTACACCATTAACTCGATCTCCTAGCCATATGGAACCCTGAGGTGTATGTTGGCTATAGCATGTTCATTGTAGGAACTGGATTGCATCAAGATGGAATCTATCTACCTCGGTGGTAGAGGAGCAGCCCTATGATGATCATGAGAATCAAGTCCAGAAGCCCATGGCCATGGCAGAGTGAAATAATAGAAAGAGTTTCTATTTGAATCGAATGATTACATCATATGACAGAAACTAGGGTTTGACGAGTTCACCTTAACCCTAATCTGATCGGAGCTCAAGATAGAAGAACTTAATCACACAGGTAGCTGCACCAAGAGGTTCGCATTCAGCTCTGATGGGTTGCCACCATATACTGCTAGGTGTCACTGGTGGATTTTGGGAGCAATTAGAATGATTTAGATGATCGATCATTCTAGCTGTTCGAATCAGAAGAGTTCTGATCCATCGAAAGAAGTTTCGATGATGTCGATGATAGAGATCATGACATATCCCATTACCATACAGAACTGAACCTAACTGGGTCACACAAATAAGGGTTTGAATCTGGTGATCATCAATTGAACTGATCCAGTTCAATTGATCTGAATGAGATTCAATTAGGTTCAAGAAAATCGTGCTAGCACTCGATTGAACCTAACGTTCTTCTTTTACTATCATAAATAGTTGTCCTGACTGAGCCAAAGGAGTTTGTGCTCAATCAGAGGCCTTCATATGGTCTGACTGGAGCTTGTCCAAGTCAGAAAAGGGTTGTCTTATTTTGTAAGACAATACCTGCCATTTTTGGTCACCTGCCATTTCTCGTCCTTTGACTTTGGTCAAAAGTTGACCTTTGACTGGTCAAATGTTGACCATTGACACTTTGACTTTTGTCCATGTGTCATGCACCTATTGGAGAGCTGGTGGGGGCTTGTCCCCTTGCCAGAACCTGGCAAGGAAGGAGGGCGCACGCCACCCTTGGCGTGTGCCCAAGCTGGAGGCGCCCAGGAGTCCCTTGTTGGACAAGGGACTCCATCTCCTTTTTGGATTCCAATTAGACTTTTTCTAAGAACCAAGTTTGACTGGTCTTAGGCACCATCTAAGGAGGAATCCAGGGGACTCTATTCCCACCAATCAGATTTAGATCTGATTTCACAAAGGGTTGTGATTGGTTGGGAAGAAGAGGAGTTGGATCATGCATAGTCTATAAATAAGACCCTGCACCCAACTCAAAAGGCAATTGAATTCTCTATGCCCCAAGGCTGCCTCTCTCCTCCTCCTCCATGCCAAGCCCATCTTCTCCCTTCCTCTCCACGCCCAAAAGTAGTTTTGGATCCAAGGTTGGTGCGATCCAGATCAAGAGAAAGGCGATCAGAAAGCTAAGAAGGCTGCGCTGCTGCAAAGGACGACTGCTGATCTTCAAAAGAGTTTTGAAGATCCTCCAGAATCAGATCCAGATCTAATTTTTGGAGACATGATAGAGAAGAAGAGGATCTCCAGATCCAATCCTGAGTGGATACCGGTAGAGGCCAGGCACTTGCGTGGCTAGATCCAGAACCTTCCGCTGCATTACAGGATCATCAACGGGTAATAGGATTACCCACATCAAGGTAAATTAAATTTGATTTAATTTATCTTAGATTTTATTTTAATTTATTAAAATAATAAAGATTAGATCTGAAAATATCCCAAATCTTGATTTGGATCAAAGAAAAAAAATTTTTGAAATATATCTCTTGATCTGATCAGATCTGAACGAACCTGGATCCGAGAAATCAGGATTTTCCTTCAACTGGTATCAGAGCCAAGGTTCTAAAAGTTGTTTAGATCTAATTTTAAATTTATTTTAATTAAAAAATAAATGATTTTAGATGTCACATGAGATGTGATCAGATCTAAAATCAGAAAAAATTAAAATTAAATGAATTTGGATCTAAGATTAGAAAATATGCATGACTAGTTCTAAAATAGAATAGTTCTATAGAATAGTCTTGCATGTTTTCAATTTAATTTGATTAAATCATATTTTAGATCTATTTATTTACTATTTTTTGATATTATAATTATTATAATAACATCTAAAAAATAGCAAATAAAAATTATTTAATTTTAACATCATATGAGATATGATTGATGCATGTCTAGACTAGTTGTAGAATAGTTCTACATAATTATCTAGATTAGAATTTATTTTGATTAGATCAATTTAAATCTAATTTTTTAGATTATTATGAGATAATTTAGATCTAAAAATATGCATGATTCGATACATGAGATGTATGCAAAATATGCCATGATTAGATCTAATTTGTATATGAGATATATGATATAGATCTAAAACTGTTTTGTAGTATTGACATGTTCCTGATTAAGGCGTTCCTCTTGGCCGTCCGGTCATAAGAACGAAGAAGGGTTTAAAGGCCCTCTCTTTCCCATTCGATGGGGTGTTCTTATGATGTGTAGGGGTGCTGCGTGTTCGTCCTTAATCAGAAATCCAAAACTTACTTTCTGCAAAATCCCTAGATCCTGAAACCCTAGGATTTATTGTGCATATTTTGTTTATGAACCCTACTTAATTAAGAATTAAGATTTATGGAAATATTAATTAGGTCTAAAATTGAGAATTTTAGATCTAAGACATATTCATAATACTGGGTTCGGGCTTGGGTAGCTCAATTAGGTCTAAGCGGTTGATCAAACCGAATCAAGAGTTGGTTAGATGGGATCAACAATGCTTAAATTGACCAGCCTAATAGGATTAAGTCTGGGTCAAGATCGAGTCACGATCAAGCAAGACCTAATTAGGCTCAGAGGTTAGAGTCTGGATTGTAGGCTAACCCAATTGGTTCTGACTCAACAATTTGGTGTCTAAGGTAAGTTTGGCACATACGACCGACTGGTTTTTAATTGGAAGCTACTCGACCTGAATGCGTTCTTGTACGAGTTAATGGCATATTCCTTCCACCGGTCTCACTTACCTGGCCATATCTGTTGACACAGTTCTGATCTGAGGTGGTCAATAATCCGAGCTAACCCATGCCACTAGGTTAGTCATAATTGTTATGACTATGACCAAGTCTAGTTTAATGAGACCTGAATCAATTCTCCCTAAGAAAAGATTAAGTCTGAGGTCTTCCACCATTGTAGATGTGCGGGCCCTTCCCGGGGTTGATTGTTCTCGGCTGGATACAGTGGCTCAGTTGCACCGGAAAGATGCAACCATGTCTATTAGGCATTGGATGCTATGGGCTGGAGGATGAGTTGGGCTCAATATTTCCGGATACGGTGAGAGACTCAATTAGGAACCCAGTCTATGCAAATGGTGGGTCTGACTTAACTAAGGAGTGGATCAATATTTCGGATACGGTGAGATTCATGAATTAGAGACCAAGTTTGGGTGCACCATGATTAGAGAATCATTGAACAAGAGTTGTTCACTCATTGGCTAACCCATCACCAATAACTGTTAGGTGAGGTGATGAGTCAGTTGGTGAGACCGCACCACCCACTAGAAATCATTAATCATGGAGATTTTTGCATCTCTACAGAGGGAGTGTAGGGATCCGAGAAAATAGTGGGAGCTAATTTGTTTAAAAATAAAATTCCTAAATAAATTGGTCAAGTCATAATTACAGTATCTAACTAGAATCTTTGACTCTCTACAGAAAAATGTCTGCGTCCAACCCATTAGCACGTATCCTGGACACACATAGACTGACTGGACCCAATTATAAAGATTGGCTCAGGAACTACAAAATTATTTTGGGTTCTGAGAAGTTAACCCATGTATTGGACCAGGACCCTCCCACCTTACCAGCCCGTCCATCCACTTGAACAGAGAGCGTCTCTGGAAAAATGGATAGACGAAGATAATAAGGCCAGATATTACATGTTGGGCTCGATGTCTGATGAGCTCCAGCGCCAACATGAAGATATCGGGACTGCTCGCCAAATGTTGGCTCACCTGCAGGAGATGTTTGGTGAACAGAGTCGCGCAGCCAAATATCAAGTCACGAAATGACTTTTTAAGGCTAAGATGCGTGATGGGCAGTCAGTCCAAGATCACTGTCTGACAATGATCAAGGACATGGAAGAGCTTGAGAAGCTCGGTGTGAAGTTAGACTTGGATCTGCAGAATGATATTATTCTGCAATCCTTGACTGATGCATATGGGCAATTCATCATGAATTACCACATGCATAAACTTCAAAATTCCTTGGCCGAATTAATGAATATGCTGGTTACCGCTGAGCTTTCTATGAAAGGTTCTAAAGGCTCAGTTCTTGCTATGGAATGGACTTCTTCCAAAAGAAAGTCTTATGGAAAGAAAAAGAAGTCTGTGAAAAAGCAGAAAGGTGGAAGGATCAAAGAAGAAGAAGGCAGAGCCGAAGAAGAAAGGCCGATGTCAAAGGAAAGTGTTTCCATTGCAACAGCGACGGCCATTGGAAGCGGAACTGCCCTACTTACCTGGCCACCCTGAAGAACAAGAAGGAAGGTCCTTCTGGAGGTATGCTCGTTATTGAGTCTAACCTTACGGTTTCTTCTGCATCCAGTTGGGTGCTTGACTCTGGTTCTAGTGCTCATCTGTGCACTTCTATGCAGGGTCTTGAGGATAGCAGGAGGCTGAGGGATGGAGACATGATCCTACGCATCGGTAATGGAGCAAGAGTTGCTGCAGTAGCCGTGGGAACATACCCTCTTCGATTACCATCTGGTTTAGACTTAGTTTTGAAAGACTGTTATTATGTGCCTGCAGCTAGCAGGAATTTGATTTCTGTTTCATGCTTAGCACAAGAAGGCTTATGTGATTACCTTCTTTAAGGACCATTGTAACATTCTTTATGAAAGAAATAAAATTGCAAATGGTTTTCCTTATTAATGGTCTTTATCAGCTACATATTGATGTACCTGTTCTAACTATCGAGCAAAACGTGAATGCCCAACGACCTAGGGATAGTCCAAATGATAGATATCTATGGCACCTGAGATTAGGTCATATAGCAGAAGATAGGATCAACAAATTGGAGAAAAATGGGCTATTGAGTCCATTGACTTTCGAGTCATATCCAACTTGTGAATCTTGTCTTCAAGGCAAAATGACTAAACTCCCTTTTGTTGGACATGGGGAGAGGGCCACAGATCTCCTTGCCCTAGTACATACTGATGTGTGCGGCCCATTTGATGTGCCGGCTAGAGGCAATTTTGTCTACTTCATTACCTTTACCGATGATCTGTCTAGGTATGGGTATGTGTATCTTATGAGACACAAGTCTGAAGCTTTTGAAAAGTTCAAAGAATTCAGACATGAAGTAGAAAAACAAACTGAAAAACCCATTAAGGTTCTTCGATCAGATCGAGGAGGTGAATACCTTAGCCGGGAATTCCTAGACTATCTCAAGGAAAATGGCATAGTCTCTCAATGGACTCCACCAGGAACACCTCAACTCAACGGGGTTTCAGAATGGAGAAATCGGACTCTATTGGATATGGTTCGATCCATGATGAGCTTCACAGACCTCCCTGATTTTCTTTGGGGACACTTCATTGTTAACTTCAATTTATCTACTGAATAGGGTTCCCTCTAAAACCGTTCCTACCACACCGTATGAGATATGGCACGGTAAGAAACCAAGTCTGAGTCATCTCAGAATTTGGGGTTGTCCGGCTCATGTCAAAAGACAACAAGCGGACAAGTTAGAGTTTAGGTCCTTCAGAGCTCGATTCATAGGATATCCTAAAGAGTCATTAGGATACTATTTCTACATTCCAGAAGACCACAATGTGATTGTGAGTCGACATGCCATCTTTCTTGAAAAATAGTTTATTCAAGATAGCGGCATTGGAAAGCAGATTAAGCTTGATGAGAAAGTCTCACAAGTACAACGAGCTAAGGACCAATTGGAACCAAATCAGGTTGAGCCAATAAGAACACTACCTCCTCCACCTCGTAGATCGGAAAGAGTTTTCCCATCCCCCTGAAAGATACTTAGGTATTATTTCAGAGGAAAGTAGAGGAAATGTTCCTCGTAGGTAATGGTGCTCATGGTGATGATCCCAAAACCTACAACGAGGCGATATCAGATATCGACTCCGAGAAATGGCTAGAGGCAATGCAGTCAGAAATTGACTCGATGCACTCAAACCAAGTCTGGACCTTGGTAGATCCACCAGAAGGTATAGTACCTATTGGGTGTAAATGGATCTTCAAGAGAAAGATTGGTGCAGATGGGAATGTGGAGACATTCAAGGCTAGACTAGTGGCAAAAGGTTATAGTCAACGCGAAGGCATTGACTATCAGGATACCTTTTCCCCAGTGGCTATGCTAAAATCCATCCGCACATTGCTTGCCATTGCAGCCTATTTCGATTATGAAATATGGCAAATGGACGTGAAAATGGCATTCTTAAATGGATATCTTGAGGAAGATATCTATATGGAACAGCCGCTAGGTTTCACATCCAGTGATACTGATCACAAGGTTTGCAAGCTGCAAAGGTCCATATATGGACTTAAGCAAGCATCTCGGAGCTGGAACACTCATTTCAATGATGTGATCAAAAAGTTTGGTTTCATCAAAAATGAAGAGGAACCATGTGTTTTCAAAAAGGGTCAGTGGGAGCGCTGTTGTCTTCCTCGTATTGTACGTGGATGACATCCTCCTTATTGGGAATGATATTCCCATGTTGACATCAGTCAAAATTATGGTTGTCCAAGGAATTCTCCATGAAAGACCTAGGTGAAGCATCCTTTATTCTAGGAATTAAGGTCTATAGGGATAGACCGAATAGGATGCTAGGACTTTCACAGAAGATGTACATAGAGGAAGTACTAAAGAGGTTTAGTATGGAAAACTCTAAGAGGGGATTAATACCCTTCAGACATGGTATTCATCTTTCCAAGAAGATGTGCCCTAGCACACCTGAGGAAATAGAATGCATGAGCAAGATCCCTTATGCTTCTGCAATAGGGAGCCTCATGTATGCCATGCTATGTACACGACCTGATATAGCCCATGCTGTGAGTGTCACAAGCAGATATCAGTCAAATCCAGGTGAAGAACACTGGACTTCTGTGAAATGTATCCTTAAGTACTTGAGAAGAACTAAGGATATGATGTTGGTCTTTGGTAATGGAGAACTCCAAGTCCAGGGATACACAGACTCGGATTTCATGTCCGATATAGATGATCGAAAGTCGACATCTGGGAGTCTGTTTGTGTGCAATGGTGGTGCTGTCAGCTGGAAGAGTTCCAAGCAAACCATGATAGCAGATTCCACCATGGAAGCAGAATATATCGCTGCATCAGAGGCTGCGAAGGAAGCATTCTGGTACAAGAAGTTTGCTGCAGAAATTGGAGTAATGCCATCAGATGCCATTCCTCTATACTGCGACAACAATGGCGCCATAGCCCTTGCTAAGGAGCCGAGGTCTCACCAGAAATCCAAGCACATTGAGCGGCGATACCACCTCATCCGCGATTACCTCGAGAAGGGTTACGTCGAGGTCAAGAGAGTCAACTCCGCAGATAATGTGGCAGACCCACTTACAAAGCCGTTGGGCCAGCAGAAGATCGAAGCCCACCTTGAGAAGATGGGACTTAGACTTGTAGCCAATTGGCTTTAGGACAAGTGGGAGATTGTTAGATATATGTGCCCTAGAAGCCAGAATTGGCTGACACTTGTAATACACTTCTAGGGGCAAAATTATAATTTTGACTAAAATCAATAAAATGGGTTATTTTCTATCACATATGTGTATTTAGTGTCTGTGATACATCCTTTGAGTTAATGGTAATGATAATTCATATTTTCAAGAGTTGAAAATTTAAGACATGAATAATCATTATTAACTCATAAATTGCTTCCGCCATAGGATCAATCCGAGGATGTGATTGATCCGAAAGGTTGGTGTACAATTGCTTCTCTTTATAGATGAAGTCTTGAGTCTATGTGTGGAGACTCCGGAGTGAGAGTATAGGTACTCGTTAGAGAAGAGGGCACTGAGCGTGACCACCTCGAGTAGTCATTAGGAAGTCTACCTTCTCGTCAATGACTGACTCGATGCTGCAGTGATGTGCTCTTCTTTGACCTGAGTGCATCGTAGTTCACCTGAGAGGTGTTATAGTTTGATACACCATAACTCCATCTCCTAGCCATACGGAATCCTGAGGTGTATGTTGGCTATAGCATGTTCATGTGAGGGAACTGGGATTGCATCAAGATGGAATCTATTTACCCGGTGGTAGAGGAGCAGCCCTATGATGATCATGAGAGTCAAGTCTAGAGGCCCGATGCCATGGTAGAGTGAAATAATAGAAAGAGTTTCTATTTAGATTTTCACATCGAACTTGAAATCGAATATTACATCATATGATAGAAACTAGGGTTTGATGATTCACCTTAATCCTAATCTGATCGGGCTTCAAGATAGAAAACTAAATCACACAGATAACTGCCACCACAGAGGTTTGCATTTCAGCTCTGATGGGTTGCCACCATATACTGCTAGGTGTCACTGGTGGATTTTGGGAGCAATTAGAATGATTTAGATGATCGATCATTCTAGCTGTTCGAATCAGAAAAGTTCGGATCCATCGAAAGGAGTTTCGATGATGTCGGTGATAGAGATCATGACATATTCCATTACCATACAGAACTGACCACCAACTGGATCACACAAACAAGAGCTTGAATCTTGGTGATCATCAATTGAATTGAATCCAGTTCAATGATCTGATGAGATTCAATTAGGTTCAAGAAAATCATACTAGCACTCGATTGAACCTAACGTTCTTCTTTTACTATCATAAATAGTTGTCCTGATTGAGCCAAAGGAGTTTGTGCTTGATCAGAGGCCTTCACTTGGTCTGACTGAAGCTTGTCCAGATCAGAAAAGGATTGTCTTATTTTGTAAGACAATACTTGCCATTTTTGGTCACCTATCATTTCTCATCCTTTGACTTTGGTCAAAAGTTGACCTTTGACTGGTCAAATGTTAACCATTGACACTTTGACTTTTGTCCATTGTCACACACCTATTAGAGAGCTGGTGGGGGCCTATCCCCCTGCCAGAACCTAACAGGAGGAGGGCGCACACCACCCTTGGCGTGTGCCCAAGCTGGAGGCACCATGGAGTCCCTGTTGGACAGGGACTCCATCTCCTTTTTGGATTTCGATTAGACTTCTCCTAAGAATCAAGTTTGACTGGTCTTAGGCACCATCTAAGGATGAATCCAAGGGACTCTATTCCCACCAATCAGATTTAGATCTGATTTCATAAAGGGTTGTGATTGGTTGGGAAGAAGAGGAGTTCAATCATGCATAGTCTATAAATAAGACCCTACGCCCAACTCAAAAGGCAATTGAATTCTCTATGCCCTAAGGCTATTTGTCTCTCCCTCCATGCCAAGCCCATCTTCTCCCTCTCCTCCCCACGCCCAAAGTAGTTTGGGATCCAAGTTAGTGCAATCCAGATGAGAGAAAGATGACAAAAAGCTAGAAGGCTGCGCTGCTGCAAAGGACAACTGCTGATCTTCGAAAGATATTTTGAAGATCCTTCAAATCAGATTTAGATCTAATTTTTGGAGATGTGATAGAGAAGAAGAGGATCTCCAGATCCAACCTGAGTGGATATCGATAGAGGCCAGGCACTTGCATGGCTAGATCCAAAACCTTTTCCTGCTTACAGGATCATCAACGGGTAATACGATTACCCTACATTAAGGTAAATTAAATTTGATTTAGTTTATCAAGATTATATGTTAATTATTAGAATAATAAAGATTAGATCTAAAATATCCCAGATTTGATTTGGATCAAAAAAAAAAAAAAAAAATATATCTCTTGATCCGATCAGATCTGAACAAACTTGGTCTAGGAAATCAGGATTTTCCTTTAGAAACATGGACCAGTCTGTAGCCATATTCGTACTGAAAGATGATCTTCAAAAGAATGATTTTCTATCCTTCCTAAAAAGAAAGTATCCTAAAAATTTTGTTGATATATTAGCCCGGGCTAAAGGTTATGCCTAAGTGAAGGAGGCCTTCAAATTGAAGAATGATGAGGCCGTAAGAGAGCAACAGGTGGGTAAATCCAGTAAGCCCGCACCTAAAAGCTAGTCTAGTGAAGCTCGACTATGCTTTCTGAAGGAAAATCCTGATTTTTCGGATCAGGTTCGTTCAGATCTGATCAGATCAAGAGATATATTTCAAAAATTTTTCTCTTGATCCCAATCAGATCTTGATGTGTTTCAGATCTAATTCTTATTATTTTAATAAATAAAATAAAATAAGGATAAATTAAATCAAATTTAATTTACCTAAATTTAGGTAATCCTATTACCCTATTGATGATCCTGTTTGCAATGGAAGGTTCTGGATCTAGCCACGCAAGCGCTTGGCCTCTATCGATATCCACTCAGGCTGGATCTGGAGATCCTCTTCTTCTCTATCACACCTCCAGAAATTAGATCTGGATCTGATCTGAAGGATCTTCAAAACTCCTTTTGAAGATGAGCAGTCGTCCTTTTGCAGCAGTGCAGCCTTTTTACTTTTGATCGCCTTTCTTTGATCTGGATCGCACCAACCAAGGTCCAAAACTCTTTTGGATGTGGAGAGGAGAAGGAGAAGAAGCTTTGGCATGGAGGAGGAGGGGAGAGGCAGCCTTGGGGCGTGGGGTTTTCAATTCTCAATTGAATCACAAACTGAGGTGGGCGCAGGGTCCTTTTAATAGAGTAAGCGTGATCCAACTCCTCTTCCTCTCCAACCATCACAACCTTTTGAAATCAGATCTAAATCTGATTGGTGGAAATAGAGACCCTTGGATTCCTACTTAGAGGGCGCCTAAGATCAGTCAAAGTTGGTTTTAGGGAGAACTCTAATTGGAATCCAAAAGAGAGGTGGAGTCCTTGTCCAACAAGGACTCCAAGACTCCTCCAATCTTGGACGCACGTCACTCTTGGCGTGCGCCCTCCTCCTTGCCAGGTTCTGGCAGGGGCCATGCCCCCACCAGCTCTCCAATAGGTGCATGACATGTGGTCAAAAGTCAAAGTATCAATGGTCAATGTTTGACCAGTCAAAGGTAGACTTTTGACCAAAGTCAAAGAACAAGAAATGGCAGGTGACCAAAAATGATAGGTAGTATCTTACAAATAAGACAACCTTTTCTGACTTGGACAACTCTAGTCAGACCATATGAAGGCCTCTATTTGAGCACAAACTCCTTTGGCTCAGCAGGACAACTTATTTTTGATAGCAAAAGAAGAACGTTAGGTTCAATCGAGTGCTAGCACGATTTCCTTAAACCTAATTGAATCTCATTTCAGATCAATTGAACTAGATCAGTTCAATTGATGATCACCAGATTCAAACCCTTGTTTGTGTGACCCAGTTAGGTTCAGTTTTATATGGTAATAGGATATGTCATGATCTCCATCATCGACATCATCGAAACTCCTTTCGATGGATCAGAACTCTTTTGATTTGAACAGCTAGAATGATCGATCATCTAAATCATTCTAATTGCTCCCAAAATCCACCAATGACACCTAGCAGTATATGGTGGCAACCCATCAGAGCTGAATGTGAACCTCTTGGTGCAGCTATCTGTATGATTAAGTTCTTCTATCTTGAGCCCCGATCAGATTAGGGTTAAGGTAAACTCGTCAAACCCTAGTCTCTGTCATATGATGTAATCATTCGATTCAAGTCCAATGTGAAAATCTAAATAGAAACTCTTTCTATTATTTCACTCTACCATGGTCATGGATTTTTGGACTTGACTCTCATGATGATCATAGGGCTGCTCCTCTACCACCGAGGTAGATAGATTCCATCTTGATGCCATCCAGTTCCTACAATGAACATGTCATAGCCAACATACACCTCAGGGTTCCATATGGCTAGGAGACCGAGTAATGGTGTAGTCAAACTATAACACCCTCAAGGTGAACTGCCGATGCACCTCAGGTCAAAGAACCAGACACACTACTACAGCATCGAGTCAGTCATGGACGAGAAGGTAGACTCCCTAATGACTACTCGAGGTGGTCACGCTCAGTGCCCTCGTTCTTTAATGAGTACCTGTACTCTCACTCTGGTGTCTCCACACCATAGACTCAAGATTCATCTACTAAATAGAAGTGATTGTACACCAACCTTCCGGATCAATCACCATCCTCGTAATGATCCTATGGTCGGGAGCAATTTATGAGTTAATAATGATTATTCATGTCTTAAATTTTCAACTCTTGAAAATATGAATTATCATTGCCATTAACTCAAAGGATGTATCACAGACACTAAATACACATATGTGATAGAAAATAACCTATTTATTGATTTTAGTTAAAATTATAATTTTGCCCCTAGAAGTGTATTACAAGTGTCAGCCAATTTTGGCTTCTAGGGCACATATATCTAACACTTTCGAACTTCTCCTAAGTGCAGACAAGCTCGAACTTCTCCTTGAGCTCGTCAATAGGGAAGTCTGGATTGAAGGATCTGATGGAACTTTCCTCCCAGAAGATTCAAAAACTATGCTCCCTTGAATGCCTCAAAGACCCAGGTGTTGATGGAGATAAGAGAGCAACTGCCAGGGCCAAAGAGGATGCAAACTCATTCGACCAAGCACGACCCCAATAAGTACCATCTCTACCATTATGACCATGGTCACGATACTAAAGAATGCATCCAGCTTCAGGATGAGATTGAGGCATTAATTAGAAGAGGTCGGCTAGATCGATTTATCAGACATCGACTGGAGAGAAGAGAAGATCATCCAAGAGCCCCGCCACAACCTGAACCATCTCAACGGGATGAGCTGCAAGGAGATTGACCTCCCCTTGGAATCATCAACACCATCACTATGGGACATCAGCGAGGAGAGGCCAGTATGTCAGTAGAGCTAGCTAAGAAGCAGTGGATCGAAGAACCCATCATTTTTACTAAAGAAGATGCCTAAAAAGTTCAGCTTCCATATAATGATGCAGTTGTAGTTACTTTAAATATTGCCAATTATGATGTACGTCATGTTTTAATTGATAATGAAAGATCTGCTGATGTCTTATTTTATGATGCTTTCTTTAAAATATCGATACCTGATAGCAAAATGAGACCGATGAATTCTTCATTTGTAGGATTCATAGGTGATGCAGTCTCAGTGGAAGGAATAATAACATTGCCTCTGGTAGTAGGTCGATACCCAAAGCAATCTAAAGCTCAAGTCAATTTTTTAGTAGTCAAAGCCCCTTCTGCCTACAACACGATCCTTGGCCGACCTAGTTTAAATGCACTCCGGGCTGTGGTTTCGACTTACTATCTGAAAATAAGATTTTCAATGAGGTATGAAGTTAGGGAGGTCAGAGGAGATCAGGCACTAGCTCAGCACTGCTATAATATTGCCTTGCAGAGAAGAAGACAAGCAGACCCTTATCCGATAGATGGGCTTGATGCTCGTGATGATTT
The DNA here is from genome assembly GCA_006176705.1 of Cocos nucifera. Lineage (NCBI taxonomy): Eukaryota > Viridiplantae > Streptophyta > Magnoliopsida > Arecales > Arecaceae > Cocos > Cocos nucifera. The sequence continues at coordinate 73,111 of QRFJ01002818.1, read as the reverse complement.
ATTTGAAGAAAGGGGAGAACCCATTGATGAGCTTATAGAGATCCCTTTGAATGATGGAAACAAAGAACATACTAGGAAGATCAGCTCGAATCTAAAAGGAGAAGTTAGAAAGCAGTTCATCATATTCTTGCAAAAAAATATTGATGTATTCGCCTGGGCACCTGCAGACGTCTAGGATTGATGCAGAGGTCATGGAATACTGCCTGGATGTAGACCTTAAACATTAGCCAGTAAAGTAGAAAAAGTGCAATTTTGCACCAAAGAGGTAGAAGGCTATAATGGATGAGGTTGACAAGCTTCTTAAGAATTGATTCATTCAAGAAATGCTTTATCCGGACTAGATTGCAAATATTGTTCTTGTTAAAAAAGCAAATGGCAAGTGGAGAAAGTGCATTGACTTCACAGACTTAAACATAGCTTATCCAAAAGATAGCTATCCTTTTCCCAGGATTGACCAATTGGTGGATGCAACTTCGGATCATGAACTCCTCACCTCCAAAGATGCCTTCTTCGGATATAATCAAATCCAGATGGCATCAAAGGATGAGGAGAAGACTGCTTTTATTATTGATCGTGATCTTTATTATTATAGGATCATACCCTTTGGGCTTAAAAATATAGGAGTAACTTATCAGTGTCTAATGAATAAGATCTTTAAGGAGCAGATAGGCCGCAACATGAAGGTCCATGTAGACAACATACTGGTCAAAAGCTGATCTTCTCCAAACTATATTGCTGATCTTGAAGAGACCTTCAGCACCATCCGAAAGTATAAGATGAAGTTGAACCCTATAAAATGTGCTTTCAGGGTAACCTAAAAAAAGTTTCTAAAATTCATGGTGTCAAATTACGATATCGAAGCCAACTCAGAGAAGATCAAAGCCATGCAGGAAATGACTACCCCAAAAATAGTAAAAAAAGTTCAATGCCTCACAGGCAAGGTAGCAGCCTTGAATCGCTTTGTTTCAAGATTGACGGAGCATTGCATGCCCTTCTTCCAAGTACTCAAGTAGCCTAAGAACTTTAATTGGACTCCTGAGTGCCAACAAGCCCTTGAAGAATTGAAGAACTATCTCAGTTCACCTCTACTTATAGCCAAACCAAAATTTGGAGAAGAGCTATTCTTGTACCTTACCGTGTCCTCCATAGCTATCGAAGCTGTACTGGTCAGAAAAGAAGCTAAAGTCTAGAAGCCAATTTATTACATAAGTAGGATCCTAAGGGATGCAAAAATGAGGTATACCAAATTAGAAAAACTAATTTATGCCTTGTTGATTACAGCCAGGAAGCTCTGATCTTATTTTCACAAGCACACAATTACTCTCCTTACTAATCAACCCATCAAGGCAATTCTTCACCGACCTGATACCTTCGGAAGATTGGCGAAATGGGCAATTAAGTTGACTGAATTTGATATTCATTTTCAACCTCAGCCAGTCATCAAAGCTTAAATATTGGTTGATTTTATAGTAGAGTGCACCATTCCGAATGCAATTGAACTAGAGCACCAAGTGTTGGGAATAGTGTCCCAAAGCGAATCATCAACCTATTGACGATTGAGCTAATTTATGTAATTATATATAAATTATTAATTAAATAAAAATTATTCTAATTTTTTCATCATAAATCTTTTATCTTCTAATGAACTCCTATTTTTTTATGATGAAATTCTTAGGACTATTTAGAATCGATAAAGAAGGATTTATCATTTAGTTCTTAAATAAATTCTAACTAAATGATACGTTGTTACCAAGGATGATAATATTTATTGAGTATAGATCATTGTGTGCCATATAGGTTGGTTGTCCTCTTAACCAAGGAGTGTGGAGATATTGGTATGGCATGTAGGTGAGATGTAGGGATACATCTGCACTGAATGTGACCAACTCCAGAGCTTTTCTACTGTCGAAAATTGCTCTGATGGAAAATGGGCATAAGTATCCTTTCGATCTGAGATCATCATGGTGACTTTCAAATAACTCACTATGCTTTAATACTGGACTATCTGAATTTCTAATTCAATGATAGAAGATTTCTGAATACAGTCAAGTACTTGAGGAGTCGGTGCATGAGTCAAGATGGGTTTGACCACTCTTGGACTCAGAGCTATGTTCAATAGTATTTCAATTTAGCAAAGCCTTAGCCAGGATAGTCCTTGTGAGGGGTCATAGGATTAATTGGTTTGAGACATGATTTGGATGTATCTTCTAGGATTGATAGTCAAACCCTAAAGTCATCTTATGCACGAGGTCAAAGGGATGAATTATGTGATAACCATATTTACGTATGTTCTGAATGTTAAGATTGCACTATTTGGTCTATCCAGATATTAGGTACCATTGCTAGATGGTTACTTTGATTAGTTCAGAAAAATGGTTCCTGTGCTCCCGGGTTAGGCTCGAACCTGCGGGGTCACACACACTAGAGGTTTCTACCCAATCTAATGGCTAATCAAGAGAAGATTGATTAGTGATTTGATCACTAATTAACTCAATTTGATTGAGTGGTTATTTTTGGATCAAGACCAATTGAATTTGATTCATTTGGATTTGATCCAATTAGGTTATAAGATGATTTAATTGTCAAGGAGGTTTAATCTCTGATTTGATCAGAGGTTTAGCTTGATTAATTTTTAATTTGATTAAGATTTAACTAAGTCTAATTAAGTCTAAATAAGTTAGATTTAATCTGGTTTAATTGGGCTTAGGCAAATTAGTTTGGATTGGATCTTAATTGGATAATGTTTGAAAGACTATTTTGACTAGTCTTATGCGCCACATCACCATGATCTTGCGCCACCCTTTTCTCCATGAGAATTGAGAATTCTCATGAAGAAATCCATGCACAAGAGGGTGCACACCCTTCCTTTCTCATGCTTCATGTAGATAAGATAGGCTGGTCGTTATTCAAATTCAAAGGAGTTTGAGTTTGAATGAACAAGCCAACCATCTTATCTAGAACCCTCATGCCTCCCATGTTTGTGCGCATATATAAAATCTAATTTTATGGACATGCATAAGGTGAGAATGTGAAGAAGAAAAAGAAAAATAGAGAGAGGAAGAAAGAGAGAAGAGAAAAGGTTTCTCTATGTGCATGAACCCCTCCTCCTCTGCGTGAGAAATCCAAACAAAAGAAAGAGAGTTCTAGGCGCAAAGAATTTTGGGTGAGGGCATATCCTAGAATCTATCTAGGATTTGGGATTTAGATCTGTGAGTTATGAGGGTCATGACCTCATAGATCCAACCAAAAGACCTCTTCTTCATCATCTTCTACGTTGATCGGGATTCGAAATGTTCGAAGATCCCATGAAGAAGATTAAAAGGAGTTTGATCTACATCAGCCGTTGAAGACTTCTATTTGAGCTAGCACTCGGGAGGAGTTGATCGAGATTCGGGCCTCATGTGGATTACCCGTGGAGGCTAGACATGTGTGTGGCTGCGTCGTGGTGATCAGATCTACATCGAGGAGATCAGATTATGGAGATCATTTACCTGCAAAAAGATAACATGTTCTGAACACATAGAAGTAGTAAAATAGTTTTACTGCACTTGCTATTTTATTTTTCAGATATGCAAGCATATATGATACATTAGATCCTGATTGTGTAGAATTTTTAGATTAGATTTGTAGCTCTTATTATTAATTTGATTAATAATAGTTTCTACTACATATAATTTTCAAAATTTTTTTTTGAAAATAGAGCTAGAAACCCTACGCGTTCCCTTCAATTAGTATCAAAGCAAGCAGATTCTTTGATGTATTATATATGCATGATATAAATTATTTTTAGATTGGATCTAAATAACAATCTAATCTAAAAAATAAAAATGATGATTGCACAGACTATAAGTTGTCCTGCTATAAGGTTTATCCCTTACAGTGAAGAGGTTATTCTGGTACGTTGCGATCTATAACACTAATCATAAAAACTTTAGATTAGATCTAATAATTTTTTTTTAATGATATATTTTAACATATTTTATCTGAATTTTATCACAAAAAATATTTAGATTAGATCTAAATAGTTTCATGATTTTAGTACATAGATTTAGATTAAACATGAGCAGAATCTTAGGAAGGTTCTGTTTGTCGGTCAAGCCAGCTCGCTCAGGAATTGAGCCAGCTCGACCAGCATGCCAGCCATGATACATTTTCTGGATTGATGCTCCAGTCAACTCGATCAGGAATTGAGCCGGCTCGACTTCAATTCAGGCTAGCTTGGATGGGATCCGAGCCTGCCCAATGGGAATGTTAAGCTTCTGACTTTTTGTCTGAATCGGCTATCTCAGAAATCGAGCCAACTCGACTTCTATTTAGGCTAGCTCGGATGGGATCCAAGCTAGCCTGACTAAGAAGTTGGCTAAAGGTCTAAATTAGCTAGTTTTATGTGATCTAACCTACATCTAGTGCTTATTTATGAAATAAGCCAACCCATTTTTGAAATGAATCGACCTATTTATTGAAACAGTGCTAGGATGTAGAGAACCTTTCAAAATTTAAAAATATTTTTGAAATGCCAAACTCCAATCCTTAGCCTTAAACTTAATTGAGAATTAAGCATGATTAATAAGGGTCTAGAATTGTGAATTAAAGATCCTAGAACATTGATCATAAAATTATGGGTTAATCGGGTTAGTTGAATTAGATCTATTAATTGGGTTAGACATAAGGTTAGTTAAAGAATAGACTAAATTAGAGTAATTGATCAAATTTAACCAAATGTTGATTTAGATTAGGTCAAGGACTCTTTAGACCAAGTTACAATAGTTGTAGTTGGTCAAGCCCATGCCTTTAATGAGGACCAAATGGACTTGATTCGTAGCTATACGGTCAAACCTAAAATTGCTAGGATGGTCAAAATTAAAACTAATGAATTAGATGGTGTCTAAGGTAAGTCTGGCAACTTAGACCAGTAGTTTTTAATTGGAGCTACTCGCACTGATTTGATCTTTGATGAGTTAATGGCATATCCCTTCTACTAATCTCACTTACCTGACCATCCTGGTGAATTAGGTTTTGATTAGACCACTTGATGATTCGGGCTCACCCATGTCAATTAGGTAAATTAGTTTGACCGATTTAGGTGCTCCTAATGCTGGCTTAAATTAGGTCCTTATTGATCTAAATTGGTGAAGTCAGTGGAAGGATCCATATTGGCTGGTTAATTTTTTTTTTAAATTAATTAATAAAATTTTTTAAAATTATTAGGTCCTTAAAATGATAAAGTTATGGTGATAACTAAGTCATAGCCTCCCATTAAGTTGAGCGATAATGGATCCATTAGTGTAATAATCATTGGAGGTCCAAAGACTTGGTACTTTTTGACTAATGGAATTATCATTCATAATATGATAATTGGATCGTGTCTTTCTAATGATGGTCAGGTTGGTCGGCCAAAGTTAGGCTTGATCATTTGTTGGTCTGATGCACCAAATGTGGTCATATTAATAGTTAGACCTAACTAGATTCTTTCAGTAGAGGCTAAAGTTTACTGATTAGACTTTTGGGGCAAAAATTAAATTACTAAAAGTTATTTGGTGAAACAATTGATTATGAACCTATCTAAAGGTGCACACGGGTTGACCAACCAAAGTTGGGCTCGTGTGTAGTCTATGTGGATTCTAGTATCCATTAAGGAATTAGGGATAATTTCTTAAATTGGAGGTAGAGGCTATCGATTCAAATAAAATAGTGGAAGGACCTTTAGACTAAAGTCCAAGTCTCTAGAGTAAATAATTCATATACTAATTAGGTCCATGATTTTTCTTTTATGCAGAAATGGCCACTATCTTGTCGCTTTGGTCATTGTTGGACAATGACAAACTCATAGGACCTCGATAGTTGATATCGAAAGTTGAAGATCGTCTTAGAGCATGAATGGATCTTATATATATTGATTGATCCGACACCTAAGGAGCCAACCTTGAACGCTATTAAGATAATGAGAGATACTTACTAGAAGTGGCTTAATTACTGCACCACCATTCGGTGCATTATGCTGGCAGCAATGAATGATGAGTTTAGCCACAGGTTCGAAAATGTCCAGCCCAAGGAGATGCTTTAAATGTTGAATGACTCTTTTGGCATGCCTGACGATGTTGAAAGGCATAAGACTAGTTGTGCCATTTTCAAAGCTCGTATGAGGGACGGGGCATCAGTCACTGATCATGTATTATACATGATCGAGTTGATTGAATGCCTGAGTAAGCTAGGTTTTTTCCTGCATGAGAAGCTCAGAAAAGATGCAATCCTAAATTCATTATCCAAGTCCTTCCTCCCTTTTCTTACTCATTTCAGAATGACAAAGCCTACAGTGAACTACCATGAGTTATTGGGATTGCTGTAGAACTTTGAGAAGAATCATCTGCTCCAAAAAGGATTGATGAATGTTGTGGGAGGATCTTCTTCTGGTCAACCCTTTAAGAAAGAAAAGAAGAATAAGAAGAAGAAGAGCAAGAAGGTGCAGCCGCATGCTGGGACATCTGCACAGGATCAGATCAAGAAGCACAAGCCCGACCAGAGCCAGACGGAGTCCTTCTTTTGCAAGAAGCAGGGATATTGAAAAATAAACTATCCGCAGTACATTGCTATATTGGATCTGAATAGGTCGAGAAGGAAGCAAGTGGTTGCTATGTAAGATAATTATATGATAACACCTTGCAACTTCTCAATTTATGATACTACTGTCTGGATATCAGATATCGAAAGTTTTTATCATATTTGTAATTCGATGCAGGATTTATAGGTCAGTAGGAGATTTGGTGAAGCTCAGAGATTTCTAAATGTTGGAGATGGAAGACAAGTTCTAGTTCTAACTTTAAGAGTCATGAACCTTGTAATCAATTCTCGTAGAGTTATTCTTAGTGATTATAACTTTTGTCTATATTTTTTTATTATAATTTCTGTAGGCCTTTTGGCCAAGAATAGTTATTAGTTTTTAATAAAAGTAAATTTTTATGATATTATTTTGAATGATGTTACAGTTTATGTTGGATGATTGAATAACAGAATTTATTTATTATCACAACCTATTAACGTAGTTCAAACCTCCTATAAATATCCTAGAATAGATGACGTGTTAGATATCTACCTTTGGCATTGTAGGCTAGGTCACATTAATAAGAATAGAATAAATAGATTAGCTCAAGAAGAAATTGTTGAGGTTAGTGATTGTGAATCACTACCAACCTGTGAGTCCTATCTTCTTGAAAAAATAATCAAATCATCTTTTATTGGAAAGGGTGAACGTGCTAGTGAACTCCTAGGTCTATTACATACTGATGTATGTAGACCCATAAGTACAAGCACTAGAGGTGGATATTTCTACTTCATAACCTTCACAAACAACCTATCAAGGTATGGATATATCTGTTTAATGAAGTATAAGTCAGAGACCTTTGAAAAGTTCAAACTATTCCATAATGAAGTAGAAAAGCAAACTAAAAAAAATATTAAAACTCTTTAGTTTGACTAAGGGGGTGAGTATCTTTCTAGTGAATTTCTAACATATCTTAAGGAGAATGGAATTCTCTCCAAATGGACTTCTGGTGGAACATCATAGCATAATGGTGTGTCTGAAAGAAGGAATCGGACCTTGTTGGACATGGTTCGATCTATGATAGGGTTTGCTGGTCTATCGATCTCCCTTTAAGGATATGCGCTCGAGTTAGTTTGTTATATTCTGAATAGGGTTTCAAGTAAGTCTGTTTCTAAAATGCCATATGAGATGTGGACAGGACATAAACCAGTACTCTCGTACCTTAGGATTTGGGGGTGTCCGGCTTATATCAAACATTTAGTAACGAACAAGCTCGGACCTAAGTTTGATAAGTATAGCTTTATAGGATACCCAAAAGAGATCAAAGGATATTACTTCTACTTAGCTGATTAACAAAAAGTATTTATCAGCCTTAAGACAGTCTTTTTAGAAAGGAAGTTCCTTGGTAAAGGGACTAATACCTCTAAGGTCAAGCTTGATGAAGTTCGACAGGTGGAAGAACCGACACAAGTCATTGAACCTAAATCGGATTTGATTCGATCAGACCCGGAGCCTATTGAACCTGCACTTTCAAGGTGATCTGGTAGAGTACCACTTTAGTTGGACAGATACTACGATTTCTTGGTCTAGGATGAAGATCTTGTCGAACTCGATGAGAATGATGAGAATCCGATCGCCTACATGGATGCAATGCAGAGATCCAACTCTAAAAAATAGCTTGATGCCATGCAATCCAAAATGGAGTCCATGAAGGTCAATGATGTATGGACATTGATTGATCCACCCAAAGAAATAAAATTCATAGGGTATAAGTGGATCTAGAGATCTATAAAACCTATCTGGTTGCCAAGAAAAATCATCAACATTATGATATTGACTATGATGAGATATTTTTTTCTATGGCAATGCTCAAGTCCATTCAGATCATGCTTGCGATAGCTGCATATCTGGACTATGAAATCTAGTAAATGGATGTGAAAATAGCTTTTCTAAATAAAGAGCTAGATGAAGAGGTGTATATGATACAACCTGAAAGTTTCACATCTATAGATAAGTCTAAGGTGTGCAAGCTTCAAAAGTCCATTTATGGACTAAAGCAGGCTTCTCAAAGTTGGAACATACATTTTGATAGGACGATCAGGACGTATGGCTTCGTTAAGAACGAAGAAAAACCTTGCATATATAAAGTGGGCTAATGATCCAGCAGTTGTATTCCTCATTTTGTATGTAGATGATTGTTGGAAAATGCATCCTAAAGCAAATCGTCTAAGTGGTAGATGATTGAAATTAGTATATGAATTATCTAAAAATAATAGTTATTTAGCTGATTAATCATAAAAGTTCTATCTTTCTTAAATGAACTCCTAAATTATTATGAAGTCCTTAGAATTATAATCAATTAATAAAGAAGGATTTATTGGATGGTTCTTAAATTATTCACGATCAAATGATAAGTTATTAATTAGGATGATAATTTATCGAGTGTAGATCACTGTATGCCATATGCATTGGTTGTTCTAATAACCAAGTAGTGTGGAGACATTGGTATGGCATCTAGATGAGATGTAGGAGTACATCTATACTGAACATGACCAATGTAGCACTCTACTGTCAAGAGTAGCTAGCTAAGGCCAATGGATATAAGTGTTCCTCCGACCTAAGATCACCACGGTGACTTGCAAGCAACTCACTGTACTTTGGTGCCAGACTGTCTGTATTTCTAATATAGGTTCGAAAGATTTTTGGATATAGTCAAGTACTTGTGAAGTTGGTGTATGAGTCAAGATGGAATTGACCAATTTTGATTAGCTTCAAGAAGAAAATGTCTCATTGTGTTTCAATTTAGCAAAATATAAGCCCAGGTAATCCTCGTGAGGTGCCACAAAATTTACAAAATTTTGAACACAATAGAGATGACTTGTATAAGTATTTGACAGCATACTCAAAGTTGTCTTGAGTATTATTGGTCATAGAGATGAATTATATGATAACCATAGGCCAGGGTTCTAAGAATGTTGCTTTGCATACATTCGACCTATCGGACATTGAGAACCATTGCTAGATGGTAACTTTGATTAGTACAGGAATTAGTTTTTATACTACTAGCTTAGGTTCGAACCTATGAGGTCACATACATTAGAGCTTGAAATCTAATCAGATGGTTAATCGATGATTGAGAATCATTTTAAGGTCAATCCATCAATACGATTGGTGTTTGACCTAATGCAAGTGTTGCAAGAGGATCGATTAGCAATTAGATTGCTAATTAGCTCAATCTGATTGAACAATCAGGTTGAGAATAAGTTTAATTGAATTAGACTCAATTAGAATTGATTTGGACTTAATTAGATTAAGTCTAGTTGGTTTATTGGACAAGCCAATTGCAAGAAAGAATAATTCCTTATTTGACTAGGACTTGGGTACACCTAATTGACTTAGGATATAAATCAGATTTAAATCTTAATTTAATTTGATTTAATTTGACTTCTAGTTAGACTAGGATCATCCTTAGTTAGGTTGCATTTAATCTAATTTAAATAGAATTTAAATTTGATTCAAACCTATTTTGACCTAGTCAAACAAGAGGAGTCCCTATTGGACTGGGACTCTCTCTCTTTCTCTTGCACCTTTTGAAGCCCACGCCCAATATTTAATTCTAGATTTTTTCTATATTTTTCCATGCCTAAGATTGATCTCCCATGCCATTGGAAATTAAATTTTTTGTTTGGAATCTTGTTTGAGTTGGTCAAACATGGCAAGACAAGAAAGAGTCCCTCTTAACCAAAATTCCTTCTCCTCTTTTGTGAAATATTTTCCATGCCTACCTAAATTTTTGTTGCCCATTTTTTTTTTGTTTTTGGGCATTCTCTTTGGTTTCTCCATGTAGAAAATTGAGGAGGAGGCATCCAAGATTTGGATGCTTCCATATCTTCCATATTTGAATATAGTTTTTACTAGGTCAATTGACCTAATCTTCCTATTATTTGGGGTACCATTTTTGTGTGTTTTTTGGCATGATTTTTCTAGAGATTCCATGGAAAAAAAAACTAGGGAAAAGTGAGGAGGGGTGTGGAGGTTTGAGGTGCCAAGTCTCTTGGAGGAGATCCCTTCTTTAGGACATCAAACGTTGATGTCTCCATGAAGACAAGGTAAGAGAAGATTGACTTCTCTTGTAATTTTTTCTTTTATGTTTCTCTCTTTCTATTTTATTTATAATTTTATATGATAAAATTTGAGAGAGAGAAAGTATGATGGCATGGAGATTCGTGCTTCAAGGTGTTGAAGCATAATGATCATCTTTGGACATGATCTGATCATGTCATTATGCGAGAAGAAGAAGAGAAGAAGATCTTCTTTTAGGATTTCCTTCAGAGCCATTCTTCTCCATTTTTTTATGAAATTTTTATGAGAAAAATCTAAGGGTGTGAAATCTAGAAAAATAGAAAAAAGTCTAGAGGAGAAGGTCTCCTCTGATCCTAGCATAGAGATGTTTTCGGGATATCGATTGTGGATGTCCTGAAGGAGAAGATTTATCTTCTCTTAGGATTTATTTTTTCTTATTTTATTTTTTAATTTATGAAAGTTTCAATGATTGGATTCCTTCCTTATTCCTCATATTTTTCATCTCTTGGAGTGTCTAAGAGATCTAGAGAATATATATTTGATTAATCATCAGGAGGGATCTGCGAGAAGTTAGCACTTCGAGCGGATTTTCATTTGATGAACCTTTGATCTGTGTTGCAGATTCGTGTGGATCATCTGTAAAGATTGGATGTATGTGTGGCTCTAAAAGCAACAATAAAAATCAATCATGGAGTTCTCAACCCATGCAAAGATAAGAGATCTGATCTCTTGGTAACCTAGATATGATCTAGGATTAGATCTAGAATTATTCTTGATCTAGGTATTGATATGATCAATACTACTTATAATTAATTTAATTTTAAATTTATATTTGCATCATAACATATTATATATCCTTGATGTAGGATTTTATAATTTGATTATAGGCATTTATAGATTAAATAGTTTAATCTATGTCTTCTGCTGCTCTTTATTTTTGAAAAAATTTAGAAATCTATGCATGAAATCTTGCATGTTTTCTAACAGCAGTATTAGAGCATTTAGGTACTTTTATAATATGTTCATGTATGCTTAAGAATAAATCTAAAAATTAAAATTAATTAAAGATCACACATACTACCATAAGATTGTCCTATTGTAAGTTAACCCCTTACAATGAAAAGGTTGTCCTAGTATGTGCTGATCTGAACCTGAATCATGAATTATTTAGATTAGATCTAAGAAAATTTATGATTTAATTTTTTTATTTAAATATAAAATTTAATATATATTTGATCTATTTTATATTATTTAGATTAGAGCTAAACAATATCAAGATTGCACATACTTCCATAAGGTTGTCCTGCTGTAAGGTTTGTCCCTTAAAGTGAAAAGGTTATCCTAGTATGTGCTAATCTAAAAAATCTAAATTATAAATATATTAGATGAGATCTAAAATAATTTATAATTTATTTTTAAATTTTAAATCTAATATTAAATAATTTCATTTAGATGAGATCCATGTGATATGTTTCATGTTTTGATCTAGATCTTCATGTTGCATATGTAGCTTCATTTTTGAATCTAGTTTTTATATGCATGATATATAAGTTTTGTAGAATTTAAATTACAAACTTACCTTCTACAAAACCCTAGATTCAAAACCCTAGGACATGATCGAAATAATGAAATAAATTAGATCTAAAATCATGTATTGAATATGATTTAATGTAAATGATTTACAATTTAAAAATGTTTCAAATGATAAAGTCAAAAATTAGTTCTGAGATTCTATAAACCCAAACTCATAAGCTTGAACTTAATTAAAAATTAAGTGATTATTTAGGATCTAGATTTATGATTTGAAGATCCTAAGATAATTTCATAAAACATGGGTTAATGGGTAATGGGTTAGCTTTGATCGGTCCTTAACTGGGTTAGACCTAGGGTTAGGTTAAATATGGACCTAATTAAGAAATTGATCAAACTTAATTAATAGTTAATTAGGATTAGATCATTTCTTTAGATCAATTCAATAGTTGTAGTTGATCAAAGTCCATACATCTAATAAATGGATACTAATAATGGCTCAGTGGTTGAGCTTGTGTCTTTAGGCAAATCAAATCAAAATTGATAAATCAATTGGTGTCTAAGGTAAGTCTGGTATCCCAGATCAGTGGTTTTTAATTGGCAGTCCGCTTACCTAGTCATTTTTTATGGTGTCTAAGGCAAGCCTTGGCAAACCCTCCCACTGATCTCACTTACCTAGCCAATGAGATTAATCAACTTTTGATTAGGTTGCTTATTTATTCGTGCTAACCCATATCACATACAAAATCAGTGAGATTGATTTTACTCAGTGAGACTGATATAGGTGCCCATGGATCAAAATTGATCCTAATCCTCATCAATGACTTGAGAAGTCAGTGGGAGGACTTGATTTGGTGAAGTTAGTAGGAATAAATTGGTCCATATCTTTTCTATCCTTAAATTACTAATAATTTAAATTCTCTAAAATTATTAGGTTCTTAAAATGATAAAGTTATGGAGATAACTGAGTCATAGCCTCCCATTAAGGTGTTTGATAATGGGTCCTTAACTCAATAATCATTGTAGGCCCATAGACCTGGTGCTTGTTGACTAATGGAATTATCATTCATCATATGATGACTTGGATGTATCTCTCTAATGGTGGTTAGGTTGACCAACCATAGTTGGGCTTAATCATACGTTGGTTAGATATACTAAGTATAGTCATGTTAATGGTTGGACCTAACCAGATCCTTACTGTGGATGCCCTAGCCAACTGATTAAGTTTCTGGGGCAAAATTAAATTACTAAAAATTAATTAGAGAAATAATTGGTTATGAACCTATCCTTAGATGTACATGGGTTGACCAACCATAGTTGGTCTTATATGCAGTCTATATGGATTCTAGTACCCACTAAGAAATTAGGGTAATTCCTCGAATTGGAGGTAGAAGCTACCAGTTTGAATAAAATAGTGGAAGAACCTTAAGACTAAATTCCAAGTCTCTAGGCTTAATATAATTCATATACTAAGGTCATTGTTCTCTTTTCTTAAATTAAGGCTAAACCCTAATTGCTCTTATTACTGTTAGATAGTGATGACTTATGGGATCCAACTTTGATAATTAGTATTGAAAGTTAAATTTAGTTCAGCAGTATGAATCGGTTCGTATTGGGTCTTCTAAGTTCAGTCAAAATAATTAGTTCAAAATTGGTCCAAATCAGGCATAGTGCTTCTACTATTAGAAGCAGGGTCATAGGAAGAAGAATTATCTTGCTTCCCTTGACCATAATAGACTGAACATGAGAAATGAGCAAGAATTGCTTATTAAGAATGTTATATGATAATATCTTAAAATTTCTCTGTATATAATTCTACTACCTGGGTATTAGATGCTGGTAGTCTTATGCAATTTATTGCAAAGACTACAAGTAAGTGGGATATTTAAAAATGGTGAGAAATACTTGAACGCTGGGGATGGAAGTCTTATTTCAATCCTAGCTTTAGAAATTATCAAGCTTATTTTCAATAGATGTCATTTTGAGTTATTGTCATTATTATCCATCGTTTATGATAAATGTGATCTCTGATGGCCTTTTGGTCAGAGATGGTTATCATTTATCAATAAAGAAGATTATTGTGATATTATTATGAATAATATTATAATAATATATGGGTAATAAAAAAATAATATTTAATATTTACACAGTCTGTTAAGTATAATGTACACACCCAAGTTAGATTATGTCATAGATATCTATCTTTGGCATTATAGGCTTAGTCATCTTGACAAAAATAGGATAAATGAGTTAGCTTGAGAGAAAAATCTTAACATCAATGATTGTGAATCATTGATAGCCTATGAATCTTGTTTTCTTGGGAAGATGATAAAGTCATCTTTTACTGATAAAGATGAAGGTGCCGATAAAGTTTTAAGTCTCATAGTGATGTTTGTGGACCTGCGAACTTAAGTACCAAAGGAAGATATTAATATTTCATTACAGAGGATCTTTCTAAGCATGGATGCATCTGGGATGAATCATTTGAAATATTCAAACGATTCAATAATGAAATAAAAAATAAACTAGATAAGGTATTAAAACTCTTCATTCAGATCGAGGAGGTAAATACTTATCCAGTGAAGTTTGTGACATATCTAGGAGAGAATTGGATTCTCTCTCAGTAGATTTTTTTCAGAACATAGTGTATTTGAAAGAAGAAATTGAACTTTATTAGACATGGTTCAATCCACGATAGGATTTACTAGTCTGCCTATTTTAGGGTTGCGCTCTTATGACTATTTATTTTACTCTAAAAATTTATACCAAGTGAATTTATTACATAGACATCATATTGGATATGGATCGGGCATAGACCTAGACTCTCTCAGTTTTGGATTTGAAGTTGATCGGCCTATGTCAAATATTTGCACATAGATAAACTTGGATCCTGATCCAATAGGTATTTAAGAGTGATTAATTCTACCATACTAAAAAGCATGAGATGTTCATCAGTAGTAAGGGCATTCCTTTTGAAAGGAAGTTCCTTAGAGAAGGAACTGATGTTTGTAAAGTTGAACTTGGAAAAGTTTGACTAGTAGAAAAGAATTGATGTAATCTAGTAAACCTATAGAATCGGATTTGATCAGATCAAATTTGGAGCTCATTAAAGTATCACCTTTAAGGAGATTTGGTAGAGTACCACGTTAGCCGGATAGATACTTCAATATCTAGGTCTAGGACGATGATCCTATTAAGTTTGATGAGAACAACAAGGATCTGATCACCTATAGGAATACAATGCAGTGATCTGACTTTGAGAAGTGGCTTGGAGCCACATGATCTAAATTAAAGTTCATAAAAATCAATAGTGTATGGACACTAGTTAATTCACATGAAGGGATAAAATCTATTGGGTGTGAATGGATTTTCAAAAGAATCAGAGTAGCACAAACGGGAAGGTAAAGACTTGTAAAGCTCATTTGGCTATTATGTCAGTTTTGGAACATACGTTTTGAACGTATGTCTTTATTATGAACAAAGATAAACCATGCATTAATAAGTGGGCAAAATATTCTATAGTGTTATTTCTTATTTTGTCTGTGGATGAAATTCTCTTAATCAGGAATGGCATTCCAGCATTGCAAGGAATAAAGGTTTAGCTGTCATCTTATTTCTCCATGTACAAGATCAGACATGGCATACTTATTGCAGATAGTGAGCAGATACCAGTCTGATCCAAGTGAGAGCCATTGAAAGATTGTATAGACAATCCTTAAGTATTTGAGAAATATTAAGGTTTAGTGACTCAAATATGGAAGTACTGACTTAAAACATATGGATGTTCTAATTTCAATCAAAACAAGATGATAACAAGAGAATGTTGGGTCATACCCTAATTATAGAAGCAATCTGCTGGAAAGGTTCCAAGCAGTATACTTTAGCCTATTTAGTTAGTGATGTAGAGTACATCATAGCATATGATATTGCCATGTAAGCTGCGCAGTTGCTGATGTTCATTAGCTGGTTGGGAGTGGCACCTTCTACCAATGGTCTTATCCTATCATAGCACTGGAGCTATAGCTCAGGCTAAAGAACCAAAGGACAAGCATATTCTACATCGCTTTTACCTTAGATTTTAGATATGAGTGACATTGATCTTTGGAAGATCGATGTAAAAGAAGAACTTGACCGACCCATTTGCTAAAGCCTCAGAACTAAGAAGTTCTATGAACTCAAGTAAAAGATAGGATATTTGATATCATTCTAATTAGCTTTAGTCCAAGTAGAAGTTATTGGAAAATGTGTCATAAAGTCAATCATCTAAGTGGTAGATGATTGAAATTAGCATATGAATTATCTAATAGTAATAGTTATTTGGCTGATTCATCATAAAAGTTCTATCTTCCTTAAATGAACTTCTAAATTATGATAAAGTCCTTAGAACCATAATCAATTGATAAAAGGAGGATTTATTGGATGGTTCTTAAATTATTCACGATCAAATGATAAGTTATTAACTAGGACGATAACTTATCGAGTGTAGATTACTATATGCCATATGCATTGGTTGTCCTCATAACCAAGTGGTATGGAGACACTGGTATAGCATCCAGGTGATATGTAGAAGTATATCTGCACTGAACGTGATCAATGTAGCACTCTACTATCAAGAGTAGCTAACTAAGGTCAATGGATATAAATGTCCCTTCGACCTGAGATCACCAACTCACTGTACTTTAGTGCCAGACTGTCTGTATTTCTAATATAGGTTCGAAAGATTTTTGGATATAATCAAGTACTTATGAAGTCGATGTGTAAGTCAAGATGGAATTGACCACCCCTGATTAGCTTCAGGAAGAGAATATCTCGTTGTGTTTCAATTTAGCAAAACCTAGGCCTGGGTAATCCTTGTGAGGTGTCACGAGATTTGCAAAATTTTGAGACACAATAGAGATGATTTGTATGAGTGTTTGATAGTATACTCGAAGTCGTCTTGAGCATTATTGGTCATAGGGATGAATTATATGGTAACCATGGGTCAGAGTTCTAAGAATGTTGCTTTGCATATATTCCACCTATCTAGACATCGGGAATCATTGCTAGATGGTAACCTCGATTGGTATAGAAATTAGTTTCTGTGCTACCAACTTAGGTTCAAATCTATCAGATCACACACATTAGAGTTTGTAATCTAATCAGATAGTTAATCGATGATTGAAAATCATTCTAAGGTCAATCCATCAATATGATTGGTGTTTGACCTAATAAAAGTATTGTAGGAGGATCGATTAGTAATTGGATTGCTAATTGGCTAAATCTAATTGAGCAATTGGGCTGAGATCAAGTCTAATTGAATTAGATTTAATTAAAATTAGTTTGAACTTAATTAGATTAAGTCTAGTCGGTTTATTGAAAAAGTCAATTGCAAGAAAGAATAATTTCTTGTTTGACTAAGACTTGGGTGCACCTAATTGACTTAGGATTTAAATCAAATTTAAATTTTGATTTAATCTAATTTAATTAGACTTCTAGTTGAACTAGGATCATCCTTAATTAGATTGTATTTAATCTAATTTAAATGAGATTTAAATTTGGTTCAAACCTATTTTGACCTAGTCAAACAAGAGGAGTCCTAATTGGACTGGGACTCTCTCTCTTTCTCTTGTACCTATTAAAGCCCATGCCTAATATTGAATTCTAGATTTTTTCTATGTTTTCCCATGCCTAAGATTGATCTCCCATGCCCCACATTAGAAGGTTTTGGAAATTAAATTTTGTATTTGGAATCTTGTTTGAATTTGTCAAACATGACAAGATGAGAAAGAGTCCCTCTTGACCAAAATTTCTTCTCCTCTTTTGTGAAATTTTTTTCCACGCCTACCTAAATTTTTGTTGCCCATTTTTTTTTTTTTTGTATTTGGGCATTCTCTTTGGTCTCTCCATGTAGAAAATTGAGGAGGAGGCATCCAAGAGTTGGACGCCTCCATATCTTCCATATTTGAATATAGTTTTGATTAGGTCAATTGACCTAATCTTCCTATTATTTGGGGTGCCATTTTTGTGAGTTTTTTTGCATGATTTTCCTAGAGATTCCATGGCAAAAAAAAAAAAGGGAAAAGTGAGGAGGGGCATGGAGGTTTGAGGTGCCAAGTCTCTTGGAGGAGATCCCTTCTTTTGGACATCAAACGTTGATGTCTCGATGAAGACAAGGTAAGAGAAGATTGTCTTCTCTTGTATTTATTTTTTTGTGTTTCTCTCTTTCTATTTTATTTATGATTTTATATGAAAAAATCTAAGAGAGAGAAAGTATGATGGCATGGGTATTCATGCTTCAAGGCGTTGAAGCATAATGATCATCTTTGGGCATGATCTAATCATATCCTGATGCGAGAAGAAAAAGAGAAGAAGGTCTTCTCTTAGGGTTTCCTTGAGAGCCCTTCTTCTCCATTTTTTAATGAAATTTTTATGAGAAAAATCTAAAGGTGTGAGATCTAGAAAAATAGAAAAAATTCTAGAGGAGAAGGTCTCCTCTGATCCTAGCATAAAGATGTTTTCGGAATATCGACTATGGATGTCCTAAAGGAGAAGATTTATCTTCTCTTAGGATTTATTTTTTCTTAATTTATGTTTTGATTTATGGGAGATCCAAGGGTTGGATTCCTTCCTTATTCTTCTTCATATTCTTCATCTCTTGGAGCGTCCAAGAGATCTAGAGAATATATATTTGATTAATCATCAGGAGGGATCCGTGAGAAGCTAGCACTTCGAGCAGATCTTCATTCGATGAACCTTTGATATATATTGTAGGTTCATGTGGATCATTTGTAGAGACTGGATGCATGTGCAGCTCTAAAAGCAACAACAAAAATCAGTCGTGAAGTTCTTGATCCATGCAAAGGTAAGAGATCTGATCTCTTGGTAACTTTGATATGATCTAGGATTAGATCTAGAATTATTCTAGATCTAGGTATTGATATGATCAATACCACTTATAATTAATTTAATTTTAGATTTATATTTAGATCATAACATGTTATAGATCCTTGATGTAGAGTTTTATAATTTGATTACATGTATTTATAGATTAAATAGTTTAATCTATGTCTTTCGCTGCTCTTTATTTTTGAAAAAGTTTCGAAATCTATGCATGAAACCCGACATATTTTCTAACAATGACATTCTCTTAATCGAAAATGATGTCCTTGCATTACAAGAAATAAAGATCTAGCTGTCATCACAGTTCTCCATGAAGAATTTGGGAGAAGCTTTCTAGATCTTAGGAATGAAGATCTATAGAGATAGATCTAAAAGATTGCTTGGATTGTCCCAGTCCACGTATATTGACACTGTGCTGAAGTGATTCAACATGGAGAATTTTAAGAAAGGCTATCTACTAATAGACCATGAAATTTTTCTTTAGAAGAGGGATTGTTTGACAACACTTCAAGAGAAAGAGAGCGTATGAGTAGAATTTCATATGCATTAGCAGTGGATTCTATCATGTACGCCATAATATGTACGCGACTAGATGCGGCATACTCACTAGGGATAGTGAGTAGATACTAATCTGATCCAGAAAAGAACCACTAGAAAGTTGTTAAAACCATCCTAAAATATTTGAGAAATACTAAGGATCAGTGGCTTGTTTATGATGAATCAGACTTGAAATTTATGGGGTTTACAGACCCCAATTTTTAGTCTGATCATCATGATAGCAAGAATGTGTCGGGATATGTGTTTATCCTTAATGGTGATGTTGTCTACTAGAAAAGTTTCAAGTAGCACACTATGATCGATTCAGTGTGCGAGGCAAAGTATGTTGCTGCATCAGATGCTATCAAAGAAGTGGTGTGGTTGAAGAAGTTTATTACCGAGCTCGGAGTAGCACCCTTCCTAGATGGTCCAGTTCTACTCTTTTATGATAGCTCTGGAGCCATTGCTTAGGTGAAGAAACTCAAAGTACACCAGCAGACGAAGCACATTTTGTGCTACTTTCATCTTGTTCGAAAGATCGTGGATCAAAGTGACATTGATCTTCAAAAGATTGATGGAAAGAAGAACTTGGCCGACCCATTCACTAAAGCCATTACAGTGGAGTTCGACGACTTCAAGTCGAAGATGGGTATACGATACTGCCACAATTAGCTTTAGGCCAAGATGGAGATTATTGGAAATAGTATCCCAAAGTCAATTATCAGTCTATTGATGATTGAGCTAATTTATGTAATTATATATAAGTTATTAATTGAATAAAAGTTATTTTAATTTTTTCATCATAAATCTTTCATCTTGTAATGAACTCCTATCTATTGTGATGAAGTCCTTAGGACTATTTATAATCGACAAAGAAGGATTTATTATTTAGTCCTTAAATACGTTTGTGATTAAATGATATGTTGTTACTAAGAATGACAATGTTTATCGAGTATAGATCAATGTGTGCTATATAGGTTAGTTGTCCTCTTAACCAAGGGTGTGAAGACACTGGTATGGCATGCAGGTAAGATATAGGGATACATCTGCACTGAACATTATCGACTCCAGAGTTTTTCTACTATCAAGAATTGCTCTTATGGAATATGGGCATAAGTGTCCCTTCGATCTAAGACCATCATGGTGACTTCCAAATAACTTACTATGCTTTGGTGCTGGACTATCTGAATTTTTAATTCAATGATGGAAGGTTTCTGGGTACAGTCAAGTACTTGAGAAGTTGGTGCATGAGTCAAGATGGGATTGACCACTCCTGAACTCAAGAGCTATGTTCAATAGTATTTTAATTTAGCAAAGCCTTGGCTAGGATAGTCCTTGTGAGGGATCATAGAACTAATTTCTTTGAGACATGATTTGGATGTATCTTCTAGGATTGACAGTCAAACCCTAAAGTCATCCTATGCATAGAGGTTAAAGGTATAAATTATATGGTAACCATATTCACGTAGGTTCTAAATATTGCAATTGCACTATTCGATCTATCCAGATGTTGAGTATCATTGCTAGATGGTCACTTCGATTAGTTTAGAAAAATGAATCTTGTGCTATCGGCTTAGGTTCGAACCTATGGGGTCACACACACTAGAGGTTTCTATCCGATCTAATGGCTGATCAAGAGAAGATTGATTAGTGATTTGATCACTAATTAACTTAATTTGATTGAGTGATTATTTTTGGATCAAGACCAATTGAATTGGATTCATTTGGATTTGATCCGATTAGGTTATAAGATGATCTAATTGTCAAGAAGGTTTAATCTCTGATTTGATCAGAGATTTAGCTTGATTAATTTCTAATTTGATTAGAATTTAACTAAGCCTAATTAAGCCTAAATAAGTTGGATTTAATCTAGTCTAATTGAGCCTAGCCAAATTAGTTTGGATTGGGTCTTAATTGGATAAAGTTTGAAAGACTATTTTGACTAGTCTTATGTGCCACATCACCCTAATCTTGCGCCATCCTTTTCTCCATGAGAATTGAAAATTCTCGTGAAAAAATCCATGCACAAGAGGGCACATGCCTTTCCTTTCTCATGCCTCATGTAGATAAGATAGGCTGGTTGTTATTCAAATTTAAAGGAGTTTGAGTTTGAATGAACAAGCCGACCATCTTATCTAAAACCCTCACGCCTCCCATGTTTGTGAGCATATATAAAATCTGATTTTATGGACGTGTGTGAGGTGAGAAGGTGAGAACGTGAAGAAGAAAAAGAAAAAGAGAGAGAGGAAGGAAGAGAGAAGAGAAAAGGTTTCTCTACGTGCATGAACCCCTCCTCCTCTGCGTGAGAAATCCAAACAAAAGAAAGAGAGTTCTAGGCGCAAAGAGTTTTGGGTGAGAGTATACCCTAGAATTTATCTAGGGTTTGGGATTTAGATCTATGAGTTACGAGGATCGTGACCTCATAGTTCCAACCAGAAGACCTCCTCTTCATCATCTTCTATGTTGATCGAGATCCGAAACCTTCAAAGACCCCATGAGGAAGATCAAAGGAGTTTGATATACATCAGCCATTGAAGACTTCTATTCGAGCTAGCACTCGAGAGGAGTTGATCGGGATCTAAGCCTCGTATGGATTACGCATAAAGGCCAGACACGTGTGTGGCTACATCGTGGTGATCAGATTTATACCAAGAAGATCAGATTGCGGAGATCATTTACCCGTGAAAAGATAATATGTTCTAAATACGTAAAAATAGTAAAATAGTTTTACTGCACTTATTATTTTATTTTTTAGATATGCATGCATTATGATACATTAGATCTTGATTGTGTAGGATTTTTAGATTAGATCTGTAGCTCTTATTATTAATTTGATTAATAATAGTTTTTATTGCATATGATTTTTGAAAATATTTTCGAAAGTAGAGCTAGAAATCCTGCGCGTTTTCTTCACCAAGAAGTTCTTATCCCCGACTCCCCTGAAGAGAAGGCTGATCTTTCTAAAAACTTTTGGGCATTATATGTGGATGGTTCATCTAATACTTCTGGAGCAGGCACGAGCTTGATCCTCATCAATCTAGAAGGAGTTGTAGTAGAGTATGCATTATGCTTCGACTTTCTTGCCACTAACAATGGAGTAGAGTACGAAGCCCTGCTTCCAAGACTCAAAATAGCCAAAGAGTGGGAGTAGAGCATTTGATGGTTCACAGTGACTTCTAGCTGGTTGTGGGGCAAGTCAGTGATAATTATGAAGCTCGGGAGGAAAGCATGAAGAAGTACTTGAAAAAGGTAAGGAGCTTGATCTCAGCCATTAATAATTTTGATATCCAGCAAATCCCTAGGATGGAGAACACTAGAGCTGACCCCTCTTTAAGCTAGCCACCTTAGCCCCAAACAAATTGCCAAAAGAAGTCCTTTTT
The DNA here is from genome assembly GCA_006176705.1 of Cocos nucifera. Taxonomy (NCBI): domain Eukaryota; kingdom Viridiplantae; phylum Streptophyta; class Magnoliopsida; order Arecales; family Arecaceae; genus Cocos; species Cocos nucifera. The sequence goes on along the minus strand of QRFJ01002818.1, from coordinate 50,164 downwards.
GAAGTACTATAGTACCCAAGTTTGGAAGAGCCCTAGGTAATAATGCAAGTTGATCATGAGCCCAGCTGGATCAATCCATTGATTGCTTATCTCTAGGACAGAATTCTTTCTAAAGACCATAAAGAAGCTCAGAAGTTAAGAAATCAAGCTTCCTGCTATATTTTATATGAAAATAAGTTGTACAAGAGGTTGTATTCCCTACCACTCCTCAAATGCCTCTAAACTTTGAAAGCCGACTATGCCTTGAAGGAAGTTTATAAAGGAATTTATGGAAATCATCTGGGGGTGAGATCCTTATCATATAAGTTACTCCATCAGGGATACTATTGGCCAATAATGCACCAAGATGTGATGGATTATGTGAGAAAATATGACAGATGTCAGAAAAATGCAAACATTTAGAGACAGCCGGCTTCACAGCTCACATTGTTGGGCACCCCTTGGCCATTTGCACAATAAGGGATGGATATACTCGGGCCTTTTTTCGTGGTGCCTGGACAACGAAAGTTCATGCTAGTGGCAGTAGACTATTTCACTAAGTGGGTTAAGACTAAACCTTTGGCGAAGATTATTAAGATCAAAGTGCAGGACTTCATCTAGAAGTCAATTATTTGCAGGTTTGGTCTACCTCGAACACTAATCACTGATAATGGGTGTCAGTTCATAGGTGCAAAGTTTGCTGAGTTTTGCGAAGATTTGAATATATCTTACCACTTCATAGCAGTAGCTCATTCAAAAGCGAATGGTGAGACAGAAGTAACTAGTAGAACTTTGCTTTAAGGGATAAAGGCAAGACTTGAGAGGGCAAAGGGCACATGGGTAGATAAACTCTATCATGTGCTCTGGGCTTACCAAACTATCCAAACATTGCCTACTAGAGAAACCCCTTTTGCACTAGCCTTCAAGATAGAGCAGTTATTCTAGTTCAACTCCAGCTTCCTTCAGCACAGATTGAGGCCTTTAATGAAGGAAGTAACTCACAAGATCTTAGAGCAAATCTCGATCTGTTAGAAGAAAAGCAAGAGAAAACTTAAATCCGAATGGCAGCTTATAAGCAAAGAATAGCCCGCTACTACAACTCCAAGGTCAGAAGCAAGACGTTCAGAATAGGAGATCTAGTGCTCCAACGAGCGGATGTTTTGCAACCTCAAAATCAAGAAAACCTCACCCCAAGTTGGGAAGGCCCCTATGAAGTCGCGGAAATAGTTCGATCGGGGACATACTATTTGAAAGAGCTCAGAGGGCCACCACTCCCATGATCTTGGAACTTGAAGAACTTGAAAATGTATTATCAGTAATCTTGCCTCAATAAAACTTTCTTATTTTCAGTACCCTTGTTCTTTGTCGCAAAATTATATGATGGCAGAAAATGACTTAATCGAATTTCATCCTTAAATAAAGTAGAAGACCTTCGATTATTTAAGACAGGAGGAGAGGAGAGGCCCTTTCAATGGTTCTTTTATGCCCCTATGACTTTGTTAGAAATAGGAGGAGTACCTCATCCTAACAAAGGTAAAGGCCAATCCCGTTAGGAATAGGAGGAGGATCTTGTTTTGATAGGGGGACAAGAAAAGGCCAACCATATCAAGAACAGGAGGAGAATCTCATCCTAATATGGATGAAGATCTTCAATTATTTAAGACAGGAGGAGGAGAGAGGTCCTTTCAATGGCTCTTTTGTGTTCCTATGCTTTTATTAGGGACAGGAGGAGGACCTCATCCTAACAAAGATAAAGGCCAACCCCATCAGGAATAGGAGGAGGATCTCATTCTGATAGGGGGACAAGAAAAAGATCAACCATGTCAGAAATAGGAGGAGAATCTTGTCCTGACATGGATGAAGATCTTCGATTATTTAAGACAGGAGGTGAGAGGTCCTTTCAACAGTCCTTTTGTATCCTTATACCTTTGTTAGGGATAAGAGGAGGACCTTATCCTAACAAAGGTAAAGGCCAATCTTGTCAAGAATAAGAGGAGCACCTCGTCCTGACAGGAAGATAAGAAAAAGGCCAACCATGTCAGGAATAGGAGGAGAACCTTATCCTGACATGGATGAAGACCTCCAGTTATTTAAGATAAGAGAAGGAGAGAGGATCTTTTAATGATCTTTTTGTGCTCCTATGCCTTTGTTAGGGATAGAAGGAGAACCTCGTCCTAATAAAGGTAAAGGCCAACCTCCTCAAAAATAGGAGGAGGATCTTGTCCTGACAGGAGGACAAGAAAAAGGCCAATCATGTCAGGAATAAGAGGAGAACCTCGTTCTGACATGGATGAAGATCTTCGATTATTTAAGATAGGAGGAGAGGAGAGGCCCTTTCAACAGTTTTTTTATTTTTCTATAACTTTGTTAGGCACAGAAGGAGGATCTTGTCCTAACAAAGATAAAGGCCAACCCCATCAGAAATAGGAGGAGGACCTTGTCCTGATAGGAGGGTAAGAAAAAGGCCAATCGTATTAGAAACAGGAGGAGAACCTCATCCTGATACAGATGAAGACCTTCAATTATTTAAGATAGGAGGAGAGGAGAGGTCCTTTCAATGGTCCTTTTGTGTCTCTATGCTTTTGTTAGAGATAGGAGGATCTCGTCCTAACAAAGGTAAAGGTCAACCCCTCAGGAATAGAAGAAAGACCTCGTCCTGATAGGAAGATAAGAAAAAAGCCAACCGTGTTAGGAATAGAAGGAGAATCACGTCTTGGCATAGATGAAGACCTTCAATTATTTAAGATAGAAGAAAAAAAGAGGTCCTTTCAATGGTCTTTTTGTGCTCCTATAACTTTGTTAAGGATAGAAAGACGATCTCATCTTAACAAAGATAAAGGCCAACTCCATCAGGAATAGGAGGAGGACCTCGTCTTGATAGAAGAATAAGAAAAAGGCCAACCATATCAGGAATAGGAGGAGAACCTCATCCTGATATTGATGAAGATCTTTGGTTATTTAAGACTGAAGGAGGGAAGAGGCCCTTTCAATGGCTCTTTTGTGTCCCTATGACTTTGTTAGGGACAGGAGGATGACCTCATCCTAATAAAGATAAAAGTCAATCTTATCAGGAATAGGAGGACCTCATCCTGATAAGGGGATAAGAAAAAAGCCAATCGTGTTAGAAATAGGTGGAGAATCTCATCCTGACATGGGTCAAAGGGGAGAGGCCCTATCAATGGTTCTTTCATGCCTCGATGATCTTGTTAGGAACTGAAGGAGAACCTCATCCTAATAAGGCTGAAGGGCAACCTCATCCTGACATAGTTGTCACCCTCCGGTTGTTTAAGACAGGAGGAGGGGAGAGTGAAAAGCTATGCAAGAATACGATTGAGATGAAGCAGTCAAAATAATATTTTCATTAAAATAAAAAGTTAATACATGGGGAGGTCCATAAGACTAGTTACAAAAAAAGAAGAAAAAAAAAGAGAGAGAAAAAGATGTCGAAGCCCTATTCATAGTCGGACTTCGAACGCCAGTGCTGGCCAATACCAAGAACAACTTCAAGTCTTTGATCTTCTCTTTGAGTTTCCGTCGAACCGCTAGGTTTTCACTCAACAACTTCTTATGCCTTTGTGAGTCATCCTCAACTTTTCTTAGCTTCTTTTTTAGCACAGCAGACTCGACCTCCGCATCCTTTACAGCATTCTATTGGTAGACCATTTGCATCTTCAACTCCTGTACTTTCATTTGACTGTTCCCATATAAAGTGGACAAGCTCTCCAGAGAGCTTCATAAAGATAGGACCTCTACTAAGTCCTTACTCGAGCTAGCTCGGGCCCTTTCAGACAATTACCGCCAAAGACGAGCAATCTCGTCATCAGCCCTTCAAAGCTTTTCCTTGAGATCGGCAACTTGACCACACCAATCACGTCTATATTCATTATGAGATCCTCAGCTATGTATAATTGATTTTGAAGTTTGAAGAACTTCTTTGTCCAGTCGGTCCTAGCCGTATTCCTCTCGATTGGTTGACCATGCTGAGCTTCCTTCAAGTAACAGAATCCCTTCTTGCGTAGTCTTCAACTCGACCTCTAGAGAACTTATCTTGGCTGTTAGAGTCCACGCCTTGTTGCTACTGAGCTTCTTCACTTGTTCCAACTCCTTTGTCAGATGGTACTTTTTATTGATATAGTTTATAGCATCCTTTTTATGGACTTGACGAAAATGAGGGACTTTAATTATAGCTTCGAAATAATTCTTCTTCAACTTTTGAAGCTCGTCCTCTGTTTTCTTTAATTTTCTCTTAGTTTGATGAACCTTCCTCTTCATATTCTTAATGATAGATCACAAAGAAGGCCTTGAGGCAGTGGGGTAGCATCGGTAGGAGGAGTCAAAGCATGGTTATCTTCATTAGAGGGATTCTAAAAAATATGCATACCACGACACAAACTTAAAGTAAATTTATTTTCATTAATCAAAATGCTCCTCGAATATAGGAAAAGTGATGAGTGAAAAGAAAAAATATAAATTGAGAGGTCTCAAACCTCTAGGAGAGCAGTTGAAGAATTCGATATAGCGTTGGTCAGCCCTAGCTCTTCAGTGGCAAGCTTGGCGGGGGTAAGGTCAGCTATGGCAGTAGGTGGTACCACTTCTTCATTAGGAATCCCTTCCATAAGGAAGCAAGGTCGAGCTCAGGGAACTTGCTGGCTATCCTACCCTCGCAAAGCTCAAACCCCTTGATAAAAGCCTCTTGACTAAACTTGATGTTTAGATCCCTCATCTCAGAGGAGACCTTGAATTTCTCCATGGCCTGGACCTTGGCCTCCATAATCCGATCCAAAGTTTGTTGCTCCTCTACCATTTTAGCTTCCATCTTTTCCCCCTTTTCAATCTCGAGGGCCAGCTCCTCCTTTGCCCTCGCTAAAGCCTGTTCGGCATCTCGTGCAGTTTGGCGGAAGCCTTCAACCATGGCCGACCTCTCTTTGAGGAGATGATCGACCTCATCTTTCTCTTCAAGGAGGCACGCAACTTTGGCTTGGTGATCTTCTTTAGCCTTTGCGGCCTCCAACTTCATGCAGTTCATCACCTTGATATTAGTGATCAACTAGTGTCCTATCTATAAAAAATGACCAAGCGATTTGTGTCAACGAAGAGGTAATGGATAAGCTAATGAAGGGACGAAGGGAAAAGAGAGATGGGTCGACTTACCTCAAGGAAAGACCCCAGAGAATTCTAGGTGTGCTGCTCAGGGTCGGCCTCGATAATCCAATCTACAACTTCAGGTTGGGTACTTCCATCAATCAACTTCTTGATGATATCTTTATTGTTGAAGGGGTTCTCCCCTAGGTCCTCGTTGGAACTGTTTGATCCCCTAGCGACGACCCTGTGCTAGATTTTTTGCAGTAGCCAATTTCTTCTTCTCCTTCTTCTTCTTCTCCACCTCCATCAGCCTCTCAATAGGGGGTTTCGAGGTGGAGACTTCATCTGGGAGGCTCGGAGAGGTTGGAGGAGCCATGGCCTCAGAGGCGGTCATGATTTCAGGGGTAGCGGCAATATTGGTAGGCATGGCGGAGCTTGAAGCACCAACCCTTGTCTTTTTTGAAGGCTCGATGGGCGCGGCACCTTTTCTTTTGTGGGCTTGAAGGCCCTTGGGTAGCTACTGAAGTGCAATCGCATCCATTTCTACAACAAAGAAAGATTTAAAATTAAAAGGAAAAATCAGAAAGTGACTTGTGAAATCATAAAGTGTACCATTTGGATTGAGAGGACTCAGGCCCATATTGAATAAGATCTGGCCTTCCAGAAGCTCGAGCAGAAGGGGGGGCTTGATAATTCCTAAGCTTGTTGGCAAAGTCAAGATCATCCTTTTCCAAGCTTGGGGTCTGACGAACTGAATCCCTCAGTTGTCCTTAAGGAGAAAGTTCTAAACTAAGAGATGGGCAGAAGATAAAGAAGAACTTCCCCTTTCAGTCATGAATGAAAGAAGGGGTACCTTTAAGCAACCCCTTCTTACCGGCCTGAGGAGACATAGGTACCACCAATCCTTAGTGGTCGGATGGTACTTAAAGTTGTAATAACTATGGAATAAAGAGATGGTCGGATGGACTTCGGCCAAAATATAAAGGGAAAGAAAATCTATGATGAACCTAAAAGAATTGAGGACCATGAAAGCAAGAGAAATGTTTAAAAAGCAGAAGAGAGCGACCATAAAAGAAGGGAAAGGAAGTCTTAGTCTAGCATGAAGAGCTTCCATATACAAGCAAAAGCGACCCGCAGGGGGAGAGTAAGCTCGGTAACTAGGTCCAGGGAATTCAAGTTTGTATTCAGAAGGGATCCCATATAAAATTCTTATTAGAGAAAGGTCTTCATAATGAAGTGTGCAAGGTATGGTATCAAGAATAAAGGGTGGATGAGGTGCTTCTATAGGCTCGATTTTCTTAGGGCTGGAATCCATCAGGGTTGGGTAAGCCGAACTCTCAGAATAAGTCAATCAGGATTCCTCGGTAGACATATGGATCAAACTGAACATGAAAAAAACTCTCAAAAAGCAAGAAAAATAAGGCACAAAATCTCTTTGAAGAAACTAAAAGGACAAAATGCAAAAGACACAGAAACAATCAAAGAAAAGATTATGGAACCAACCTAAGTTGATCGGGAAGAGCGAAGAGGTGATAGGCACGATAGAAGTCAATTAGGAAAGCGCTTGGGACTAGAGAAAGTCATGGAAGAAGCCAAAACTCTTGAGCAGGAGGGAGACGAAAATAGGAGGAAGGAAGAAATGAACTCGGGCAAAGTGAAGCCCCGAAGGAAGCAGGCGAGCTTAAATATCCCAAGGAGCTTAAGGCGGTTATGATTGCAAGTTGTCCTTTGCTAGTTTTGGCCTATCATGTGTCCCACCCGTTGTGCCCATCATTGACACCTGATAGGGCATTTATCGTGCCACACATGGAGCTCTACATCGGATGAGTTTTCAAAAAGGATGTGTCTTTTTGGATCATTCATGCATTAAGAAACCTCATCACCAATTCAAAAAAGCCAAAATGTTTCATTCTCCGAGAGCGGGAAGCTGACAAAGAACTTTGGCTATAATAATTTTTTTGTACTTTTTTCATTCAAAATTTGAACTCGAGAGTAGGGGGATAAGTATTGAAGGTAAAATGACTTCCGCTGAAGTCCTTAGCCATTGATCCTCATTCTGAAGAAATTCGCTGTTCCTCCCAACTACAAGTCCATATCGCAGAACTTGTCGAAAGGCATAATGAAACTCGGCCAGGCTATCTTGAATGGTAAAAGAGAATTATTATTTAACTAACCTTGCTTCTTAACTTGAAATGAATGATGAAACCAAAGTTCCACCCCCTCGATCTTGATTGGTGATGAGTTTTGAAGATAGTTGAAGTCCTATATCACGAAAAATGCGCTCTTTCTTATCAAACTTCTCTTGAATGAACTCCTTTTAGATGGACTCCTTCCATCGTGCTCCTTCTGGATGGACTCCTCTCATCGTGCTTTTTCAGATGGACTCCTCCTACTACATCATTCCAGATGAACTTGTTCAGTCGAACTCCTTTCGGACGAATTCCTCCAGCAGCGCACTTTCCAGTCAAACTCCTTCAGTTGCTCTTCTTTTGGACGAACTCCTCCAGCCACGCTTCTTTCAGATAAACTTCTCTAGCCGCGCTCCTTCCAGACGAACTCTTCCAATCATAATCCTTTCAGACGAACTCCTCTAGTCGTGCTTCTTTTAGACGAACTCCTCCAATCGCGCTCCTTCTGGACGCACTCCTTTCGGACGCACTCCTTTCAATCATGCTTCCTTTAGCCAAAGTCCTCCCATTCAAATATCTTTCAGGATGAGCTTCTCCCAGCTAGTTGTGGACCTACTCAGCCTATGTTATGCCCATCAATCAAAGCCCTCCAAAAGGATCTTATCAAATCACTGATTTATGGCAACTGCTCCACGAAGGATGGAACATGATGCTTCAGATCCTAATTTATGAGCCATCTATCTATACACAACTTGGAAAACTTCCAAACTCTTTAAAACCACAAGATATCGCCCCGACCGACCTCGATTGGCAACGAGTTTGCTGTAGACATAGAAGTCCTCAACTTATGTTGGAACTCTGATAAATAGATCCCAAACATCCATAGGTCACGATAAATGACAACTCAACTCCTGTAAGAAACCCCACATGACCTGAGTGGCCCACTACCAAATGGTTACGATTGTCACTATTAGTTTGTTATACATTCCATCTATAAAAGGGACCCTCTAGATATGTTTTCTCCAAGCTCTCTTCTTCTTTCCATCGCTTTGCTTCTCTATTTTCTGAGCACTCCATTCCAATTGGCCGAAGAACTAACTTGAGCGTCGGAGGATTCTGCTGGAGCCATCTACCTTCGGTTTGAATTTTATTTTGCTGGTCCCATCGACGGTCTCACCTTCCTAACTCCAGCTACCTCCGGCATCCTCATAGATTTCTGCACCAATAATAAGAATGTGAATGAAAAGCTCTATAGAGGTATGATAGGATCTCTACTCTATTTAACTGCAAGTTGGCTCGATATACTATTTAGTGTTTGCATGTGTACTAGATTTCAATCTAATCCTAAAGAATCTCATTTACTTGCTGTTAAATAAATTTTTAGATATTTAATCTATATACATAACTTAGGACTATGGTACTCAAAATAATCATCCATTGAACTGATAGGATATACTGATGCTGATTATGGAGGATGTAGATTAGATAGAAAAAATACTAGTAGCACCTGCCAATTTTTAGGATTGAACTTGATTTCTTGGTATAGTAAGAAGTAAAACTCTGTAGCACTATTAACGATCGAGGTCGAATATGTTGCTATGGGAAGTTGTTGTGCTTAAATACTATGGATCAAGCAACAACTCAAAGATTTTGGAATTAAGCAAAATAAGACACCCATTAGGTGTGATAACACTAGTGGCATAAACTTGACAAAAAATCCTATTCAACATTCAAGAACTAAGCATATTGAAATTAGATATCACTTCATAAGAGATCATATTCAAAATAATAACATAATGCTTGAATTTGTATCAACTAAAAATCAACTAGCTAATATTTTTATAAAATCTCTAAATGAAGATAGATTTTCAAAAATCAGAGATGAACTTGTAATATGTGATCCTCTATAAATATGTTTAATCTTGAATTTATTGAATTATATTTTGTCTCTTTTTACAATTATAAACACCCCTAATTCAATCATGAAGGATCAAGAAAAGTCAGCATGAAAATCCTTTTTATTCTAATTCTCCTCTTGTCTCCGAGACATCTTGGTTATACACGAGACCTCTCGACTACGTTCCAAGACCTCTCGCTTCATATGCAAGAGCTCTCGATTTTTTAAGATGTCTCATCTTCAAGATGAGAGCTCTCAAATCTCGTGGGGCTCTTTTTTAAGTGGACCTTCAAGAGGCCCCCTTTCTCATTTGTTCTTTTCGTTCTCCAAGACCTCTCCCCCCAAACTCTCTTAAACTTCCATCAACACCTCCAAACCTCTCGAATCACTATTCTATTATCCATTTCGTCTGAATCCAAGAACTCCATGGCTCCAAAGAGGAAGATCACCACTGCCTAAAGATAGTCTGTCACTCCTTCGATCGAAGCTAGGGCAAAATGGCAACGTGACATCTCTCAAGCATATCCATCCACCCCTTCTTCAAGATCTCGACTATTCGTCGCCATGAGGATAGTTTCATCGGGTAGGAATGTTGATATTGAGTATCTAGACCAGGAAAACTTCTAGATTGGATCATGGTTGAGGCAACAAGGGTGGGAGAAGCTTTGCTTTCTTTACGTAAACATCTATCTAGATCTCATTAGAATGTTCTTTAAGAATATTAATTTTGAGAGAGAGTCTAGTGTAGAATCAATAGTAAAAGGAGTTCACAATTCTTTGGATGAGAGAAAATTAGAGCTTCTACTGCAAGTGCCTAGGACTGGAATATGCTATTTGAATCTACCTAACAAAAGTGAAGCATTAAAATATGTTTCGGAAAGGGAGAATGTGGATGAGAATCAATAATTGGTTTCAAATCATTTTTTGATGGAAATGAGATTGCTGCATTGCATAGTAAGTCATATAATTTTTTCAAAAGTCAGAAGCCATGACTAGGTAGGCAAAAAGGAACTGGCTGTCATGCACTACTTGGTAACTGGGACACCTATAAATTTCCCATTTCTGATGCTACAATAATTGAAAGAGATTGCAAACAAGAGCAAGGTGTGTCTACCTTATGGGATGATTTTTACTCTGATCTTCTAGGATTTTCATGTCAATCTAGATGGTGAAGATTTTAAGAAATTAGCACACACCGACTACATAAATGAGGAAACTTTGAATAGAATGAAGTTTGTAAAGAAGGATGATAGGTGGATGAGGGCAGAAGAAGAAACTACTGCTAGGAATGAGCTTGAGGAGCATAGGTCTCCACCTCCTCCACCCTCACCCTCTACAGCTGGACCTTCATTCACCACACTGGGGTCTCCACAAACTCCATAAGGGCTACCAAATCAATTTCCTGCACCTCCCTCTATTTTTTATCAAGAAAGTTTAATTGAAAGGATTGTAGAGCAAGTAGTTGAAAAGATGTCTGAAAGGTTCATTGATCTCCTCTCCGGTGTGAAGCATCAACTATTGGTGAGTATTGAGGAATAAAGGATATCTTCTGAGGGACAAACTGAAATGCTTAGCCAACAAGTTAGCAGTTTGTCACAAATACTTGAAATCCTGGAGAAGGAATAGCATGGATCGTCAACTCAGATGGAGCTTTTGATAAGTGAGACTGCCAGGATTGGAAGAAGACTAGAGAAGAACATCATCACCTAGTGCATCATTGCTAAAGTCCTCATCACATCATTGCAGTAAATTATGGATCACATTGGCAGCCTTGGATCTTGGACTCCATCCACTTCTCAACCCTCACCATCTCCTCGACCTGCACCTCACTTATCATTCTCTAGACCTAGATTTTTCTCTGAACCAATCATAGAGTTCCTCTCTAATGAGGAATAGGTTTAGTTCTTTCTACTTATTTTTGTATATTGCTTGGTGTATCTTTGGTGTATATTGGTATAGATCTCCTTTTGTAAACCAATATACAATTTTGTCATTGTAATTTCAACTTTCTAAAATGCAATCAAATTTTTTTAATTATATTCTTGTCTCCTTGTCACAATTGTTTTTACTCTCTTACATTTGTCTGATTTTGATGTTGACAAAAAGGGAGAGAAAAACAAGAGAAAAAGTATAAGGGAGAAAGAATGAATTTCTTAACCTCGTTTTAAAAATTTTATTAAGTAACACTAATTAATCTCATACAAATCAAAAGAGCACACATGAAGAGGGAGCATTGTTAATATATTGTGTATATCATTGAAAATTTGAGCTCTTTTAAAATTGAGCATGTCATATTCTTTCATTCATTGATACATGGTATATATATCCCTTACATTCTTTTTATGAAATTCTTGATATTTTGTCATCATCAAATGAGAAAGATTATTGACCCCCTAAGTGATTTTGATGATGACCTAACATTATAGCAAATGATTACTATTATATTTTATTTTAAGTATTTAAACATCAAAAGAAAGAAAGCTTTTTGACCAAAACAAGGATGACACAAAGTGCAATAAAATCAAGATCAAATTCCCTCGTTTGGTAGCAAAATTCCTTCAAAAATAGCCTTGGAAGAATTTCGAGACGTCTCTTAAATTTTTTGATAGGTCTTGTGAAGTCTGGCATGCTCAAATAATATTCTAACATAGTCTCAAGAGGTCTTAAGTTGAACTCAAGACGTCTCATTCTCAGGAGACAGAAACTTTATTTCTGTGCTCTAAGAGTGAGAGGTCTCATAGGATTCTTGAGAGGTCTCACAATTCCAATGAGACATCTCATTTAAAACTGAGAGCTCTCAATCTTAGGTGGCATATTTTTTTTCAAAAAGCAGTTTTTCAAGTGACTGAAAGCCATTGGTCTCCTGATCAAATTGAGAGGTGTCAAATTTGGGTGAGAGGTCTCGAGACAAACTAAGAGATCTCGAGACACGACAATAACTTTTCAACAGACTGTTCCAGATTTATTTTTCTCATCTCCAACAACTAGTTTCTGCTCTCCAATGGTCGGATTCAATTTTTTCTAAACTCTAATCATATCCAGATTAGAGGGAATGCTCCAGATATAAAATGAAGAAGATGTACTTTTTGGATTAAAAAAATAAAGAAAAATAAGAGAAATGATATGAGTGCCCTATTTTTCAAAGAGTAATCTTTTCATTCAAGTTCTCTCAAGTATTGAAGAGCTCTTAAGTGCAATAACTCCAAGCATTCAAAAAAGCATTCAACGAACTACAACGATAACCATTCTGCTCATTTAAAGGAGCAATCTCTATTGTACAATCTTTCTTTTTCTTTTCATGTATATGGTTTTAGTAGGGACTGAAACATGAGATTTGGAGCTTTACTTTCTATTGTTTGGTTTATGTTGCTTTGTTTGATTCTTGTAATGGTTGTAGTTGATGAACCTAGAAGAAAACTAACTGAATTTTGGGATAGTAAGCCCAAAAAAATAATTCGACTATAATCTTTAGAGATTATAGTAAAATTCTCAAGAGTCTTGCTTGGAGAGTAGACATAGGTGCTGAGAGTGCACCAAAGCACTATAAAAATCTCTTGTTTATATGTGTGCTCTTGTCTCTTGCATTTCTTAGCTCTCACATCTCACTCACATAGCATTCAAATAGTTTACACCATACATATTTATTTTAAATTTAAAAAAACCCAATTCACCTCTCCTCTTGGGTTGTCTAGCTAAGCAACACAAACAATCCTAACTAAGCATTGTCCTAGATCTAGATAGCTCCTAACTATCAAGGTCACCTTCAAGCTCTTTAAGTGTTAGATCTGCCACTCAACTAGCCAAGAAAGTATAAGGTTGGTGGGAGTCCCCCCATTGCTTACCTTAGACACCAATTGTGTTTGGCCAGGTAAGCTAATGGAATCAATTACAAACCACCTTCCTTCGAGCCCAATCATCCCTGAACCACTTGCCTTAGATATCAGTCAAATTGACTAATCCTAATTCGGTCCAACTTTAGGGTTTCTTATCCTAATGAGCTTGAGTTTCTAGGGCCAATATCTAATTGATTTTAAAATTAAAGGTTTAGATTAATATAGGATGTTGGTTGGTTATTTGTGGGCTAAGAAAGGATGATCAAATCTCTACCATATCTTGTTTAATGGGTGTTGCCCTTAAATTAATTTAGAGATGAGTATGCACAATCACTTTTAGACAAGGAGTTCTATGCAACTAAATTAGATGCATGAAACTTAATTGAAGTTGAGAAGCTTACCTTATCTCCAGCGACTACAAAAGAAAAATAAAAATAAAAATAAAACTAATATGATGGATGCTCTAAGTAGTTAGAATTTCTAATCTTGATATGAAACTTTTAATTAGGTTTAAGTGGATATTTTAAAATTAATTTAAAAATAAAATAAATAATAATTAAAAAAAGGTCTAGGATTAGGATTGATCTCACCAAGCAAAATTGAAAGCTTCCTCCTTGTCCTAATCTTTTTGTTCTTTTTTTTCTTTTTTCTGTAAAAGAAATAAAAAAAGTTAGTAAAAAATATTTACAAGAAATTAAATAAATTTAAAATTTATTTATAATTAATTTATAAAAAAATAAAGAAATCAAAAAAATTAATGCTCGTACCTTTTTCGATAATGATGCCAAAAATTTGATAAGAGCATGATGTTGTCATTAAGACACTATGTTTATCAGTTTAATTTTAATTTTTTAAATTAATTAAAAATAGATAGAAAATAATAAATCAGATCAAATTCGTAAAGAAGGTAGTATTTTAGTTTTAAAATCTTTAATTTTTTATGAAAAAAGAAAAAAAATTGAAACTAAAATTAAAGTCGAAAAATAAAATTATAAATAAAAGGTAAAAATTAAAAGGTGTAGAAAATTAAACTAGGTATTAAGATCTACTAGTTAGATCTTAACATCTACTTGCAATAAAATTAAAGAGCAAAAATTAAATTTATAATAAAAATAAAGTACATAAAATTAAAATAACTAGAAGATAAAATTTACATTAATTAAAAGTTTGGAATTTAAATACATGAAATTTAAAAAAAATAAAAATTAAAAATAGGCTAATTTTGATGTTGGATCAGTATTGACATTGAGATAGTGTAGAAGTCAACTCTTCCTCTCGACACTGTCTGCCTCGAAGCAACATCTAATTCAAGCATGGCTCCCATCCTGTACCATCACCTTTCCATGATCGAAGATGATTGATTTTGGAGGTCTGGGGTCTTATTTATAGATGTTGGAGAGTTGGAGATCCTTACTGCAGGTAATATGGGACTAAAGAGGAGTTTAATCGGTAAATATGAAGAAATCCTAGCAAAAATTAGATTTAAAACAATCTTGGATGCATCCTGCTCTTTTGGACGAAGTCTGACCATCAGATGGGGATCAAATGATCCTAAAATTATCAAAAATCAAGTTTTAAAAGGCCAAACCAAGTCAGAATTAATTCTAGCCATTGGATCACTTTAATTAGGAGGTTTTCAGCTATTAGATCAATGGCTGGTATTTTAATCACCGTCGGGAGCTTCTAGGGCCATCGGAACATCGTTTGGGACATGCGCAGCCATCCGATTGCATGCTGGAGAGCTGGCTAATTCGAATCAAATCAAGAATTAATGGCAGCCATTGGATCAAGATCGGGAACATCCTCTGCCACTCGATCATGCATGTACTATTCTTGTGAATAATAAGTGGTAAAAATATACTAATAAAAGTATTAAATTATAAAATAAATTAATCTATTTTTTTAAAAAATTAATATTTTTGTTAATCTTATGCAGGAAAGAATGCCATCAATATAAAGATCTTATTTTTCTGATTTAGATAAAATAAATTTCAAGCAAAATGGACTTTAAATGAGCCCAAAATTGAATTTCAAAGAAAAAAAGAAGCCGGTCTAGTTCAAACCAGTTCAGAAAAATTGGCTTAGCAGACCACTCAGCCAGACCACACTTAGACCGATCCACTGATGCCATGCTTACGCAGTGCTGGCGTCAGCATTTTTTGCTGTGCATGGTAGACCGTTATGGAGGGCATTTTGGGGATTTCACAGGAAAAAGCGTGCTCCGATTGACCGAAGAAAGCAGTGGTCCACGCAACACCGGGCTCGTGCATGGTCTATAGAGGGCAATTTCAGAATTTTACCTAATTTGATGGGCATCTTTCACTAAGATTTGATCGAACAGCTGAAACTCATGCACTGACGAATGGCGGATGTAGCTTCCGATTGAGATCCAATGGTTGAGATTCATCCCGACTTATAACTAAGAACCTGAAGCTTTTCTGTGCGTGATCTGATGGCTTAGATTCAATCCAAAGACTGATCCGATGGCTGCCATGAATTCCTACTTGATTTGGAATATTTTAAAGGGTTTTTAAGTGATTTTTGATCCATTGGATGCTGATCTGAAGGCCAGAATTATCCAAGGTTTTAATTTGACTTATGTTAAGAGTCTTAGATCCAGTTTAGTTAGGATTTCTTTCAAAAATTCACCTCTTAGCCTATAAAAAAGGCGGGCTACCTGCTGTTGCCAGAAGAAAAGGAAAAAAGAAGAGAGAGGCAAAGAGAGACAGAGAGAGGCAGAAAGAGAAGAGAGGGCAGAGAGAGTTTTGAATAGAGATTTTTGAGAGAGGGAAAAGGAAGGACTTATAATTTTTTTTCTTTTCTTCTTCCGACAATCAAAACATCGATCAAGAAGCTTCTCTACTTTTTCATCAATTTTTCCACACCAAGAGCAACGGACAACCAATTTTAGCAATTAAACAGTCTAATTTCTTCATGCATTTTATTTTATTTGTTGTTTTTGAACTTGTTATTATGAACTAATTTTCTTTTACTAAGGCTAAGGTGTAGCCACTCTTTTGATGCAATATTCAGTATGATTTATTTTTAATTTTAAATTTTATTCATGAGGAGTATATAAATCTGATCTTAATGCTTTTTGATTACTAGCCATCTTTTAATTGATCTGATGAACATAGATGTTACAAACCAAGTACATCTATGTTATTGCTTCTTGATTATATACCTTATATTATGAATCAAATTAGAATTCATATGTATGCAGGAATTTTAGTGCACTTTGGACACAGCGTATTTTAATTAGAGGATTTCACAAAACTTAATGCATTAATATTTATTTAAATTACATCTGGACCAAAGGGTAATTAATAAATATTGATAGTTTTGCTACGCTTGGACCAAAGGATAGTGAATAAACTAGGAGACTCCACCATCAAATAAAATTAATCTAACCTGAATATTGTATTGACTGAGTTGGTGAACCGATTGCCTTAGTAACCCATTGCTCTTAAATTTAAAACCCTAATAATTACACTCTCTCTATTTTTTTAAAATTTTTAATTATTTTTTTTAATTTTTTATTCTCATAAATCGATCTTCTAAATAAAGCATAGGAAAGAGCTTTTTTAGTACTTATTTTCCAATCCTCTAGGGATGATACTCTACTTATTTACTTTATTACTTGATCAATTGGTGCACTTACCATAGCTATAGATTAGCATGCATTAAGTTTTTGGCGCCGTTGTCGGGGATTGTGTCTAAAATAATATTAAAATTTTGATCCTAGCTTTACTTTAGAATTTTATTTTTAATTTTTATTTTTACTTTATTTTCTTAATTTTTTTTTTTTTTCAGTGCATGACACGTACTGGACATAGTAACTTACTATCTTTAGATCCAGAAATTGAAAGGACCATCAGAAGACTACAACAAGAAAGAAACATGGCAGTTGAAGATCCTAACAACATCAATCTAGGATTGGATATGATGATCGAGGGACAGCATGAAGCTATTCGATCAGTACATCATCCATTAAATGATTATATCACACCATCTATAGCCGATGTAGCTTCGAGCATCAGGAGACCGTCTGTGCGAGCAAACAACTTCGAAATAAAATCAGCGATGATCCAGATGATTTAATCAACTGTCTAATTCAGTGGACACGTGCATGATGATCTGAATGCCCATATTTCTAACTTTCTTGAACTTTATGATACTTTTAAAATTAATGGGATGTTGGATGATGCTATTAGATTAAGATTATTTTCTTTCTCTTTACGGGACAAAGCTAAAAGTTGGCTTCATTCTCTTCCTGTAGGTTTTATCACAACTTGGGATGTCCTAGCCCAAAAATTCTTAGCCAAGTACTTTCCACCTTCCAAGACTGCCAAGATGTGCAACGATATCACTTCTTTTATGCAGATGGACATGGAGACACTATATGAGGCTTGGGAGCATTTCAAGAAACTGCTGAGGAGATGTCCACATCATCAACTATCCGTATGGCTTTAGGTACAAACTTTCTATAATAGTTTATCTCCTACTAATCATTCTATGATTGATGCAGCAGCAGGAGGAACCATTAACCAAAAAATGAAGGAAGAAGCCTTTGATCTAATTGATGAGATGGCATCAAATATCTATCAGTAGCAGATAGAATGCATGATGCCAAAAAGACCAGCAGCTGTGTAGGGAGTAGATTGCGTGCCAACTTTACTAGCTGAAATTGCAGCCCTTAGAGCCGAAGTCAACAACTTGAAGGGAACAGCTATGCATGTTCAAAGCATCACCTGTGACCTGTGTGGAGGAGGACACGATACGAGCAATTGTCAGACAGGTAATCCTTTTGCTAAAGCTACTGATACAGCTAATTATGTTGGTAATTTTTTTAGGTCGCAACAAAACAATCTCTACTCTAACACATACAATCAAGGGTGGAGGCAGCACCCAAATTTCTCATGGAGCAATCAAAATGCAACACAACAGCCACCCTTAGGGTTTCAAGTACTTGAAAAGAAGTCCAACATGAAGGAGCTGATGGTCAAATTTATGCAAAACCAAGAAGCAACTATAAAAAATTTGGAAGCCAAACTTAGGCAGGACCAAGCAGCAGTAATTCAAAACTTGGAGATGCAAATAGGTCAAATGGCTAAGATAATCTCCCAAAGATCTCAAGGATCCTTGCCCAGCAACATGGAGACCAATCCAAGGAAGCAAGTCAATGTTATCACCCTAAGAAGTGGTACAAAGTTGGAGGAGCCACATCAGAAGAAAGAGATCGAAGAGGCAACTGAAGGGAAAATTCTGATTTCCCGGGTCAGATTCATTCAAATTTGATTGGATCAAGAGGCATATTTCAAAAATTTTCTCTTAGATCCAAATTAGTTCTGACACTTTTTAGATCTGATTTTATCATCTAATAAATAAAAAAAATAAATTAAATTAAATCTAAATTAATGTTACCTTGTTTGCTGGGTAATCCGATTATCCTTTGATGATCCTGCTGATTGCCTAAGATTCTGGATCTAGCCATGCAAGCACCTTGCCTCTATCGGTATCCATTAGGGTTGGATCTGAAGATCTTCTACTTCTTTATCACGTCTCCAAAAATTAAATTTGGATCTAATTTGGAGGATCTTCGAAACTCCTTTCGAAGATCTATCATCTTTGCAGTAGTGCTGCCTTCTTCCTTTCTTGCCTGGATCGCACCAAACTGAAGCCCAACTTTCCTTGGGCGTGGAGAGGAGAGAGAGGATCAGAAGATGGAATAGAGAAGGGAGAGGGGCAGCCTTGGGGTGTGGGTTAAGAGGAACTCTTTTAAAGTTGGGCATAGAAAGGGTTTATTTATAGACCTTGCTGCTGCATGTAGTGCTGCATCATCCCGGCCAATCGCGTTGCTTCATGCAATCAGATCTAAATCTGATTGGTGGGATGAAATCATCTGATCCAATCAGATGAGAGCCACACAAATTCATCCTTAGATGGTGCCTAAGACTGGTCAAAGTCTATGGCTAGGGGTCATCTAAGTTGAATCCAAGAAGCAACTTGGAGTCCCATCTGTATGGGACTCTAGGCGTCCCTATCCATGGGCGCACCATCCTAGGTGTGCACCCCCTCCTTTCCAAAATCCAATAAGGGGACAAGCCCCTATCTGCTCTCCAATAAGTGCATGACACATGGGCAGATGTCCAAGGGTCAAAGGTCAACGTTTGACCAAAGTCAAAGGACAAGAATTAGCAGGTGACGAAAAATGGTAGGTGTTGTCTCAAATTTATCTCATAAATTAAGACAATCCTTTTCTGACTTGGACAAGCTCCAGTCAGACCAGGTAAAGGTACCTGAGTGAGCACAAACTCATTTGGCTCAGTCGAGACAACTTTTAATGATAGATAAAAGGAGAATGTTAGGTTCAATCGTGTGCTAGCACGATTTTCTTGAACCTAATTGAATCTAATTCAAATCAATTGAACTGGGTTAGTCCAATTGATGATATCCAGATCCAAACCCTTGTTTGTGTGACCCAGTTAGGTTCAGTTCTGTATGGTAATGGGATATGTCATGATCTCCATCATCGACATCATCGAAACTCCTTTCGATGGATCAGAACTCTTCTGATTCAGACAACTAGAATGATCGATCATCTAAATCATTCTAATTGCTCCCAAAATCCACCAGTGACACCTAGCAGTATATGGTGGCAACCCATCAAAACTAAAAATGAACCTCTTGGTGCAGCTACTTGTGTGATTAAGTTCTTCTATCTTGAGCCCCGATCAGATTAGGGTTAAGGTGAACTCGTCAAACCCTAATTTCTATCATATGATTTAATCATTCGATTCAAGTCCGATGTGAAAATCTTAATAGAAACTCTTTCTATTATTTCACTCTCTGCCATGGCCATGGGCTTATGGACTTGATTCTCATGATCATCATAGGGCTGCTCCTCATCCACCGAGGTAGATAGATTCCATCTTGGTGCAATCCAATTCCTACAATGAACATGCTATAGCCAACATACACCTCAGGATTCCGAATGGCTAGGAGACCGAGTCATGGTGTAGTCAAACTATAACACCCTCAAGGTGAACTACCGATGCACCTCAGGTCAAAGAACCAGACACACCACTGCAGCATCGAGTCAGTCATTCGACGAGAAGGTAGACTTCCTTATGACTACTCGAGGTGGTCACGCTCAGTGCCCTCATTCTCTAACGAGTACCTATACTCTCGCTCCGGTGTCTCCTACACCATAGACTCAAGACTCATCTACTATAAAGAAGCGATTGTACACCTAACCTTTCGGATCAATCACCATCCTCATGATGATCCTACGGTCAGGAGCATTTTATGAGTTAATAATGAAAATTCATGTCTTAAATTTTCAACTCTTGAAAATATGAATTATCATTACCATTAACTCAAGGGATGTATCACAGACACTAAATACACATTTATGTGATAGAAAATAATCCATTTTATTATTTATAGTCAAAATTATAATTTTGCCCTAGAAGTGTATTACAAGTGTCAGCCAATTCTGGCTTCTAGGGCACACATATCTAACAAACTCCCACTTGACCTAAAGCCAATTGGCTACAAATCTAAGTTCCATCTTCTCAAGGTGGGCTTCGATCTTCTGCTGGCCCAATGGCTTTGTAAGTGGATCCATCGCATTATCTGCGGAGTCGACTCTCTTGACCTTGACGTAATCCTTCTCGAGGTAATCGCGGATGAGGTGGTATCGCCGCTCGATGTGCTTGGAATTTTTGGTGAGACCTCGGCTCCTTAGCAAGGGCTATGGCACCATTGTTGTCGCAGTACAGAGGAATGGCATCTATTGGCATACCCAATTTTGCAGCAAATCTGTACCAAACGCTCCTATTGCAGCTCTATGCACTATATATTCTGCTCCATGGAATACTGCTAATCACAGTTTGCTTGGACTATTCCAGCTGATCAGCTCACCATACACCAAACAGACTTCCAGATGCGACTTTCGATCATCTTATATCGACTGTAAGTCCGACGTCTGGTGATCCCTGAACTTGGATTCATCTCATATACCAAAGCAACATACATATCCTTTAGTTCTTCTCAAGTACTTAAGATACATTCACAGAATAATAGCTGTTCTTCACCTGATTCGACTGATACCTGCTTGACACTACAGCAATGGTCTATATCAGGTCGTGTAACCGATACATGGCATACCATAGGGCTTCCTATTCGCAGCGAACATAAGATCTTGCTCATGGTTCATTTTCCCTCAGTGTGCTGGGCACATCTTTGGAAAGATGAAATCCATGTCTGAAGGTATTCAAACCCTCTTAGAGTTTTCCATGCTTAAACCTTTTACTTCCTCTATGTACATCTTCTATGAAAGTCCTAGCATTCTATTCGTGTCTATCTCTATAGACCTTAACTTCCAGAATAAATGGATTGCTTCACCTATCTTTCATGGAAATTCCTAGACAACACCCTATACTTCATGTCAACATGGAATATCTATCCAATTAAGGGATTGTCATCACTACAATACGAGAAAAACAACAGCGGCACCCACTGACCCTTTTGAAAATACACTGGTTCCTCTTCGTTGTGTGAAACCAAAACTTTTTGATCACACATTGAACGGTTTTCCAGCTCCAGATCTTCTTAATTCCATATATGTACCTTTGCAGCTTGCAAACCTTTGTATCTATATCACTGTATGTGAATAAACCTAGCGCTGTTCCATATAGATATCTTCCTCAAGATATCCATTCAGGAATGTCTTCTCACGTCATTTACTTCATATTTCAATAATCGAAAAGCGCTACATGGCAGCATTGCTGGATGGATTTATAGCATAGCACGTGAAAAGGTATCCTGATAGTCAATAGCCTTCACGTTGGACTATAACGATTTGCCACTAGTCTAGCCTTGAATGGCTCTACATCTTCCATCTTGCACCAATCGTTCTCTAGAAGATCCCATTTCACCCAATAGGTACTACTCTTCTTGGTGGATCTACAAGGCCAACTTAGTGTTTCGAGTGCTCGGTCCAATTCGCGATGATTACATTTCGAGTAATTTTCATTTCTGACTCGGTTGGTAGTTTTGGTGATTCCATGAGACTCATTGCCTATGAAGGATATTTCCTTATTTCTTTAATTTATTTTTATATATCTCTAGTTACTATGGATTTTCCGATCACAGGTGAGAGAGTAGTATTTTATTGGCTTACACCTGATTTGGTTCCATGGTCTAGGCTCGTATGTACTTGTGAGACTTCTCATCCGAGCTTAATCTCGTGCACTTCGCAACTGCCACTATCTTGAATACCTTTTTTCAGAAAATGCAATGTGAACTCAATCACTATTGGTCTTCTGGAATGTAGAAATAGTATCCTAATGACTCTTTAGGATATCATGAGATCGGCTCTGAAGGACCTAAACTCTAACCTATTCCATGTTTTTCTTTTGAATGAGCCGAATTCACCCAAATTTCTGAGATTGACTCAGACTTGGTTTCCTTACCGTGCTACTATAGGTGTGGTAGGAACGGTTTTAGAGGAACCCTATTCAGTAATAGATTGAAGTTAATAATGAATGTCCAAAAAAATTAGGAGGTCTGTGAATCATCATGGATCGAACCATATCCATAGAGTCCGATTCTCCGTTCTGATAACCCCGTTGATTGATAGGTTTCCTTGGAGTCCATTGAGAAATATGCCTTTCTTAAGATAGTCTAGGATCCGCGCTAAGGTATTCACCTCCTCGATCTGATCGAAGAACCTTAATGGGTTTTTCCAATTGTTTTTACATTCATGTCTGAATTCTTTGACTTTTCAAAGGCTTCAGACTTATTCTCATAAGATACACATACCACCTAGACAATCATCGGTAAAGGTAATGAAGTAGATAAAAATTGCCTCTAGCGCGCACATCGAATGGGCCGCACACATCAGTATGTACTAGGGCAAGGAGATCTTGTGGCCCTCTCCCCATGTCCAATCAAAAAGGGGTTTAGTATCATTTTGCCTGAAGACAAGATTCACAAGTTGGATACGACTCAAAAGTCAATGGATCAATAGCCCATTTTTCTCCAATTTGTTAATTCCTATTCTTCTGCTATATGACTAATCTAGGTGCATAGATATCTGTCGTGACTATCCCTAGGTCATTTGGCATTCACGTTTTGCTCGATAGTTAAACAGACATCAAATGCTAACTGATAAGACCATTAATAAGAACCATTTGCAATTTTATTTCTTTATAAGAATTTACAAGGTCTTAAGGGTAGTGATCTACCTTTGTGCTAAGCATGAATACAGAAATTCCTGCTAGCTGGCAGGCATAATAACAGTCTTTTTAAAACTAAGTCTAAACCAGATGGTAATCGCAGAGATATTTTCCCACGGCTACTGCAGCAACTCTTGCTTCATTCCGATGCGTATGGATCATGTCTCATCCTCAGCTCCTGCTATCTCAAGACCCTGCATAGAAGAGTGCACAGATGAGCACTAGACAGAGTCACACCCACTTGTGCAGAAGAAATGTAAGGTTAACTCAATAACGAGCATACCTCCAGAAGAACTTCCTGTTCTTATTCTTTAGGCCAGGTAAATAGGGCAGTTCCGCTTCCAATGGCCGCGCGTGTGCAATGAAACACTTTCCTTTGCCATCGACCTTCTTTTCTTCGGTTTGCCTTCTTCTTCTTTGAGCCTTCTACTTTTGCCTTTTCACAGACTTCTTTTTTTCATAAGACTTTCTTTGGAAGAAGTCCTTTCCATAGCAAGAACTGAGCCTTTAAACCTTTCATAGAAGCTAGCAGTAACCAGCATATTCATCAACTCGCACCAGGAATTCTAAGTTTATTGCATTGTGGTATATTCATGATGAATTTTCCATAGCGTCAGTCAAGGATTGCAGAATAATATCGTTCTGCAATCCAAAGTCAACTTCACACCGAGCTTCTCAAGCTCTTCCATGTCCTCTGATCATTGTCAGCAGTGATCTTGGACTGACTGCCCATCACGCATCTTAGCTTAAAAGTCGTTTCGTACTTTATATTGGCTGCGCGACTCTGTTCACCAAACATCCCTGTACGTGACCCACATTTGCGAGCAGTCCCGATATCTTCATGTTGCGCGGAGCTCATCAGACATCGAGCCCAACATGTAGTATCTGGCCTTATTATTCTTCGTCAAATCCATTTTTCCAGAGACGCTCTCTGTTTAGTGGTATGACCGAGCTGTTAAGTGGGAAGGGTCCTGGTCCAAACATGTGTAACTTCTCTGAACCCAAAATAATTTTGTAGTTCCTGAGCCAATCTTTATAATTGGGTCCAGTCAGTCTATGTGTGTCTAGGATACGTGCCAATGGGTTGGACGCAGACATTTTCCTGTAGAGAGTCAAAGATTCTAGTTAGATACTGTAATTTTGACTTGACCAATTTGTTTAGGGATTTTATTTTTAAACAAATTAGCTCCCACTATTTTCTCGGATCCCTACACTCCCTCTGTAGAGATGCGAAAATCTCCTGCGATTGATGATTTCTAGTGGGTGGTGCGGTCTCACCAACTGACTCATCACCTCACCTAACAGTTATTGGTGATGGGTTAGCCAATGAGTGAACAACTCTTGTTCAATGATTCTCTAATCATGGTGCACCCAAACTTGGTCTCTAATTCATGAATCTCACCGTATCCGGAATATTGATCCACTCCTTAGTTAAGTCAGACCCACCATTTGCATAGACTGGGTTCCTAATTGGGTCTCTCACCGTATCCGAAATATTGAGCCCAACTCATCCTCCAGCCCATAGCATCCAATGCCTAATAGACATGGTTGCATCTTCCCGGTGCAACTGAGCCACTGTATCCAGCCGAGAACAATCAACCCCGGGAAGGGCCCGCACGTCTACAATGGTGGAAGACCTCAGACTTAATCTTTTCTTAGGGAGAATTGATTCAGGTCTCATTAAACTAGACTTGGCTTAGTCATAACAATTATGACTAACCTAGTGGCATGGGTCAGCTCGGATTATTGACCACCTCAGATCAGAACTGTGTCAACAGATATGGCCAGGTAAGTGAGACCGGTGGAAGGAATATGCCATTAACTCGCACAAGAACGCATTCAGGTCGAGTAGCTTCCAATTAAAAACCAGTCGGTCGTCTGTGCCAAACTTACCTTAGACACCAAATTGTTGAGTCAGAACCAATTGGGTTAGCCTACAATCCAGACTCTAACCTCTGAGCCTAATTAGGTCTTGCTTGATCGTGACTCGATCTTGACCCAGACTTAATCCTATTAGGCTGGTCAATTTAAGCATTGTTGATCCCATCTAACCAACTCTTGATTCGGTTTGATCAACCGCTTAGACCTAATTGAGCTACCCAAGCCCGAACCCAGTATTATGAATATGTCTTAGATCTGAAATTCTCAATTTTAGACCTAATTAATATTTCCATAAACTTAATTCTTAATTAAGTTGGGTTCATAAACAAAATATGCACAATAAATCCTAGGGTTTCAGGATCTAGGGTTTTGCAGAAAGTAAGTTTTGGGTTTCTGATTAAGGACGAACACGCAGCACCCCTACACGTCATAAGAACACCCCATCGAATGGGAAGAGAGGGCCTTTAAACCCTTCTTCGTTCTTATGACCGGACGGCCAAGAGGAACGCCTTAATCAGGAACATGTAAATACTACAAAACAGTTATAGATCTATATCATATATCTCATATACAAATTTAGATCTAATCATGGCATATTTTGCATACATCTCATGTATCAATCATGCATGTTTTCAGATCTAAATTATCTCATAATAATCTAAAAAATTAGATTTAAATTGATCTAATCAAAATAAATTCTAATCTAGACAATTATGTAGAACTATTCTACAACTAGTCTAGTCATGCATCTATCATATCTCATATGATATTTAAAATTAAATAATTTTTATTGCTGTTTATCAGATGTTATTATAACACTTATAATATCAGAAAATAGTAAATAAGAAGATCTAAAATATGATTTAATCAGATTAAATCAAAGACATGCAAAACTATTCTATAGAACTATTCTATTCTAGAACTAGTCATGCATATCTTCATGTTCTTAGATCCAAATCATTTAATTTTAATTTTTCTGATTTCAGATCTGATCACATCTCATGTGACATCTGAAATCACTTTATTTTTAATTAAAATAAAATTAAAATCAGATCTAAACAATTTTAGAACCATGGCTCTGATACCAGTTGAAGGGAAATCCTGATTTCCCGGTCCAGGTTCGTCCAGATCTGATTAGATCAAGAGATATATTTCAAAAATTTTCTCTTGATCTCAATCAGATCTTGATATGTTTCAGATCTGATTCTTATTATTTTAATAAATAAAATAAAATAAGATAAATTAAATCAAATTTAATTTACCTGATTTGGGTAATCCTATTACCCTGTAGATGATCCTGATTGCAGCGGAAGGTTCTGGATCTTAGCCACGCAAGCGCCTGGCCTCTACCGGTATCCACTCGGGTTGGATCTGGAGAATCCTCTTCTTCTCTATCACACCTCCAAAAATCAGATCTGGATCTGATCTGGAGGATCTTCAAAACTCTTTTGAAGATCTGCAGTCGTCCTTTTGCAGCAGCGCAGCCTTCTTGCTTTTGATCGCCTTTCCTTGATCTGAATCGCACCAAACTAAGTCCAAAACACTTTTGGACGTGGAGAGCAAGGGGAGAAGAGACTATGGCATGGAGAAGGAGGGGAGAGGCAGCCTTGGGGCGTATCTAATAGCATTGGAATTAGGGTTGGGCGCAGGGTCTTATTTATAGACCTAAGCTTGTGATCCAACTCCTCTTCCTCTCAACCAATCACAACCCTTTGTGAAATCAGATCTAAATCTGATTGGTTGAAAAAGAGACCCCTGGATTCCTCCTTAGAGGGCGCCTAAGACCAGTCAAACTGGATTCTTAGTAGAACTCTGATTGGAATCCAAAAGGGAGGTGGAGTCCTTGTCCAACAAGGACTCCTAGGCGCCTCCTACTTGGGCTCACGCCACCCTTGGCGTGCGCCCTTCTCCTTGCCAGGTTCTGGCAGGGGGACAAGGCCCCCACCAGCTCTCCAATAGGTGCATGACATGTGGTCAAAAGTCAAAGGGTCAATGGTCAACGTTTGACCAGTCAAAGGTAGACTTTTGACCAAAGTCAAAGAACAAGAAATGGCAGGTGACCAAAAATGGCAGGTAATGTCTTACAAATAAGACAACCTATTCTGACTTGGACAACCTCCAGTCAGACCATATGAAGGCCTCTGATTGAGCACAAACTCCTTTGGCTCAGTCAGGACAACTTATTTATGATAGTAAAAGAAGAACGTTAGGTTCAATCGAGTGCTAGCACGATTTCCTTGAACCTAATTGAATCTCATTCAGATCAATTGAACTAGATCAGTTCAATTGATGATCACCAGATTCAAACCCTTGTTTGTGTGACCCAGTTAGGTTCAGTTCTGTATGGTAATGGGATATGTCATGATCTCTATCATAGACATCATCGAAACTCCTTTCGATGGATCAGAACTCTTCTGATTCGAACAGCTAGAATGATCGATCATCTAAATCATTCTAATTGCTCCCAAAATCCACCAGTGACACCTAGCAGTATATGGTGGCAACCCATCAGAGCTGAATGCGAACCTCTTGGTGCAGCTACCTGTGTGATTCAGTTCTTCTATCTTGAGCCCCGATCAGATTAGGGTTAAGGTGAACTCGTCAAACCCTAGTCTCTGTCATATGATGTAATCATTCGATTCGAGTCCAATGTGAAAATCTAAATAGAAACTCTTTCTATTATTTCACTCTACCATGGCCATGGATTTCTGGACTTGATTCTCATGATCATCATAGGGCTACTCCTCTACCACCGAGGTAGATAGATTCCCATCTTGATGCAATCCAGTTCCTACAATGAACATGCTATAGCCAACATACACCTCAGGGTTCCATATGGCTAGGAGACCGAGTAATGGTGTAGTCAAACTATAACACCCTCAAGGTGAACTGCCGATGCATCTCAGGTCAAAGAACCAGACACACTACTGCAGCATCGAGTCAGTCATTGACGAGAAGGTAGACTTCCCTAATGACTACTCGAGGTGGTCACGCTCAGTGCCCTCGTTCTCTAACGAGTACCTGTACTCTCGCTCCGATGTCTCCACACCGTAGACTCAAGACTCATCTACTAAAGAGAAGCGATCGTACACCAACCTTCCGGATCAATCACCATCCTCGTGATGATCCTATGGTCGGGAGCTGTTTATGAGTTAATAATGATTATTCATGTCATAAATTTTCAACTCTTGAAAATATGAATTATCATTACCATTAACTCAAAGGATGTATCACAGACACTAAATACACATATGTGATAGAAAATAACCCATTTTATTAATTATAGTCAAAATTACAATTTTGCCCCTAGAAGTGTATTACAAGTGTCAGCCAATTCTGGCTTCTAGGGCACATATATCTAACAAAAATATCTCTCCCCTTGCTTTTTTTATACTAACAGTTGAATTAATTTACTTTTGAACTTTCTTCCTCTCTTTATTTCAAATAAATATATTTTAAATTTAAATTATCAAAATGACATACATATATATTCTTTAGCATTATCTTTTTTTTTTTCAAAATTTACATGCTTAAGCTTTATAATTTTTGTTACTTCCCTTTTTTCTTTCAAGTTAAGCATCTTTAATTTGATACCATATTAAACTTTAATTAATACTAGTTTAATCAATTCATCTTGAATAAATTCTTCTTTTTATATCAAGATATTTTTAATCAAGTAGCTTTTTATGAATAAAAATTTTACTTTCTCTCCCTATCTTTTAAATTGAACATATTTAATATGAACTTAACTAATACCAAATTTAAAAATTTAGATTATTTAACTTTTAAATTTATATTTTTAAATTCAAGTATATTTTTAATTAAAAGATTATATCTTCTTTAATATTTTTTCTTCATTTTATAAAAAGTATAATGTGGGTTTTACTTTCAAATTTAGATCATGAGTTCTTCCTTTTCTCAAAAATATAGATGTATACATACTACTCAATTTTAAATAAAAAAACTCTAGACTTTAAAAATTTTAAATAATATAGCCTTGAAAATACTTCTCTTCTTTTAATACTAAAGTAGATCATTCAAAAATATATCATATGAATTTGTCTCAAATAATATAATAGTAAGAATATGACCATAAAAAATTAAATTTGAGACTTTTCTTTCACCAAAAGATAATGCAATGGAATTCAAGGCAAAAATAGGCTATTTGATACAAATTATGATACCAATTATGATAAGTTTTTGAGAAACTGTTGGTTTGTATAATTTGAAAAAAGTTTTTGTTTATTTCTTTGAACTTTACAAATCTAAGATATATAAATTCTTTCAAAATTAAAAATTTAGATACATCATTCAAAGTAAATCATAAATAGATATGTTTAATTTTTTAAAAAATATTTTTTTATTCTTAAAAAATATTACACATTGAGTTCAGAAAAGATATCAAATATTTATAATTTATCTTAAATAATATCATATTAAAATTATAGCTATGCAAACTTAGATTTGAGATAAAGACATTCTTTTTTTTATGCTAAAAGATAAGGCATTAGAGTGCAATGCAATAATGTACTAACTGATAGTAATTATGAAAATTTTGATACTAAGAGTTTTGAAGTTCAAACTAAATAATAATTATTTTGATATCAATTGAACTAAAATTCAGACCAATTAATGATTTACTTAAAAGCTTGATATCACTTAAAGATCATGAAAAAATTAATTTAAATTGCTATTAGCAAATCATTCAAGTTAAAAAAATTTTAGTTATCCTAAAACAAATCATTTCACCTTTTTTTTAGAAAATAATTTTTAAATTTCAAAAATAATTTATCTTTAATATTTCAATGATGTTTTCTATGCCAAAAAATTTATTCTTCATGATTTTCTCTCATATTTTTAAATTTAATTAATCATTTATATCTCTCCCTTAGTTTTATAAAGTGAACACACATTAAATTAATTGAATAAGCTTAGAAATCAAATAAATAGCATCATCAAACATACTCAATTTTCAAAAAGTGATTAGATCAATAGTTTAAGGAGTTTCAATTCAAGAAAACTTAATCAAATTAAGGTTTAAATTGTTAATCAATCAAAATTGGGGGATCAAAAATGATATTCAAACCAAATTTGAGAATCAATAATTTGATCAAATGATATATGATAACTAATTAATTTAGGAGTATTGAGAAGGAAAAATCTAGATATAAGCTCTATATTTTTTAGTTTCAACTATTGAAGTTTTGAATTCTTAAGATGAAACTAAGATGTAATACAATATCAAGCACTTGAATTTTATAAATAGATGCTTTATCTTCAAGTACTTAGATCATGTAAAATTTTAGAAAAATTTTGATAATTTAGCATCTTATGGTGGGAATGTCAAAAATTAGTTTCTCTTGTAGATTTAGCAATTAAAATATTCAAACCTAACTAAGCATGTTTTAAATTAAATTTATCAATTATAAAATTGATATGAGAAGGCTTAAAATATCATGCTAAATTTTAAGATAATTATAATTTATGTCAATTCAAAATGTGTTACTTGGAGGAGAGCAAATTGAACTTTTAAAATCAAAATATTCATCTCATTGCAAGCATCAAAATCAATTATAGTAGTCTTACCAATATATGAAAAAAATTTTAAGCAAAGAAACTTAATATGAAACCATAATAATAGATCATTAAAATCAATAGATTCAATCAAACAAATATTGATGGTATGATGTGAGAAAAGTTTAGATTTTACCATGCATCAATACCCATCCCTTTTCATTTCCAAGGCATCCACAAAAATTTTCTTCCTTTTATTTCAATTGGATCTTTGGTACATCTACAAAATTACTTAATAATTTTTGGAACCAAAGTCATCTCGGGTCCATGAAAGTTAGAGTCATGATTTTTTTTGAAATTCAAATTTATTTGATAGAAGCTTAGTCATTTCTTTTAATATTGCATTCAAAAATTTTATAGTCAACTAATAATTATAATAAATGCACCATTAAAATTAATAATTTATTAATTAAATATTCTTATTTTAAAAATTAAATATTTTTATTTATTATTAAAAAATATATTTATCAATGAAAAGAGCTGATTTTTTTGATTACAATGAAATAAGTTTAGAGTAAATCAAAGTTAAAACAAATCCGATATGAATTTTCAAAGAAAAAATTAAAAGAAAATGGCTCAACTGGCTCGTCCAGCCAAGCCATCGAAAGCAACACAACTGGCACGTCCTAGCTCCGCCAATATACCATTCAAGCCAGCTTAGCCATAGAAGCCAACCTGTCGGTCCACGAATCCAAGCGTGGACTGCCAGCTCAGCAGAAGGCGACAAATCAGTTCATGATATGTGATGGACCAAGACACTTAAGAGGTTTACAAAAAATCTATCACGGCTCATGGGGCATTTTGATCATTTCAAGTGGCAAAGTCATATGGTGATTGATTGTGGTCTTCGATGTGGCCAGTCCACAAGGTTCACTGATGCGTGCTAATCTATAGCTATGGCAAGTGCACCAGTTGATCATGTAATAAAGTAAATGAGTAGAGTATCATCCCTAGAGGATTGAAAAATAAGTACTGAAAATGCTTTTTCCTATGCTTTATTTAGAAGATTGATTTATGAGAATAAGAAATTTAAAAAAATAAAGAAATAATTAAAAATTTTAAGAAAATAGAGAGAGTGTAATTATTAAGTTTTTAAATTTAAGAATAATGGATTACTAAGGTAATCAGTTCACCAACTCAGTCAATAAAATATTTAGGTTATTAGATTAATTTTATTTCATGTGATGGTGGAGTCTCTTAGTTTATTCACTACCCTTTGGTCCAAGCATAGCAAAATTATCAATATTTATTAATTATTCTTTGGTCCAGGTATAATTTAAATAAATATTAATGCATTAAGTTTTGTGAAACCCTCTAATTAAAATACACTGCATCCAAAGTGCACTAAAATTCCTGCATGCATATGAATTCTAATTTGATTCATAATACAAGATATATAATCAAGAAGCAATAACATAGATGTACTTGGTCCGTAACATCTATGTTCATCAGATCAATTAGAAGATGGCCAGTAATCTAAAAGTATTAAGATCAAATTTATACACTCCTTATGAATAAAATTTAAAATTAAAAATAAATCATACTGAATATTGCATCAAAAGAGTGGCTACACCTTAGCCTTAGTAAAAAAATTTAGTTCATGATAACAAGTTCAAAAATAGCAAATAAAATAAAAAGCATGAAAAAATTAGACTGTTTAATTGCTGAAATTGGTTGTCCATTGCTCTTGATGAAAAAGTAAAGAAGCTCCTTGATCAATGTTTTGATTGTCGAAAGAAGAAAAGAAAAAAATTAAAAACCCTTCCTTTTCCCTCTCTCAAAAATCTCTATTCAAAACTCTCTCTGCCTCTCTCTTCTCTTTCTGCCTCTCTCTGTCTCTCTCTGCCTCTCTCTTCTTTTTTCCCTTTTCTTCCAACAACAGCAGGTAGCCCTCTTCTTTTATGGGCTAAGAGATGGATTTTTGGAAGAAATCCTAACTAAATTGGATCTAAAACTCTTAACATAAGTCAAATTAAAACCCTGGATAATTCTGACCTTCAAATCAGCATCCAATGGATCAAAAATCACTTAAAAACCCTTTAAAATATCCCAGATCAAGCAGAAATTCATGGTAGCCATCAGATCAGTCTTTGGATTGAATCTGGACCATCAGATCATGCACAAGAAAGCTTCAAGTTCTTAGTTATAAGTCGGGATGAATCTCAACCATTGGATCTCGATCGGAAGCTACATCCACCATTCGTCAATGCACGAGTTTCAGCCATTCGATCAAATCCCAGTGAAAGGTGCCCATCGGATTAGGTAAAATTCTCAAATTGCCCTCTGTAGACCTTGCATGAGTCTGGTGTTGTGTGGACCGCCGCTTTCTTCAGCCAATCGGAGCACGCTTCTTCCTATGAAATCCTCAAAATGCCCTCCATAATGGTCCACCATGCATCGTAAAAAATGCTGACATTAGTGCTGCATAAGCATGGCATCATTGGGTCGGTCTAAGTGCAGTCAAGCCGAACGATCTGCTGAGCCAGTTTTTCTGAACCGATTTGAACCAGATCGGCTTCTTTTTTTTCTTTGAAATTCAATTTCGGGCTCATTTGAAGTCCATTTTGCTTGAAATTTATTTCATCTGAATCAGAAAAATAAGATCTTCATATTGCTGGCCTTCTTTCCTATATAAAATTAACAAAAGTATTAATTTCTAAAAAAATAGATTAATTTATTTTATAATTTAATACTTTTATTAGTATATTTTTATCATTTATCACACCCCCCAACTTAGTCATTGCTAGTCCCTTAGCAATATTTTATTTAATACCATATTTCAATAAGATTATCTATCAAAAAGATAAAATCTAGGACTAAAGGTCAAAAAGTTTAGAAAATATCGCTAACTAAGTATTGAGCTTCAAAAGCAAATTTTGCAGTCAATATAATTAAAAACTTCCTTAGAGTACATCAAAGATTTACAGTACTTCTATTCGTGATGACTAACTTTAGCATTTCAATGTTAAATTAAAGGACAAAAGTATCCTCTCTTATCATCTATTTTGATCAATTTTCTATACATTCTCAATTTTATACTCATGAATTAAGGTAGCTTTTCCACTACCTTTTTTTTTTTTTAATGTGCTGAGCATCTTAGCCTTTCCTCCATTTTACGTGAATTTTTGACCTAGGTGCAGAGACCCAGTTACTAGGCTTTGGGCAATCCACATATACTCTATACTTTGCACTTTATTTTTAGGCAGGTAGCTCTTTCCTTAAATTCAAGTTTCTTTGATTAAAATGTATATTAATTATCAATTTTTAGTGATAATTGAATGCTCAGTTGGCCTTGTAATCAATACCTACTTTGCCTTGTTAGTGTGCATGTGCAATTAGAAGTGCTAATAGTCTTTTGATGATCTAAGTAGGCTGTTAAAGGTCTGACCAACTAATCTACTTCTTTAACTCATTACATTCATTAGCAGATACTTCTATCTTTTATGACTTGTCTAGTCTATCTTGCTCAAGATTTTTTTCTTGACATAGTTTTTTTTTTTTTTTACCCCCAACTTATTCAACATTGTCTTAATGGAGAAAGAAAAATAAAGGATGCAATAAAGGATATGAAGGAATATACCTGATTTGGTACAGTCTGGTTCTTTAAAGTTTTGAAATTTATCATAAGCTCTCATTGATTTTTCTCTGCAAAATTAAAAATACACACCAAAGCAGTAAAAGAGAAACAATAAATTGCTGAAAAATAAAAGAAAAAAAATGATCAAAACTAGAAAGAAAAAAATAACCTATCTAGTAGTTCTGATTTATAGTCTTCAGCTTGACTTTCTTTGAGTTTTGAGTTGAATCAATCGTGTGCCACTTCAATTGGAATACTTTCATGTTTGATCGAGCCCTTTTTCAATTGGACATTGCTAGCTTTTATAGTCTCAAACCTATTTTCTACAGAATTCTCATATACTGAATTGTCAATAATATCAATTAGAAAATAAGTTTGATTATCATCAGGATGTTTAGTATCTTTGAAAATATTAAAAGTAACTTGTTCATCTTGGATTCTAAAAATTAATTTTCCTTGTTGAACATCTATTAAAGCTCTTCCAGTAGCTAAAAAGGGTCTTCCTAAAATAAGGGGTACATCATAATCTTCTTTCATATCAAGAACAATAAAATCAACAGAAAAAATAAACTTATTTACCTTTACCAAGATATCCTTCACTATATCTCTTGGATATTTGATGGATCTATCAGCTAATTGAAGAGTAATAGTGGTAGGCTTCGGTTCTCCTAAACCCAACTTTCTAAAAATAGAAAAAAATATGAGATTAATACTTGCTCCTAAATCACATAAAACTTTATCAAAACTACAATCACCAATAATGCAACGGATAGTAAAACTCCTTGGATCTTTTAGCTTCTATGGTAATTTATTTTGAAATATTGCTGAGCATTCTTCATTCAAATTTATTCTCTCATGCTCCTTCAGCTTTTTCTTATTTTTTAGAATTTCTTTGAGAAACTTAGCATACCTGGGCATTTGAGTAATAGCATCTACAAAAGAAATATTAATATATAAATTCTTTAATATTTTGAAAAAGTTAGAAAATTTCTTATCTGGATGCTGTATTTATCTCTCTGAAAATGGTAGTGGTGGCATGTAGGGCTTCATATTTGGATCGGTAAACCATATACCTAGAGACCATCCATCTGCTGATTGTTTTGGTGACTGACGAATTTTAGTTGATGGTTCATTATTTGTAGTTGCTGTTAGATATGTGTGCCCTAGAAGCCAGAATTGGCAGACACTTGTAATACACTT
Source organism: Cocos nucifera (assembly GCA_006176705.1). NCBI lineage: Eukaryota > Viridiplantae > Streptophyta > Magnoliopsida > Arecales > Arecaceae > Cocos > Cocos nucifera. The sequence continues at coordinate 14,768 of QRFJ01002818.1, read as the reverse complement.
GTAGGAGCAAAATTATAATTTTGACTATAAATAATAAAATAGATTATTTTCTATCATAAATGTATATTTAGTGTCTGTGATACATCCCTTGAGTTAATGGTAATGATAATTTATATTTTCAAGAGTTGAAAATTTAAGACATGAATTTTCATTTATTAACTCATAAAAAGCTCCTGACCGTAGGATCGTCATGAGGATGGTGATTGATTCGGAAGATTAGTGTACAATCGCTTCTTCATAGTCGATAAGTCTTGAATCTATGGTGTAGACACACCGGAGTGAGAGTATAGATACTCGTTAAAGAATGAGGATACTAAGCGTGACCACCTCGAGTAGTTATAAGAAAGTCTACCTTCTCATCGATGACTGACTCGAAGCTACAGTGGTGTTCTGGTTCTTTGACCTAAGGTGCATCGGTAGTTTATCTTGAGGGTGTTATAGTTTGACTACACCATGACTCGATCTCCTAGCCATTCAGAATCCTGAGTTGTATGTTGGCTATAGAATGTTCATTGTAGAAATTGGATTGCACCAAGATGGAATCTATCTACCTCGGTGGATGAGGAGCAGCCCTATGATGATCATGAGAATCAAGTCATAAGCCCATGGCCATGGCAGAAAGTGAAATAATAGAAAGAGTTTCTATTAAGGTTTTCACATCGAACTTGAATCGAATGATTAAATCATATGATAGGAATTAGGGTTTGATGAGTTCACCTTAACCCTAATCTGATCGGGGCTCAAGATAGAAGAACTTAATCACACAAGTAGCTGCACCAAGAGGTTCATTTTTAGTTTTGATGGGTTGCCACCATATACTGCTAGGTGTCACTAGTAAATTTTGGGAGCAATTAGAATGATTTAGATGATCGATCATTTCAGTTGTCTGAATTAGAAGAGTTCTGATCCATCGAAAGGAGTTTCGATGATGTTGATGATGGAGATCATGACATATCCCATTACCATACAAAACTAAATCTAACTGGATCACACAAATAAGAGTTTAGATCTGGATATTATGAATTGGACTAACCTAATTTAATTGATTTAAATTAGATTCAATTAGGTTCAAGAAAATTATGCTACCACACAATTGAACCTAACATTCTCCTTTTATTATCATGAAAAGTTATCTCGACTAAGCTAAATATGTTTGTGCTCACTCAGGTACCTTTACTTGGTCTGACTGAAGCTTGTCCAATTTAGAAAAGAGTTGTCTTAATTTATAAGATAAATTTGAGACAAAACCTATCATTTTTCATCACCTGCTAATTCTTATCCTTTGACTTTGGTCAAACATTGACCTTTGACCCTTAGACATCTACCCATATATCATGCACTTATTGGAGAGCAGATAGGGGCTTATCCTCTTACTGAATTTTGGAAAGGAGGGGGTGCATGCCTAGGATGGCATGCGCCTATGGATAGGGATGCCTGGAGTCCCATACAGATGGGACTCCAAGTTGCTTCTTGGATTCAACTTAGATGACCCCTAGCCACAGACTTTGACCAATCTTAGGCACCATCTAAGGATGAATCTATGGGGCTCTCATCTGATTAGATTAGGTGATGTCATCCAACCAATCAGATTTAGATCTGATTGCATGAAGCAATGCGATTGGCCGGGATGATGTAGCACTGCATGGCGCAGCAGGGTCTATAAATAAACCCTATCTGCGCCCAACTTTAAAAGAGTTCCTCTTAGCCCATACCCCAAGGCTGCCCCTCTCCCTCCTCCATGCTATCTTCTGATCCTCTCTCTCCTCTCCACACCCAAGAGAAGTTGGGCTTCAGTTTGGTGCAATCCAAGCAAGAAAAGGCTGACGAGAAAGGAAGAAGGCAGCACTGCTATAGAGACGATAGCATATCTTCGAAAGGAGTTTCAAAGATCCTCAAAATTAGATCCAGATGTAATTTTTGGAGATGTGATAAAAAAGAAGAAGATCTCCAGATCTAGCTCGAGTGCATACTGGTAGAGGCCAGGCATTGCGTGGCTAGATCTAGAACCCCAAGCAATCAGCAGGATCATCAAAGGATAATCGGATTACCCAGCAAATAAGGTAACATTAATTTAGATTTAATTAATTTAATTTTCTTATTTATCAGATTATAAAATTAGATCTGAAAAGTATCAAATCTGATTTGAATCTAAGAGAAAATTTTTGAAATATGCCTCCGATCCAATCAGATTTGAACGAACCTGACCCGGAAAATTAGGATTTTTCCTTCAACTGGTATCAGAGCTAGGTTGCATAAAATTTATTTAAATCTAATTTAATCTAATAAATTAGTAATTTTAGATATCACATTAGATATGATTAGATCTAAAATTAGAAAATTAAAAAATTAAAATTAATTAATCTAGATCTAAAATGTATGAGATACATAACTAGACTAGGAATAGAATTGTTCTATGTGTAGTCTAGTATAATTATAATTTTTTATCTAATTAATTATAATTTTAAGATTTATTTATTTACTATTTTTTGATATTATAAATATTATAATTAACATCTAAAAAATAAAAAATAAATTATTTAATTTTAAATTCATATGAGATATGATAGATGCATGTTTAGACTAGTTGTAGAATAGTTCTACATAAAGATCTAGATTAGAATTTTATTTGATTAGATCAAATTTAAATCTAATTTTTTAGATTATTATGAGATAATTTAGATCTAAAAAATATGCATGATATGATACATGAGATGTATGCAAAATATGTTTTAATTAGATCAATTTTTATATGAGATATATGATATAGATCTAATTAGTTTTGTAGATTATTGTATTTCCTGATTAAGGCATTCCTCTTGGCCGTCCGGATCATAAGAATGAAGAAGGGATTTAAAGGCCCTCTCTTCCCATTCGATGGGGTGTTCTTATGATGTGTAGGGGTGCTGCGTGTTCGTCCTTAATCAAAAATCCAAAACTTACTTTCTGCAAAATCCTAGATCCTGAAACCCTAGGATTTTATTGTGCATATTTTGTTTATGAACCCTAAACTTAATTAAAAATTAAGATTATAAAATATTAATTAGGTCTAAAATTGAGAATTTTTAGATCTAAGACATATTCATAATACTGGGTTCGGGCTTGGGTAGCTCAATTAGGTCTAAGCGGTTGATCAAACCGAATCAAGAGTTGGTTAGATGGGATCAACAATGCTTAAATTGACCAGCCTAATAGGATTAAGTCTGGGTCAAGATCGAGTCATGTGAGTGATCGATCAAGCAAGACCTAATTAGGCTCAGAGGTTAGAGTCTGGATTGTAGGCTAACCCAATTGGTTCTGGCTCAACAATTTGGTGTCTAAGGTAAGTTTGGCACATACGACCGACTGGTTTTTAATTGGAAGCTACTCGACCTGAATGCATTCTTGTCGAGTTAATGGCATATTCCTTCCACCGGTCTCACTTACCTGGCCATATCTGTTGACACAGTTCTGATCTGAGGTGGTCAATAATCCGAGCTAACCCATGCCACTAGGTTAGTCATAATTGTTATGACTATGCCAAGTCTAGTTTAATGAGACCTGAATCAATTCTCCCTAAGAAAAGATTAAGTCTGAGGTCTTCCACCATTGTAGATGTGCGGGCCCTTCCCGGGGTTGATTGTTCTCGGCTGGATACAGTGGCTCAGTTGCACCGAAAAGATGCAACCATGTCTATTAGGCATTGGATGCTATGGGCTGGAGGATGAGTTGGGCTCAATATTCTGGATACGGTGAGAGACTCAATTAGGAACCCAGTCTATGCAAATGGTGGGTCTGACTTAACTAAGGAGTGGATCAATATTCGGATACATGGTGAGATTCATGAATTAGAGACCAAGTTTGGGTGCACCATGATTAGAAGAATCATTGAACAAGAGTTGTTCACTCATTGGCTAACCCATCACCAATAACTGTTAGGTGAGGTGATGAGTCAGTTGGTGAGACCGCACCACCCACTAGAAATCATTAATCATGGAGATTTTTGCATCTCTACAGAGAAAGTGTAGGGATCCAAGAAAATAGTGGGAGCTAATTTATTTAAAAATAAAATCTTTAAATAAATTGGTCAAGTCTTAATTACAGTATCTAACTAGAATCTTTGACTCTCTATAGAAAAATGTCTGCATCCAACCCACTGGCACGTATCCTAGACACACATAGACTGACTGGACCCAATTATAAAGATTGGCTCAGGAACTACAAAATTATTTTGGGTTTTGAGAAGTTAACTCATGTTTTGGACCAGGACCCTCCCACCTTACCAGCCCGTCCATCTGCTGAACAGAGAGCGTCTCTGGAAAAATGGATAGACGAAGATAATAAGGCCAGATATTACATGTTGGGCTCGATGTCTGATGAGCTCCAGCACCAACATGAAGATATCGGGACTGCTCGCCAAATGTTGGCTCACCTACAGGAGATGTTTGGTGAACAGAGTCGCGCAGCCAAATATCAAGTCACGAAATGACTTTTTAAGGCTAAGATGCGTGATGGGCAGTCAGTCCAAGATCACTGTCTGATGATGATCAAGGACATGGAAGAGCTTGAGAAGCTCGGTGTGAAGTTGGACTTGGATTTGCAGAATGATATTATTCTGCAATCCTTGACTGATGCATATGGGCAATTCATCATGAATTACCACATGCATAAACTTCAAAATTCCTTGGCCGAAGTTAATGAATATGCTGGTTACCGCTGAGCTTTCTATGAAAGGTTCTAAAGGCTCAGTTCTTGCTATGGAACGGACTTCTTCCAAGAAGAAAGTCTTATGGAAAGAAAGAAGAAGTCTGCGAAAAAGCAGAAGGATGGAAGGAAGAAAGAAGAAAAAGGCAGAGCTGAAGAAGACCGCTGATCAAAGGAAAAGTATTTTCATTGCAACAATAACGGCCATTGGAAGCAGAACTGCCCTACTTACCTGGCCACCCTAAAGAACAAGAAGGAGGCAGGTCCTTCTGGAGGTATGCTCGTTATTGAGTCTAACCTTACGGTTTCTTCTGCATCCAGTTGGGTGCTTGACTCTGGTTCTAGTGCTCATCTTGTGCACTTCTATGCAGGGTCTTGAGGATAGCAGGAGGCTGAGGGATGGAGACATGATCCTTGCACGTCGGTAATGGAAGCAAGAGTTGCTGCAGTAGCCTATGGGAAACATACCCTCTTCGATTACCATCTGGTTTAGACTTAGTTTTAAAAAGACTGTTATTATGTGCCTGCAGCTAGCAGGAATTTGATTTCTGTTTCATGCTTAGCACAAGAAGGCTATGTGATTACCTTTTTTAAGGACCATTGTAACATTCTTTATGAAAGAAATAAAATTGCAAATGGTTTCCTTATTAATGGTCTTTATCAGCTACATATTGATGTACCTATTTTTAACTATCGAGCAAAACGTGAATGCCAAACGACCTAGGGATAGTCCAAACGATAGATATCTATGGCACCTGAGATTAGGTCATATAGCAGAAGATAGGATTAACAAATTGGAGAAAAATGGGCTATTGAGTCCATTGACTTTTGAGTCATATCCAACTTGTGAATCTTGTCTTCAAGGCAAAATGACTAAACTCCCTTTTGTTGGACATGGGGAGAGGGCCACAGATCTCCTTGCCCTAGTACATACTGATGTGTGCGGCCCATTTGATGTGCCGGCTAGAGGCAATTTTGTCTACTTCATTACCTTTATCGATGATCTGTCTAGGTATGGGTATGTGTATCTTATGAGAACAACAAAGTTTGAAAAATTAAGGTTCTTCGATCAGATCGAGGAGGTGAATACCTTAGCCAATTCCTAGACTATCTTAAGAAAAATGGCATAGTCTCTCAATGGACTCCACCAGGAACACCTCAACTCAACGGGGTTTCAGAATGGAGAAATCGGACTCTATTGGATATGGTTCGATCCATGATGAGCTTCACAGACCTCCCTGATTTTCTTTGGGGACACTTCATTGTTAACTTCAATCTATTTACTGAATAGGGTTCCCTCTAAAACCGTTCCTACCACACCGTATGAGATATGGCACGGTAAGAAACCAAGTCTGAGTCATCTCAGAATTTGGGGTTGTCCGGCTCATGTCAAAAGACAACAAGCGGACAAGTTAGAGTTTAGGTCCTTTCAGAGCTCGATTCATAGGATATCCTAAAGAGTCATTAGGATACTATTTCTACATTCCAGAAGACCACAATGTGATTGTGAGTCGACATGCCATCTTTCTTGAAAAATAGTTTATTCAAGATAGCGGCATTGGAAAGCAGATTCAAGCTTGATGAGAAAGTCTCACAAGAGAAACGAGCTAAGGACCAATGGAACCAAATCAGGTTGAGCCAATAAGAACACTACCTCCTCCACCTCGTAGATCGGAAAGAGTTTTCCGTCCCCCTGAAAGATACTTAGGTATTATTTCAGAGGAAGTAGAGAAAATGTTCCTCATAGGTAATGGTGCTCATGGTGATGATCCCAAAACCTACAACGAGGCGATATCAGATATCGACTCCGAGAAATGGCTTAGAGGCAATGAAGTCAGAAATTGACTCGATGCACTCAAACCAAGTCTGGACCTTGGTAGATCCACCAGAAGGTATAGTACCTATTGGGTGTAAATGGATCTTCAAGAGAAAGATTGGTGCAGATGGGAATGTGGAGACATTCAAGGCTAGACTAGTGGCAAAAGGTTATAGTCAACGTGAAGGCATTGACTATCAGGATACCTTTTCGCCAGTAGCTATGCTAAAATCCATCCGCACATTGCTTGCCGTTGCAGCCTATTTCGATTATGAAATATGGCAAATGGACGTGAAAACGACATTCTTAAATGGATATCTTGAGGAAGATATCTATATGGAATAGCCGCTAGGTTTCACATCCAGTGATACTGATCACAAGGTTTGCAAGCTGCAAAGGTCCATATATGGACTTAAGCAACTATCTCGGAGCTGCAATACTCATTTTAATGATGTGATCAAATTATTTGGTTTCATCACGAATGAGGAGGAGCCATGTGTCTTCAAAAAGGTCAGTGTGAGTGCTGTTGTCTTTCTCGTATTATACGTGAATGACATCCTCCTTATTGGGAATGATATTCCCATGTGATTCAAGAGAGTTAATAATACTTGGTTGAGAAAGATCTTAGAAAGAATTCTAGCCAAAGGAAGTGGGAGATTGTTAGATATATGTGCCCTAGAAGCCAGAATTGGCTGACACTTGTAATACACTTCTAGGGACAAAATTATAATTTTGACTAATACTAATAAAATGGGTTATTTTCTATCATATATGTGTATTTAGTGTCTATGATACATCCTTTGAGTTAATGGTAATGATAATTCATATTTTTCAAGAGTTGAAAATTTAAGACATGAATAATCATTATTAACTCATAAAATGCTTCCGACCATAGGATCATCACGAGGATGGTGATTGATCCGGAAGGTTGGTGTACAATCGCTTCTCTTTAGTAGATGAGTCTTGAGTCTACGGTGTGGAGACACCGGAGCGAGAGTACAGGTACTCGTTAGAGAACGAGGGCACTGAGCGTGACCACCTCGAGTAGTCATTAGGGAGTCTACCTTCTCGTCAATGACTGACTCGATGCTGCAGTAGTGTGTCTGGTTCTTTGACCTGAGATGCATCGGCAGTTCACCTTGAGGGTGTTATAGTTTGACTACACCATTACTCGGTCTCCTAGCCATATGGAACCCTGAGGTGTATGTTGGCTATAGCATGTTCATTGTAGGAACTGGATTGCATCAAGATGGAATCTATCTACCTCGGTGGTAGAGGAGCAGCCCTATGATGATCATGAGAATCAAGTCCAGAAGCCCATGGCCATGGCAGAGTGAAATAATAGAAAGAGTTTCTATTTAGATTTTCACATTGGACTTGAATCGAATGATTACATCATATGACAGAGACTAGGGTTTGACGAGTTCACCTTAACCCTAATCTGATCGGGGCTCAAGATAGAAGAACTTAATCACACAAGGTAGCTGCACCAAGAGGTTCGCATTCAGCTCTGATGGGTTGCCACCATATACTGCTAGGTGTCACTGGTGGATTTTGGGAGCAATTAGAATGATTTAGATGATCGATCATTCTAGCTGTTCGAATCAGAAGAGTTCTGATCCATCGAAAGGAGTTTCGATGATGTCTATGATAGAGATCATGACATATCCCATTACCATACAGAACTGAACCTAACTGGGTCACACAAACAAGGGTTTGAATCTGGTGATCATCAATTGAACTGATCTAGTTCAATTGATCTGAATGAGATTCAATTAGGTTCAAGGAGAAGCCAAAAAAGAAGAAGACAGAACCGAAGAAAAAGGTCGATGCAAAGGAAAAGTGTTTCCATTGCAACAGCGACGGCCATTGGAAGCGGAACTGCCCTACTTACCTGGCCACCCTGAAGAACAAGAAGGAAGGTCCTTCTGGAGGTATGCTCGTTATTGAGTCTAACCTTACGGTTTCTTCTGCATCCAGTTGGGTGCTTGACTCTGGTTCTAGTGCTCATCTGTGCACTTCTATGCAGGGTCTTGAGGATAGCAGGAGGCTGAGGGATGGAGACATGATCCTACGCGTCGGTAATGGAGCAAGAGTTGCTGCAGTAGCCGTGGGAACATACCCTCTTGCGATTACCATCTGGTTTAGACTTAGTTTTAAAAGACTGTTATTATGTGCCTGCAGCTAGCAGGAATTTGATTTCTGTTTCATGCTTAGCACAAGAAGGTTATGTGATCACCTTCTTTAAGGACCATTGTAACATTCTTTATGAAAGAAATAAAATTGCAAATGGTTTCCTTATTAATGGTCTTTATCAGTTGCATATTGATGTACCTGTTTTAACTATCGAGCAAAACGTGAATGCCAAACGACCTAGGGATAGTCCAAACGATAGATATCTATGGCACCTGAGATTAGGTCATATAGCAGAAGATAGGATTAACAAATTGGAGAAAAATGGGCTATTGAGTCCATTGACTTTTGAGTCATATCCAACTTGTGAATCTTGTCTTCAAGGCAAAATGACTAAACTCCCTTTTGTTGGACATGGGGAGAGGGCCACAGATCTCCTTGCCCTAGTACATACTGATGTGTGCGGCCCATTTGATGTGCCGGCTAGAGGCAATTTTGTCTACTTCATTACCTTTACCGATGATCTGTCTAGGTATGGGTATGTGTATCTTATGAGACATAAGTCTGAAGCCTTTTGAAAAGTTCAAAGAATTCAGACATGAAGTAGAAAAACAAACTGGAAAACCCATTAAGGTTCTTCGATCAGATCGAGGAGGTGAATACCTTAGCCGGGAATTCCTAGACTATCTTAAGGAAAATGGCATAGTCTCTCAATGGACTCCACCAGGAACACCTCAACTCAACGGGGTTTCAGAACGGAGAAATCGGACTCTATTGGATATGGTTCGATCCATGATGAGCTTCACAGACCTCCCTGATTTTCTTTGGGGACATTCATTATTAACTTCAATCTATTTACTGAATAGGGTTCCCTCTAAAACCGTTCCTACCACACCGTATGAGATATGGCACGGTAAGAAACCAAGTCTGAGTCATCTCAGAATTTGGGGTTGTCCGGCTTCATGTCAAAAGACAACAAGCGGACAAGTTAGAGTTTAGGTCCTTTAGAGCTCGATTCATAGGATATCCTAAAGAGTCATTAGGATACTATTTCTACATTCCAGAAGACCACAATGTGATTGTGAGTCGACATGCCATATTTCTTGAAAAATAGTTTATTCAAGATAGTGGCATTGGAAAGCAGATTAAGCTTGATGAGAAAGTCTCACAAGCAGAACGAGCTAAGGACCAAGTGGAACCAAATCAGGTTGAGCCAATAAGAACACTACCTCCTCCACCTCGTAGATCGGAAAGAGTTTCCCGTCCCCCTGAAAGATACTTAGGTATTATTTCAGAGGACGTAGAGGAAATGTTCCTCATAGGTAATGGTGCTCATGGTGATGATCCCAAAACCTACAACGAGGCGATATCAGATATCGACTCCGAGAAATGGCTTGAGGCAATGAAGTCAGAAATTGACTCGATGCACTCAAACCAAGTCTGGACCTTGGTAGATCCACCAGAAGGTATAGTACCTATTGGGTGTAAATGGATCTTCAAGAGAAAGATTGGTGCAGATGGGAATGTGGAGACATTCAAGGCTAGACTGGTGGCAAAAGGTTATAGTCAACGTGAAGGCATTGACTATCAGGATACCTTTTCCCCGGTAGCTATGCTAAAATCCATCCGCACATTGCTTGCTGTTGCAGCCTATTTCGATTATGAAATATGGCAAATGGACGTGAAAACGGCATTCCTAAATGGATATCTTGAGGAAGATATCTATATGGAACAGCCGCTAGGTTTCACATCCAGTGATACTGATCACAAGGTTTGCAAGCTGCAAAGGTCCATATATGGACTTAAGCAAGCATCTCGGAGCTGGAACACTCGTTTCAATGATGTGATCAAAAAGTTTGGTTTCATCAAAAATGAAGAGGAACCATGTGTTTTCAAAAGGGTCAGTGGGAGCGCTGTTGTCTTCCTCGTATTGTACGTGGATGACATCCTCCTTATTGGGAATGATATTCCCATGTTGACATCAGTCAAGATGTGGTTGTCCAAGGAATTCTCCATGAAAGACCTAGGTGAAGCATCCTTTATTCTAGGAATTAAGGTCTATAGGGATAGACCGAATAGGATGCTAGGACTTTCACAGAAGATGTACATAGAGGAAGTACTAAAGAGGTTTAGTATGGAAAACTCTAAGAGGGGATTAATACCCTTCAGACATGGTATTCATCTTTCCAAGAAGATGTGCCCCAGCACACCTGAGGAAATAGAACGCATGAGCAAGATCCCTTATGCTTCTGCAATAGGGAGCCTCATGTATGCCATGCTATGTACACGACCTGATATAGCCCATGCTGTGAGTGTCACAAGCAGATATCAGTCAAATCCAGGTGAAGAACACTGGACTTCTGTGAAATGTATCCTTAAGTACTTGAGAAGAACTAAGGATATGATGTTGGTCTTTGGTAATGGAGAACTCCAAGTTCAGGGATACACAGACTCGGACTTCATGTCCGATATAGATGATCGAAAGTCGACATCTGGAAGTCTGTTTGTGTGCAATGGTGGAGCTGTCAGCTGGAAGAGTTCCAAGCAAACTGTGATAGCAGATTCCACCATGGAAGCAGAATATATAGCTGCATCAGAGGCTGCAAAGGAAGCATTCTGGTACAAGAAGTTTGCTGCAGAAATTGGAGTAATGCCATCAGATGCCATTCCTCTTTACTGCGACAACAATGGCGCCATAGCCCTTGCTAAGGAGCCGAGGTCTCACCAGAAATCCAAGCACATTGAGCGGCGATACCATCTCATCCGCGATTACCTTGAGAAAGGTTACGTTGAGGTCAAGAGAGTCAACTCCACAGATAATGTGGCAGACCCACTTACAAAGCCGTTGGGCCAGCAGAAGATCGAAGCCCACCTTGAGAAGATGGGACTTAGACTTGTAGCCAATTGGCTTTAGGACAAGTGGGAGATTGTTAGATATATGTGCCCTAGAAGCCAGAATTGGCTGACACTTGTAATACACTTCTAGGGGCAAAATTATAATTTTGACTATAATTAATAAAATGGGTTATTTTCTATCACATATGTGTATTTAGTGTCTGTGATACATCCTTTGAGTTAATGGTAATGATAATTCATATTTTCAAGAGTTGAAAATTTAAGACATGAATAATCATTATTAACTCATAAACAGCTCCCGACCATAGGATCATCACGAGGATGGTGATTGATCCGGAAGGTTGGTGTACGATCGCTTCTCTTTAGTAGATGAGTCTTGAGTCTACGGTGTGGAGACACCGGAGCGAGAGTACAGGTACTCGTTAGAGAACGAGGGCACTGAGCGTGACCACCTCGAGTAGTCATTAGGAAGTCTACCTTCTCGTCAATGACTGACTCGATGCTGCAGTAGTGTGTCTGGTTCTTTGACCTGAGATGCATCGGCAGTTCACCTTGAGGGTGTTATAGTTTGACTACACCATTACTCGGTCTCCTAGCCATATGGAACCCTGAGGTGTATGTTGGCTATAGCATGTTCATTGTAGGAACTGGATTGCATCAAGATGGGAATCTATCTACCTCGGTGGTAGAGGAGTAGCCCTATGATGATCATGAGAATCAAGTCCAGAAATCCATGGCCATGGTAGAGTGAAATAATAGAAAGAGTTTCTATTTAGATTTTCACATTGGACTCGAATCGAATGATTACATCATATGACAGAGACTAGGGTTTGACGAGTTCACCTTAACCCTAATCTGATCGGGGCTCAAGATAGAAGAACTTAATCACACAGGTAGCTGCACCAAGAGGTTCGCATTCAGCTCTGATGGGTTGCCACCATATACTGCTAGGTGTCACTGGTGGATTTTGGGAGCAATTAGAATGATTTAGATGATCGATCATTCTAGCTGTTCGAATCAGAAGAGTTCTGATCCATCGAAAGGAGTTTCGATGATGTCAGAGATCAATGACATCATCCCATTACCAATACAAAACTAAACCCTAATTGGGTTCCACTACAAACAAATGGGTTGTGAGCATCTGGTGAATCAATCAATTGAACTGATCTCTTAGTTAATTGATCTGAAATGAGATTCCATTAGGTTCAAGAAAATCGTGCTAGCAAACTCGGATTGAAGCCTAACGTTCTTCTATTGCTATGCATAAATAAGTTATCCTGACTGAGCCAAAGAAGTTTGTGCCTGATCAGAGGCCTTCATATTGGTCTACTAGAGGTTGTCCCCAAGTTAGAAAAAGGTTATCTTATTTTGTAAGACTTTACCTACCACCTTAATTTGGTCCACCTGCCACTTTCTTGTTCTTTGAGCTTTGGGTCCAAAAGCTCTACCTGTGACTGGTCAAATATTGAACCATTGGACACATTTATTATTTGAGTCACATGATCCACGCACCTATTTTGGGAAGTTGTTGGGGGTGCTGTCCCCCTACTAGAAATACGCAAGGAAAGAGGGCCGCATGCCCCCTTGCGATGTGCCTAAGTATGGAGGCCGCCCTAAGAGTCCCTGTTGATAGGACTCCATCTCCTTGTTGGAAATTCCAATTTAGAGTTTACTAGAACAACTTTGACTGATCTTAAAGCACCCTCTAAGGACGAATTCCGGGGACTCCTATTCCACCAATGCAGAGGTTTACGATCTGATTTCACAAAAGAGCTTATCGATTAGGTTGGGAAGAAGAGAAGTTGGTCACAGTTAGTCAGTATAAATAAGACCCCTACGCCAATCAGATAGTGGATGAAAGGAATGCACAATTCCTCCATGCCCCAAGGCCTTTTCTCCATCTCCTCCTCCATGGCCAAAGTTTCTTCTCCCTCTCCTGCCCACATCCAAAAGAGTTTGGTTCATGGTTGGTACGATCAGATCAAAAGAAAGGCGATTAGAAAAGCTAGAAAGGCTGGGCTGCTTGCAAAGTGATGACTGCTGACTCTCTCAAAAGAAGTTTTTGAAAAGATCTTTCCGCAGATCAATGTCCCAGCATGTTGATTTTGGAGATGTGATAAAAGAAGAAGAGGATCTCTAGTCCGCCTGAGTGGATACCCGGTAGAGGCTAAGGCACTTGCCATGGCTAAGTCCAGAAGCCTTCCGCTGCGGCATACAGGATCATCAAATGGTAACAGGATTAACCCCATATCAGGAGGTAAAAGGTTAAATTTGATTTAATATATCTAGATTTTTATTTTATTTCTAAAATTAATAAATAATCACGATCTAAAACATCTGTCAGATCAAAAGATTAGGATCAAACAAAAAAAATTTTAAAATATCTCTTGATTCTGTATCAGATCTGGAAAAGAGACCTGGTCCGAAAAATTAGGAAGTTGTTTCTTCAGAGATCCTCAGGAAGAAGCATCCCTTTATTGCTGAGAATTAAGGTCTATAGAGATAGACGAACTAGAATGCCAGGACTTCAATTTATAGAAGATGTACATAGAGGAGGTGTAACAAAGGTTTAGCATGGATTTATATAACTCTTAAGAGGGGGATACCCTTCAAGAACACTGGCATTCATCTTTCAGAGAAGGATTGTGCCTAGCACACCTGAGGAAATAGATACTACAGATGCTATAGATCTCTTAGTGCTGTCAGCAATAGGAAAAGCCTCATGTATGGCCATGATTATGTACAGCAGACCTGATATAGCCTAATGCTTGATAGTGTCACGAGCAATAATCAGTCGTGAATCTAGTGGAGAACACTGAGACTTTTGTGAAATGTATTTAAGTAGCTTGAGAGAACTATAGGTATGATGTTATTTCTTTGGTAATATGTAGTAATCCCTAAGTCCAGAGGTATACTATGACTCGGATTTTATGTCCAATGTAGATGATCAAAGTCGACATCTGAAAGTTTGTTTTTATGCCAATAGTGGAGCAATTTAGTTTGGAGAAAGTTCCAAGTAGATAAGTGATAACAGATTTCCACCGATGCAAAGCAGAATAACATCGCCTACATCAAAACACTAATGAAGGAGGCCATTCTGGTATAAGAAGTTTGCCTGCAAGAGTCGATAGTGATGCCATCAGATGCATTCGCTCTCGTACCTGCGACATACAATGGTTCCGATAAGCCTCTGCTAAGAAGCTAAGGTCTCACCAAAAATTTTCAAGCACATCAAGCGGCGATACCCAAAACCTCATTCCGCGATTACCTTATCGAAGAAGGA
>QRFJ01002817.1:59171-380324 GCA_006176705.1 Cocos nucifera | reverse complement strand
TTACTGCTATAAGGTCATGCCTTTTGGACTCAAGAATGCGGGAGCAACATACCAACGTTTAGTCAACAAAATTTTCAAGGAGCAGATCGGCCGCAACATGGAGGTGTACGTGGATGATATGCTCGTCAAAAGTCGAGCTTCAGCTGACCATCTGGCCAACCTTGAAGAGACCTTCAATGCATTGAGGAAGCATAAGATGAGACTGAACCCTACCAAATGCGCCTTTGGCGTAACCTCTGGAAAATTTCTTGGGTTCATGGTGTCGAGACATGGAATTGAGGCAAATCCCCTGAAAATCCGAGCTATTCAAGAAATGACCACTCTAAAGACAATTAAAGAAGTTCAGCGCTTGGCCGGAAGGGTGGCATCCCTAAATCGCTTCGTCTCGAGGTCGGCTGAATGTTGCTTGCCCTTCTTCGAGGTTCTCAGGCGACCAAAGGACTTCAGCTGGATGGCAGAGTGTCAACAAGCATTTGAGAAACTCAAAAATTACCTCGACACACCCTCTCTGCTGGCAAAACCTGAACCTGGGGAAGAGTTGTTCTTGTATTTAGCTGTCTCCTCGGTGGCCCTGGCGGCGGTTCTCGTTAGGGAAGAAGCAAAAACACAATGCCCGATCTATTACGTGAGCCGAGTCCTAAGGGACGCGGAGACCAGATACTCCCGGATAGAAAAATTATCTTACTGTCTCGTAATTGCCGTCAGGAGGCTCCGACCTTACTTTCAGGAGCACACCATAACGGTCCTCACGGACCAACCAATAAAAGCAGTTCTCTACCGAGCAGACGCTTCCGGAAGAATCGCAAAATGGGCAATGGAGCTCACGGAGTTCGACATCAATTATCAGCCCAGGCCATCAATCAAAGCCCAGGTACTGGCGGATTTTGTATTAGAATGCACTATTCCGGACGAAGCCGAACTTGAATCAAGTAAGACAAATACAGAGGCGAGATCGAGCCTTGACGAAGTCGAACCATCACAGCCGAACTTCCCAAAGGAAAAGCCGACCTCTCTGAAGGCTTCTGGATTCTACACGTGGATGGTTCTTCCAACTCCATTGGAGCTGGTGCAGGGCTAGTCTTGGTCAGCCCCGAGGGAGTTGTCGCCGAGTTCACGCTGCGCTTCGAGTTTCCCGCTACCAACAATGAAGCCGAATATGAAGCACTGATTGCGAGATTAAGAATAGCAAAGAAGCTACAAGTAGATCGGCTTCGAGTCTACAGTGATTCCCGATTAGTGGTCGATCAGGTTGATGGCAACTTTGAAGCAAGAGAAGAGAGCATGGCGAGATACCTCGGGAAAGTGAAAAGTTTAACCCCGGCCTTTGATAATTTCGTCATTCAACATATCCCAAGAACAGAAAATGCGAGAGCCGATTTTCTCTCCAAACTGGCCACTTCGGCTCCAGCCGAACTACCCAAAGAAGTGTTTCAGAAAACTCTAAAGTACCCAACCACGGAAGAACCTCAGAATGTCCTACAGACGGAATTCTAGCCCAGCTGGATTGACCCACTGGTCACCTACCTTAAAGAGAGGGTTCTCCCTCATGACCGAAAAGAAGCTCGAAAACTCAAAAATTAGGCCTCCCGTTATGTCTTATACGAAGGCCAGTTGTACAAAAGGTCGTACTCCCTTCTATTGTTGAGATGCCTTCGACCTTCAGAAGCTAATATTGCACTATGGGATGTGCACGAAGGACTTTGCGGAAGCCATTTAGGAGCAAGGTCTTTGTCGCTAAAGCTACTTCGGCAAGGATATTATTGGCCGACCTTATTTCGTGATTCTGTGGAATACGTAAAGAGGTGCGACCGCTGCCAGAAAAATGCTAGTGTGCAGAGATGGCCGGCATCCGAACTCACTCTGCTTAATTCACCCTGGCCGTTTGCGCAATGGGGAATGGACATACTCGGCCCCTTCCCGACAGTGTCGAGACAGCGGAAGTTCCTCTTAGTCACGATTGACTACTTTACCAAGTGGGTCGAAGCCGAACCACTCGCAAAAATTACCGAGGCCAAAGTACAGGACTTTGTTTGGAAGTCACTAGTTTGTCGGTTCGGCCTGCCCCGAACCCTTATAACCGACAATGGGCGACAATTCGTCGGGGCTAGGTTCGCAGAGTTTTGTGAAGGATTAAACATCTCCCAGCGCTTCACTTCTGTGGCTCATCCGCAGACCAATGGGGAAGCTGAGGTAACCAACCGGACCTTGCTACAGGGAATCAAAACGAGGCTAGATAAGACAAAAGGGGCTTGGGTAGACGAACTCTACCATGTCCTCTAGGCATACCGAACTACTCAGAGGGTGCCGACTGGAGAAACACCCTTCGCTTTGGCCTTCGGTACTGAGGCAGTCATCCCGGTTGAACTTAAGCTCCCTTCCGCACGAGTTGTAGGCTTCAATGAACAGCACAACCCCCAAAACCTCAGAGTCAACCTCGACCTTCTGGAAGAAAAGAGGGAGGAAGCTCACATCCGGATGTTAGCCTATAAACAGAAGGTGGCTCGGTACTACAACTCCAGGGTTAAAAATAAGACGTTCAGAGTAGGGAACTTAGTGCTCCGATGAGCTGCTATCACTCAGCCTCAGAGTCAAGAAAAGCTCGCTCCAAATTGGGAAGGTCTGTACAAGGTAACGGAAGTTATCCGACCCGAAACCTATCGCTTGAAGGAACTCGGAGGGATAATGCTTCCTCGACCATGGAACTCAGAAAATCTGAGAATGTATCATCAATGAATTTCTTTGTTCTGCATTTTTGGTTTTTGGCATAAGAATCGTGGGATGGCAAAAGAAAAATGAGTAAACACAGCCCGTTAGGAACAGGAGGAAGACCTCGTCCTAACGCGAGCAAAGTCGAAGACCTCGTTCACCTTAGACGAGATGGGGGGAGAAGCTCGGACGACGGTCCGCATGTGCCCCCACAGCCCATTAGGAATAGGAGGAAGACCTCGTCCTAACGCGAGCAAAGTCGAAGACCTCGTTCACCTTAGACGAGATGGGGGGAGAAGCTCAGACGACGGTCCGCATGTGCCCCCACAGCCCGTTAGGAACAGGAGGAAGACCTCGTCCTAACGCGAGCAAAGTCGAAGACCTCGTTCACCTTAGACGAGATGGGGGGAGAAGCTCGGACGACGGTCCGCATGTGCCCCCACAGCCCGTTAGGAAACAGGAGGAAGACCTCATCCTAATGCAAGCAAAGTCGAAGGACCTCGTTCACTTAGACGAGATGGGGGCAGAAAAGCTCGGACGACGGTCCGCATGTGCCCCCACAGCCCGTTAGGAATAGGAGGAAGACCTCGTCCTAACGCGAGCAAAGTCGAAGACCTCGTTCACCTTAGACGAGATGGGGGGAGAAGCTCGGACGACGGTCCGCATGTGCCCCCACAGCCCGTTAGGAATAGGAGGAAGACCTCATCCTAACGCGAGCAAAGTCGAAGACCTCGTTCACCTTAGACGAGATGGGGGGAGAAGCTCGGACGATGGTCCGCATGTGCCCCCACAGCCCGTTAGGAACAGGAGGAAGACCTCGTCCTAATGCGAGCAAAGTCGAAGACCTCGTTCACCTTAGACGAGATGGGGGGAGAAGCTCGGAACGACGGTCCGCATGTGCCCCCACAGCCCGTTAGGAAAAGAAGGAAGACCTCGTCCTAACGCGAGCAAAGTCGAAGACCTCGTTCACCTTAGACGAGATGGGAGGAGAAGTTCGGACGACGGTCCGCATGTGCCCCCGCGGCCCGTTAGGAACAGGAGGAAGACCTCGTCCTAACGCGAGCACTTACATCAACCTCAGCCAAAGGAGATGAGATATCCTTCGAGCAATCTTATCAACTTCGGCCAAATAAGATCCCCCCGAGCGACTAGGCTGACCTCGGCTGAAGAGCGCCGACTTCGACCTCGACGAGAAATAGGATTTTTGACCGAATCAACCTCGGCTGGAGAGCCTCAACTTCAGTATCAACTTTAACCAGAAATGAAATCTCCCCCGAACTTCGACATGGACCAATACGAAGCCCGAAAGAAAAACTTTGGCAGTCGCCTTATCCGCACTCCCTTCCTTCAAATTTCGAACTCGGGAGTGGGGGGCTAGTGTTGGGGATAAATTCCGCTCCTGCCAAAGTCAAGTTCGATCCCAGCCTGATGTGGTCAATGCGGAAGAACTTCAGCGGACGCGTCCTAACTGAACTACTACATCCGACCGAGCTTCTCAGCGGCTGAGCCTCAGCGAAGTCTTTCAACCAACCGAACTATCAAGCGGCCGAGCTTCAGACTCTTAGCGGCCGAACTCCTCAAGCGGTCGAACTACTTATTGCCCGAGCCCCTTTGGACTCCGAGCGGCCGGGCTTCGACCGAGACCCCGACGGTCGAGCTTGTTTCAACCCTCTTAGCGGTCGAGCTCTTCGAACTCCTGTTTAGTGGCCGAACTCCCCAGCGCCTAGGCTCCGGGCCGAACTCCTTCGGACTTCCAACGTCCGGGCTTCAGCCAGACCCTTGTGGGAGCCGAACTTCTCCAAAACCTCCTCTCGGGCCGAGTTTCTACGGAAGCCGGACTCCCTATAGATTTTTTCAATGGACGAGCTTCTCAATGGCCGAACTCCTTATGATGGATTCCTGCAGGCAATCAATCTTGCTACGGTTACACAACAGTAATAACGATCGGCATTTATCAGCAATAACGATCGACAATAACGATCGACATTTATCAGCAATAACGATCGGCATTTATCAGCAATAACGATCGACAATAACGACCGGCATTGATCAGGATGGTTACAATAAGCTCCCTCTATAAAAAAGACCCTCCGGATACCTTTACAACAGGTTCTGAAAATCCTTTTCTTCTCCTCTATACTCTATCAAGCACTCCATTCCTGTTGACAGGAACTAACTTGAGCGTCGGAGGGTCTTCCGGAGCCACACCCACCGATTTCGAGCGAGACTTTGTTTTGCAGGTCCCCGACGGCAGCCTCTTCGGCCTCAACTCCGACGACGATAAGTTTCTACGTCAACATATTTGACTTTCTAATATTTTATATGACTCTCTATGAATATATACAATATTCTAAATAATATATATAATTTCTTATGAATATATATAGCATTATGAGTATTATATATGACTTTTTATATCTTTATGTGACATTCTAAATAATATATATAGCTTTATAGTGCCTTATATGACTTTCTGTGAATATATATAACATCATAAACATTGTATATGATTTTTTGTGAATATACATAACATTCTGAATAATATATATCGCTTTCTAATGTCTTATATGACTTTCTGTCAATATATATAATATTTTAAATAATATATATAACTTTCTGTGAATATATATATATATATACATACATACATACATACCATATCCTAAATAATATATGTGGCTTCTTAATGATTTATATGACTTTCTGTCAATATATATGACATTCTCAATAATATATATTATTTTCTATGTCTTTATATGACATTCTAAATAGCATATATAGCTTTTTGATGCCACATATGACTTTTTATGAATATATAATATTTTGAATAATATATATAACTTTTTACAAATATATATATGTGAGAACTAGTCTTTTTGAATCGGGTTCGGCGTGAAGTCGGTGAGCTCTGCCAACTTCATCGAAACTTCTCAAAAAAAAAAAAAAAAGTGGCAAAGAAGATGAATTTGAGCAAAATAGAGGATCCATGTCCTCTACTAATCCACAGCCGATAGAATCATATGTCGATGGAGAGGGGGTACGTGGTTGGACTGATCATGTTGGTGGAGTTCGGTTTTATTTGAGTATAGTTGAAGCTATTTTTTTTCCATTTATTTCCTTTAAAAACCTAACCCCCATCTCTGTTAATCTATCATCGAAGCCCTATCTCTCCCTTTCTCCTCTTCCTCACCTCTGGCATGAAGGAAAATCTTGATTTTTCGAACTAGATTCGTTCAGATCTGATCGGATTAAGAGATATATTTTTAAAAAAAATTTCTTTGATCCAGATTAGATCTAAAATATTTTAGATCTGATTCTTATTATTCTAATAATAAAAATAAAATCTAGATAAATTAAATCAAATTTAATTTACCTTGATGTAGGATAATCCTATTACCCGTTGATGATCCTGTAAGCAGCGGAAGGTTCTGGATCTAGCCATGCAAGTGCCTGGCCTCTATCGGATATCCACTCGGACTGGATCTGGAGATCCTCTTCTTCTCTATCACGTCTCCAAAAATCAGATCTGAATCTGATCTGGAGGATCTTCAAAACTACCTTTTCGAAGATCAGCAGTTATTCCTTTGCAGCAGTGCAGCCTTCTAGCTTTCTGATCGCCTTTCTCTCGATCTGGATTGCACCAACTAAGATCCCAAAACTACTTTGGGCATGGAGAGGAGAGGAGAAAATGGGTTAGGCATGGAGGAGGAAGAGAGAGGCAGCCTTGGGGTGTGGAGAATTCATACTCTCTTTGAGTTGGGCGCAGGGTCTTATTTATAGACTATGCATGATCCAACTCCTCTTCTTCCTCAACCAATCACAACCCTTTGTGAAATCAGATCTAAATCTGATTGGTGGGAATAGAGTCCCTTGGATTCCTCCTTAGAGGGCATGCCTAAGACCAGTCAAAGTTGGATTCTTAGGAGAACTCTAATTGGAAATCCAAAAAGGAGATGGAGTCCCTTGTCCAACAAGGACTCCTGGGCGCCTCCAACTTGGGCACACGCCAAGGGTGGCGTGCGCCCTCCTTCTCCTTGCCAGGTTCTGGCAGGGGGACAAGGCCCCCACCAGCTCTCCAATAGGTGCATGACATGTGGACAAAAGTCAAAGTATCAATGGTCAATATTTGACCAGTCAAAGGTCAGACTTTTGACCAAAGTCAAAGGACAAGAAATGGCAGGTGACCAAAAATGGTAGGTAATGTCTTACAAAATAAGACAACCTTTTCTGACTTGGACAACCTCCAGTCAGACCATATGAAGGCCTCTGATTGAGCACAAACTCCTTTGGCTCAGTCAGGACAACTTATTTATGATAGTAAAAGAAGAACGTTAGGTTCAATCGAGTGCTAGCACGATTTTCTTGAACCTAATTGAATCTCATTCAGATCAATTGAACTAGATCAGTTCAATTGATGATCACCAGATTCAAACCCTTGTTTGTGTGATCCAGTTAGGTTCAGTTCTGTATGGTAATGGGATATGTCATGATCTCTATCATCGACATCATCGAAACTCCTTTCGATGGATCAGAACTCTTCTGATTCGAACAGCTAGAATGATCGATCATCTAAATCATTCTAATTGCTCCCAAAATCCACCAGTGACACCTAGCAGTATATGGTGGCAACCCAACAGAGCTGAATGCGAACCTCTTGGTGCAGCTACCTGTGTGATTAAGTTCTTCTATCTTGAGCCCCGATCAGATTAGGGTTAAGGTGAACTCGTCAAACCCTAGTCTCTGTCATATGATGTAATCATTCGATTCAAGTCCAATGTGAAAATCTAAATAGAAACTCTTTCTATTATTTCACTCTGCCATGGCCATGGGCTTCTGGACTTGATTCTCATGATCATCATAGGGCTGCTCCTCTACCACCGAGGTAGATAGATTCCATCTTGATGCCATCCAGTTCCTACAATGAACATGCTATAGCCAACATACACCTCAGGGTTCCATATGGCTAGGAGACCGAGTAATGGTGTAGTCAAACTATAACACCCTCAAGGTGAACTGCCGATGCACCTCAGGTCAAAGAACCAGACACACTACTGCAGCATCGAGTCAGTCATTGACGAGAAGGTAGACTTCCTAATGACTACTCGAGGTGGTCACGCTCAGTGCCCTCGTTCTCTAACGAGTACCTATACTCTCGCTCCGGTGTCTCCACACCGTAGACTCAAGACTCATCTACTAAAGAGAAGCGATTGTACACCAACCTTCTGGATCAATCACCATCCTCGTGATGATCCTATGGTCGGAAGCATTTTATGAGTTAATAATGATTATTCATGTCTTAAATTTTCAACTCTTGAAAATATGAATTATCATTACCATTAACTCAAAGGATGTATCACAGACACTAAATACACATATGTGATAGAAAATAACCTTATTTTATTGATTATAGTCAAAATTATAATTTTGCCCCTAGAAGTGTATTACAAGTGTCAGCCAATTCTGGCTTCTAGGGCACATATATCTAACAATCTTCCACTTGTCCTAAAGTCAATTGGCTACAAATCTAAGTTCCATCTTCTCAAGGTGGGCTTCGATCTTCTGCTGGCCCAATGGCTTTGTAAGTAGGTCTGCCACATTATCTGTGGAGTTGACTCTCTTGACCTCGACGTAATCCCTTCTCGAGGTAATCGTGGATGAGGTGGTATCGTCGCTCAATGTGCTTGGATTTCTGATGAGACCTTGGCTTCTTAGCAAGGGCTATGGCGCCATTGTTGTTGCAGTAAAGAAAAATGGTATCTGATGGCATTACTCCAATTTTTGCAGCAAACTTCTTGTACCAGAATGCTTTCTTCGCAGCCTCTAATGCAGCAATATATTCTGCTTCCATGGTGGAATCTACTATCACGGTTTGCTTGAAACTCTTTCAGCTGATAGCACCATCATTGCACATAAATAGACTTTCAGATATCGACTTTCGATCATCTACATCGGACATAAAATCCGAGTCTGTGTATCCCTGAACTTGGAGTTCTCCGTTACCAAAGACCAACATCATATCCTTAGTTCTTCTTAAGTACTTAAGGATACATTTCACAGAAGTCTAGTATTCTTCATCTGGAATTTGATTGATATCTACTTGTGACACTCACAGCATGGGCTATATCAGGTCGTGTACATAGCATGGCATACATGAGGCTCCCTATTATAGAAGCATAAGGGATCTTGCTCATGCGTTCTATTTTCCTCAGGATGTGCTAGGGACACATCTTCTTGGAAAGATGAATACCATGTTCTGAAGGATATTAATCCTCTCTTAGAGTTTTCCATACTAAATCTCTTTAGTACTTTCTCTATGTACATCTTCTGTGAAAGTCCTAGCATCCTATTCGGTCTATCCCTATAGACCTTAATTCCTAGAATAAAGGATGCTTCACCTAGGTCTTTCATGAAGAATTTCTTGGACAACCATATTTTGACTGTCGTCAACATGGGAATATCATTTCCAATAAGGAGGATGTCATCCACGTACAATACGAGAAAGATAATAGCGCTCCCACTGATCTTTTTGAAGACACACGGTTCCTCTTCATTTTTGATGAAACTAAATTTTTTGATCACATTATTGAAATAAGTGTTCCAGCTCCGAGATGCTTGCTTAAATCCATATATGAATCTTTGCAGCTTACAAACCTTATGATCAGTATCATTAGATGTAAAACCTAGCGGTTGTTCTATATAGATATTGTTGACGCAGGAACTGATCATCGTCGGAGTTCGCTGGAGTGGAGGCCGATGAGGTCACCATCAGAGATCTACAAAATAAAGTTCCATCCAGAGCCGGTGGGGGGTGGCTCCGGCAGGACCCTCCGACGATCAAGTCAGCTCTGACCAACAGGAATGAAGTGCTCGGAATGAGTTCCAAAGCTTGGAGAAGAAGAGGAGAGCTTAGAGATTCGAGAGATTAGAGTTAGCGTATCTGGGGGGTCCTTTATAGGTGGAGCTTAGTTGATGGTGATGGCCATACCATCTGGTAGAGAGCCGTTGGGGCCGCATGGAGTTTGGTATGGAGAGAAAGACGTTGTTAGGTGGATGGTGACAGCCATACTGGCAGATCATGGGCCGCATGGAGTTCGATACGGAGAGGATGGTGTCATCAGTAGTAGTAGCTATGTCGTCCGGGCTGCATGGAGCTAGTTACGGAGAGAGTGGTGTTGCCAAATTGGTAGTGGCAGCCATACTGCCAAGGTCCGACAGCCGTAGCCTAAGAAAGTAGGTGTTGGTCGATGGACTCGGGTGTATACCAATCCTAAAGAGGTTCGAACTTTCAAGAGGAGTTTGGCCAAGGGAAGCTCGGCCGCTGGAGAGTTCAGTCGATTGAAGGACTTCGGTTGAGGCCCGACCCTCGAAAGTCCGAAGGAGCTTGATCGTTGGGCAGTTCGGCTAAAGCCCGACCGCTTGGAGTTCAAGGAGCTTGGTCGTTGGGCAGTTCGGCTAAAGCCCGGCCGCTTGGAGTTCAAGGAGCTCGATCGCTGGGCAATTCGGCCCCTATGGGAATCCGACTGAAGCTCGGCTATGATGCAACCACTGAGGAGTTCGAGCATCGGGGGATTCCGTTTAAGTTTGACCGCTTGGAGTCCAAGGAGCTCGATCGCTGGGCAGTTCGGCCGGCTAAATGGGTTAGAAGAAGCTCGAACGCTAGGAGTCCGAGGAGCTCGGCCGCTAAGCAGTTCGACCGACTGAAGGGGTTCGGTCCTGACGTTGGGAGTCTGAAGAAGCTCGATGGTTGAGAAGTCCGAAGAAGCTTGACGGCTGAGGAGTCCGAAGGAGCTCGGCAGCTAAGTAGCTCGATCGACTGAATGGGTTAGAAGAAGCTCGACCACTAGGGGTTCGGCTGAAGCCCGTCTGCTAAAGCTCTTGTATGGCTACTGGTTGCATTAGGCTGAGCATCGAACTAGACTTTGGTGGGAGCGAAGTTTATCCTCAACACTAGCCCCCCACTCTTGAGTTCGAAAATCAAAGGAAGGAAGTGCAGGAAAGGCAACTGTCGAAGTCGTCTGAGCTCCGTGCTGGTCTAGGTCGAAGCTCGGGGGAAATCTCATCTCCAACCGAGGTTGAGAGAGGCTTCATCCACTGCGATTGAAGTCGGAGGTTGAGCTCCTCGAGAGCGACATTATCTCTTACAGCCGAGATCGACACGGGCACTCGGGAGAGATCTGATCTGCTGTCGGGGTTGTCTTTGATCTTATTTCTGATCGAGGTTGTCTCGGTCGCTTGTGAGAGATCTTATCTCTAGTCGAGGTTGTTGCTCGCATTAGAACGAGGTTCTCCTCCTGTTCCTAATCGAGGTTGACTTGATCGCTCGGGAGAGATCTTATCTCTAGCCGAGGTTGCTTCGGGAGAGATCTTATCTTCTGCAGCCGAGGTTGCCTCGAGCTTTTCTCGGAGGAGATCTTATCTCCTACAGTCGAGGTTGCCTCGGGAGAGATCTTATCTTCTACGGTCGAGATCGAACTGAATACTCGGGGGAGATCTTATCTCCTATAGTCGAGCTTTTCTCGAAGGAGATCTTATCTCCTGCGGCCGAGGTTGAAGCTGGCACTCGGGGGAGATCTTATCTCCCACAGCTGAGCTTGAAGCGGACACTCAGGGGAGATCTTATCTCCTGCAGCTGAGCTTGCCTCGGGAGAGATCTTATCTCCTGCAGCCGAGCTTAAAGAGGGCACTCGGGAGAGATCTTATCTCCTTCGGTCGAGGTTGATGTGGACGCTCGCATTAGGATGAGGTTGTTCTCCTATTCCTGACTTCGACTTTGCTCGCGTTAGGACGAGGTCCTCCTCCTATTCCTAACGTGCTGTGGGGGCACATACGGATCATCGTCCGTGCCTCTCCCCCCATCTCATCCTTTGTGAATGAGGTCTTCGACTTTGCTCGCATTAAGACGAGGTTCTCCTCCTGTTCCTAACGGACTGTGGGGGCATGTTCGGACCATCGTCCGTCTCTCCCCATCTCGTCTAAGGTGAACGAGGCCTTCGACTTTGCTCGCATTAGGACGAGGTCCTCCTCCTATTTCTAACGGGCTGTGGGAGGCACATACGGACCGTCATCCGTGCCTCTCCCTCCATCTCATCCTTTGTGAACGAGGCCTTCGACTTTGCTTGCGTTAGAACGAGATTCTCCTCCTATTCCTAATGGGCTGTGGGGGCACGTTTAGACTGTCGTCCGTCTCCTCCCGTCTCATCTAAGGTGAACGAGGTCTTCGACTTTGCTCGCGTTAGGACGAGGTCCTCCTCCTGTTCCTAATGGGCTACTTTTGCTTATTTCTTTTCTTACCATCACGTAATCCTTATGCCAGAAATCAATAATGTAGAGCAAAGGAGTTTTTAAAGAAAGTCTACTAATAATACATCCTCAAATTTTTCGAGTTCCATGGTTGGAAAAGCACTATCCCTCCGAGTTCCTTCAGACGATAAGTTTTGGGTCGGACGACCTCCGTCACCTCATACGGGCCTTCTCAGTTTGGGGCAAGCTTTCCTAATTCTGAGGCTGAGCGATAGTGGCTCACCGCAACACCAAGTCTCCCACTTTGAACATCTTATTTTTAACCCTGGAGTTGTAGTACCGAGCCACCTTCTATTTGTAGGCTGCCATCCGGATGCGGACTTCCTCCCTCTTTTCTTGCAGAAGGTCGAGGTTGACTCTGAGGATCCTGGGGGTTGTGCCGCTCGTTGAAGCCCACGACTCGTGCAGATGGAAGCTTAAGCTCGATCGGGAATAACTGCCTCAGTACCGAAGGCCAAGGCGAAGGGTGTTTCTCCGATTGGCACCCTCTGGATAGTTTGGTATGCCCTAGAGGACATGGTAGAGTTCGTCCACCCAGGCCCCTTTTGTCCTATCGAGTCTCGCTTTGATTTCTTGCAGTAGGGTTCCGATTGGTTATCTCAGCTTCCCCATTGGCCTATGGGTGAGCCACCGATGTGAAGTGGTGGGAGATGTTTAGTCCTTCGCAGAACTCGGCGAACCTCATCCTGGTGAACTGCCGTCCATTATCGGTTATGAGGGATTCGGGAGCAGGCCGAACCGGCAGACTAGTGACTTCCAGACGAAGTCCTGCACCTTGGCCTCGGTAATCTTCGCTAGTGGTTCCGGCTTCGACCCACTTGGTGAAGTAGTCGATCGCGACCAGGAGGAACTTCCGCTGTCCGGACGCCGTTGGGAAGGGGCCGAGGTATGTCCATTCCCCCACTGCGCGAAGGGCCAGGGTGCAGTGAGCGGAGTGAGTTCGGATGCCGGCTGCCTTCTGCACGCTGGCGTTCTTCTGGCAGCGGTCACACCTCTTCACGTATTTCACGTGGAATCACGAAGTAGGGTCGGCCAGTAGTACCCTTGCCGAAGTAGTCTTTGCGATAGGGATCTGGCTCCTAGCGTGACTTCCGCAGAGTCCTTCGTGGCACATCCTGTAGCGCGATGTCAGGCCTCAGAGGGTCGGAGGACACCTCAGCAACGGGAGGGAGTACGACCTTCTTATATAACCTGCCCTTCGTATAAGACGTAGCGGGAGGCTTGACTCCTGAGCTTCCGAGCTTCTTTCCGAATCGTGGGAAAGGACCCCTTCTTCGAGGTAGGCGATCAGCGGGTCGATCCAGCTGGGCTCGAAGTCCGTCCTGCAGGATGGCCTGAGGTTCCTCGGTGGTCGGGCACTTCAGAGTTTCCAGAAACACTTCCTTTGGGCAGTTCGGCCGGGGCAGAAGTGGCCAACTTGGAGAGAAGGATTCGGCTCTTGCATTTTTTGTCCTTGGGATGTGCCGAATGCCGAAGCTGTCGAAGGCTGGTATTCAAGTTCTTCACCTTCCCGAGGTATCTCACCATGCTTTCCTCTCGTGCCTCATAACTGTCGCCTGACTTGACCGACCACCAGTTGGGAATCGCTGTAGACTTGAAGCCGATCTACCTTTAGTGCTCTTGCTATCTTTAATCCGATGATCAGCGCTTCATATTTGGCCCCATTATTGGTCACAGGGAACTCAAAGCATAGCGCATACTCGGACGACGACTCCCTCGGGGCTGACCAAGACCAGCCCCACACCGGCTCCAGTGGAGTTGGACGAGCCATCCACGTGCA
This sequence comes from Cocos nucifera, assembly GCA_006176705.1. Lineage (NCBI taxonomy): Eukaryota > Viridiplantae > Streptophyta > Magnoliopsida > Arecales > Arecaceae > Cocos > Cocos nucifera. The sequence goes on along the minus strand of QRFJ01002817.1, from coordinate 366,538 downwards.
GAGCCCAAGAGCCTTTGGAGAGGTCGGCGCTTTCCTTGGGGAGGTCTGGCCGCAGTAGCTCGGCTTTGTCTAGGCCCGATTCCGCTTTGGTGTCAGTCTCGATCGGCCCAAACTCGGCTTCGATCGGAATGGTGCATTTCAACATGAAATCCGTCAGTATCTGGGCCTTGATTGATGGCCTGGGTCGATAGTTGATGTCGAACTCCATGAGTTTGATCATCCATTTTGTGATTCTTCTAAAAGCGTTTGCCCGGATGAAGAACTTCTTTTATTGGTTGGTCCTGTGAGGACCGTTACGGTGTGCTCCTGAAAATAAGGTTGGAGCCGCCTGACGGCAATTAGAAAAGAGTAAGTTAGTTTTTCCAGCCTAGAGTACCTGATCTCTACATCCCTCAGGACTTGGCTCATGTAGTAGATCGGCCATTGCGCCTTTGCTTCTTCCTTGACCAGCACCGCCACTAGGGCCACTGGAAAGACAGCTAGGTACAGAAATAATTCTTCCTTGGGTTCGAGCTTTGCCAGCAGCGGGGGCGAGCCGAGGTAGCTTTTGAGCTCTTCGAATGCCTGTTGGCACTCCGCCATCCAGAAGAAGTCCTTTGGTCATCTGAGAATGCGGAAGAAGGGCATGCATCGTTCGACCGACCTTGACACGAAGCGACTTAGGCGCGCCATTTTTTTGGTCAGGCGCTGAACCTCCTTGATCATCCTCGGAACGATCATTTCTCGAATGGCTCAAATTTTCTTGGGATTTGCTTCGATTCCTCATCTCGACACCGTGAACCCCAAAAATTTTCCGAAGGTCACGCCGAAGGCGCACTTGGCCGGGTTCAGCTTCATCTTGTGCCTCTTGAGTGCACCGAAGGTCTCTTCAAGGTCGACGAGGTGGTCCGTTGAAGCTCGGCTTTTAACGAGCATATCATCTACGTACACCTCCATGTTGCAGCTGATCTGCTTCTTGAAGATCTTATTAACCAAATGTTGGTATGTTGCCTCCGCATTCTTGAGTCCAAAAGGCATGACTCTATAGTAATAAAGATCTCGGTTAGTAATGAAGGCGGTCTTCTCTTCGTCCTCGGGCGCCATGCGTATCTGGTTGTAACCAAAAAAGGCATCAATGAAGGTGAGGAGCTCATGGCCTGAGGTTACGTCCACCAGCTGGTCGATCCTTGGTAGGGGGTAACTATCCTTCGAGCAGGCCTTGTTCAGCTTCTTGAAGTCGACGCACATCCTCCACTTGTTATTCGCTTTCTTGATGAGAACCACGTTCGAGACCCAGGTCGGATAGTTAACCTTCCGGATGAGTCCGACTTTGAGGAGCTTGTCTACCTCTTCGGCGATCGCTTTCTGCCTCTCCGAGGCATGGTGGCGCAGCTTTTTTTCTTATCGATCGGTGCCTCGGATCGATGGCCAGCTGATGTTCCATGACCTCGACGTTGATCCCCGGCATATCCGCTGGGGTCTAGGCAAAGACGTTCGCATTTCTTCTGAGGAAAGCGACGAGCTGCTCCCGAACCTCAGCCGCCAAGTTGGAGCCGATCTGCACCACGTGCTTCGAGTTTCCGTCACCCAAGAGCACAGAGACAAGGTCCTCCGCGGGCTCGCCCTACTCCTCAGTGAGATCGTCGTGAATGTCCAATCTATCAACAAGATAGGGGTCGGGCTGATCTTCCTTATACAGAGCGATCGAGTAGCAGTACCTTGTCAGAGCCTGATCTCCTCTGACTTCTCCGACCTCATGACTCATCAAAAACTTCATCTTCAAATAATAGGTTGACACTATCGTCCGAAGTGCATTTAGACCAGGTCGGCCAAGGATCGCATTATAGGCGGACGGAGTCCTTACGACTAGAAAGTGGACCCGAGCTTTGGCCTGCTTCAAGCGCTGCCCTGCTGCTACGGTCAATATTATTATGCCTTTGACTGGTACGGCATTGCCAGCAAACCCTACCAGCGATGAATTCATCGGCCCCAAGCGATCGTCGGGTAGGGACATTTTTGAGAAGGCATCGTAAAATAACACATCGATCGAGCTTCCATTATCTACCAAAATGCGGCGTACATCGTAGTCAATAATATTCAAAAAAATTACAACCACATCATTATGTGAAAATTGGATTCCCTGACCGTCCTCCTCGATGAAGGCCATGGGCTCCACGATCCTCCGCCTCTTTACCGATCCTTCGAATCCACTGGTCTTCCCTTGCTGAGGTCTCCCTAAGATAGTATTGATGATGTCAAGGGGCAGCTGATATTTTTGCTGGTTTTCTCCACCTGACGGTAATGCTCTCAGCCGATCTCCGTTCTCCTCAGACCACCTTCGCAGAAATTGGCTAAGTTTGCCTCGCCTGACGAGCTCTTCGATCTCGTCCTGGAGTTGGATGCACTCCTCAGTGTCATGACCGTGGTCACGGTGGTAAAGGCAAAACTTATTGGAATTGCACTTGCTAGGATGAGAACGCATTCTCTCCGATCTTGGAAGTCGCTCCCGGATCTCCACCAGCACTTGAGTCTTTGGGGCATTAAGAGGGGCATAGTTGTGAAATCATCATCGTCGGGGAGAACTTCGACGCTGGGGGGAACCTCAACGTGCCCTTCCGTTAGGGCTTCTCCACCTCCGAGCTTGAGGGAGAGTTCGAGCTCTCCCGCGACCCGGGGGAGTCCAAAAATACGATCGAGCTTCAGTCTGCTTTCTTTCTTCGACGGGCCTGCCTGGCCCGTCGATTAACCGCCTACCACTGGCTTCGACGTTCTTAGCCTCGAAGGCCTCTTCTGCTCGGGCATAACTTTTGGCCCGAGCCAGCATGTCGGCAAAGTCCCTAGGATACTTCTTTTCTAGGGAGAACAGTAGGTCATTCTTCTAAAGGCTGCCCTTGAGGGTGGCCATGGCAACTGACTAGTGCAGGCCCCGGACCTCCAGTGCAATAGTATAAAACTGGGTGACGTAAGCTCGGATGGGTTCCCCCTCATTCTGCCTGATGGCCATTAAGGAATCCAAAACTCGGTGTGGACGTCGACTACTGACGAAGTGGGCCGCGAACTGTTGACTCATCTGGTCAAATGATAAGATGGTACTCGACTTGAGCGTCGAGTATTAGTTCCTGGTGGCTCCTTTAAGGATAGAGGGAAAAGCCCAGCACAGGATGGCGTCTGGCGCGCCATGGAGCAGCATCGTTATTCGAAAGGCTTCCAAGTGGTCAATCGAATTGGTGGTCCCATCGTAGCTCTCGAACTACGGGAGCTTGAAGTTCGACGGGACTGGTTCCTGCATGATTTTTTGCGAGAAAGGAGGATCAGTGCAGATGTCATTACCGTGTGAGGAGGGAGTATGATTGAGTTCTTCGATTTGTCGGCTCATTTCTAAGAGCCTTTGATCCAAGAGATCTTTGCGGTCTCTGATCTTCTAGCCGAATGGGTGCGAAGCTTCACCCTAGATCGAGCCGCGGTCCGAGCAGGGGCTCTCCCTCCGTTGCCTTCCTCTTCTGAGGATTGGAGGTCGGGTAGCCCATGTCGGTCGCCCCTGGACTGGATCGCATGGCTTTAGAGAATCTTGCATCGATTGAGCTGGTACTGAGGCTTGCTGGGTGCATGGCCTGCACCATCTGCACCGCCTCCGTGAGACCACGAACTTGCTGGATGAGCAGGTTGAACTGCTTCATGTCCACCATGGCTACAGAGTGAGCTTGGGTCGCCGGCACTAAAGCGGGAGCGGACGAATCCGAATGGAATCGGGCCGCGGAGGCCGTCGATCGTCGGGTCGAGGCTCTCTTGGGGGCATTTTTTTTTGGAAAGAAATTCGAAAGAGGAAGAAGAAAAATCTCTAGAGTGGGAAGAGAGAAATCATCGCCGAGCACTCCTTTAAGAATAAGGAAACCTCGGCTTCCTTTAAGAGAGAAATCATCGCCGAGGCCCTTCCTCTAGTGTTAATTTATTGACGCAGAAACTGATCATCGCCGGAGTGGAGGTCGATGAGGTCGCCGTCGAGGATCTGCAAAACAAAGTCCCGTTCGAAGCTGATGGGGGGTGGCTCTGGTAGGACCCTCCGACGATCAAGTCAGCTCTGGCCAACAAGAATGGAGTGCTCGGAATGAGTTTCAGAGCTTGGAGAAGAAGAGAGCTTAGAGATCTGAGAGATTAGAGTTAGTGTATCTGGGGGGTCCTTTATAGGTAGAGCTTAGTTGATGGTGATGGCCATACCACCTGACAGAGAGCCATTGGGGCTGCATGGAGTTCGGTATGGAGAGGAAGACGTTGTCGGATGGATGGTGACAGCCATACTGGCAGGTCGTGGGCTGTATGGAGTTCGGTACAGAGAGAATGGTGTCGTCAGTAGTAGTGGCTATGTCATTCGGGCTGCATGGGGCTAGTTATGGAGAGAGTGGTGTCGCCAGACTGGTAGTGGCGGCCATACTACTGAGGTCCGACAGCCATAGCCTGAAAAAGTAGGTGTTGGCCGATGGACTCGGGTGTATACCAATCCTAAAGAGGTTCGGACTTTCAAGAGGAGTTCGACCGAGGGAAGCTCGGCCACTGGAGAGTTCGGTCGATTGAAGAACTTCGATTGAGGCCCGATCGTCGGGAGTCCGAAGGAGCTCGGTCGCTGGGCAGTTCGGCTAAAGCCCGATCGCTTGGAGTTCAAGGAGCTCGGTCGCTAGGTAGTTCGACTAAAGCCCGACCGCTTGGAGTTCAAGAAGCTCGGTCGTTGGGCAGTTCGGTCCCTATGGGAATCCGACTGAAGCTCGACCAGGACGCAACCGCTAAGGAGTTTGGGCGTCGGAGGATTCCATTTAAGTCCGACCGCTTGGAGTCCAAGGAGCTTGATCGCTGGACAGTTCGATCGGCTGAATGGGTTAGAAGAAGCTCAGACGCTAGGAGTCCAAGGAGCTCGGCCGCTGAGCAGTTTGACCGGTTGGAGGGGTTCGGTCCTGACGTTGGGAGTCCGAAGAAGCTCGACGACTGAGGAGTCCGAAGAAGCTCGACGGCTGAGGAGTTCGAAGGAGCTCGGCAGCTAAGTAGCTCGACCGACTGAATGGGTTAGAAGAAGCTCGACTGCTGGGGGTTCGGCTGAAGTCCGTCTGCTGAAGCTCTTCTGTGGCTACTGGTTGCATTAGACTGAGCATCGAACTAGACTTCGGCAGGAGCGAGGTTTATCCCCAATAGATATCTTCCTCAAGATATCCATTTAAGAACATCGTTTTCACATCCATTTGCCATATTTCATAATCGAAATAGGCTGCAATGGCAAGCAATATGCGGATAGATTTTAGCATAGCCACTGAGGAAAAGATATTCTTATAGTCAATGCCTTCACGTTGACTATAATCTTTTGCCACTAGTCTAGTCTTGAATGTCTCCATATTTCGATCTACACCAATCTTTCTCTTGAAGATCCATTTATATCCAATAGGTACTATGCCTTCTAGTGGATCTACCAAGGTCCAGACTTGGTTTGAGTGCATCGAGTCAATTTCTAACTGCATTGCCTCTAGCCATTTCTCAGAGTTGATATCTGATATCGTCTCGTTGTAGGTTTTGGGATCATCATCATGAGCACCATTACCTATGAGAAATATTTTCTCTACTTTCTCTGAAATAATATCTAAGTATCTTTCAAGAGAATGAAAAACTCTTTCCGATCTACGAGGTGGAGGAGGTAGTGTTCTTATTGGCTCAACCTGATTTGGTTCCAATTGGTCCTTAGCTCATTGTACTTATGAGACTTTCTCATCAAGCTTAATCTACTTTCCAATGCCGCTATTTTGAATAAACTATTTTTTAAGAAAGATGGCATGTCGACTCATAATCACATTGTGGATCTTCTGGAATGTAGAAATAGTATCCTAATGACTCTTTAGGATATCCTATGAATCGAGCTCTGAAGGACCTAAACTCTAACTTGTCCGCTTGTTGTCTTTTGACATGAGCCGGACAATCCTAAATTCTGAGATGACTCAGACTTGATTTCTTACCGTGCCATATCTCATACGGTGTGGTAGGAACGATTTTAGAGGAAAACCCTATTCAGTAGATAAATTGAAGTTAACAATGAGTGTCCCCAAAGAAAATCAGGAAGGTCTGTGAAGCTCATCATGGATCGGACCATATCCAATAGAGTCTGATTTCTCCATTCTGAAACTCCGTTGAGTTGAGGTGTTCCTGGTGGAGTCCATTGAGAGACTATGCCATTTTTCTTAAGATAGTCTAGGAATTCTCGGCTAAGGTATTCACCTCCTCGATCTGATCGAAGAACCTTAATGGATTTTTCAGTTTGTTTTTCTACTTCATGTCTGAATTCTTTGAACTTTTCAAAAGCTTCAGACTTGTGTCTCATAAGATACACATATCCATACCTAGACAGATCATCGATAAAGATAATGAAGTAGACAAAATTGCCTCTAGCCGGCACATCAAATGGGCCGCACACATCAGTATGTACTAGGGCAAGGAGATCTGTGGCCCTTTCCCCATGTCCTATACAAAAGGGAGTTTAGTCATTTTGCCTTGAAGACAAGATTCACAAGTTGGATATGACTCGAAAGTCAATGGACTCAATAGCCCATTTTTCTCTTCAATTTGTTGATCCTATCTTCTGCTATATGACCTAATCTCAGGTGCCATAGATACCTATCTGTCATTTGGACTATCCCTAGGTCGTTTGGCATTCACGTTTTGCTCGATAGTTAGAACAGATACATCAATATGTAGCTGATAAAGACCGTTAATAAAAAAACCATTTGCAATTTTATTTCTTTCATAAAGAATGTTACAATGGTCCTTAAAGAAGGTAATCACATAAGCCTTCTTAGTGCTAAGCATGAAACAGAAATCAAATTCCTGCTAGCTGCAGGCACATAATAACAGTCTTTTCAAAACTAAGTCTAAACCAGATGGTAATCGAAGAGGGTATGTTTTCACCACGGCTACTGCAGCAACTCTTGCTTCCATTACCGATGCGTAGGATCATGTCTCCATCCCTCAGCCTCCTGCTATCCTCAAGACCCTGCATGAGAAGTGCACAGATGAGCACTAGAACCAGAGTCAAGCACCCAACTGGATGCAGAAGAAATCCGTAAGGTTAGACTCAATAACGAGCATACCTCCAGAAGGACCTTCCTTCTTGTTCTTCAGGGTGGCCAGGTAAGTAGGGCAGTTCCGCTTCCAAGTGGCCATCGCTGTTGCAATGGAAACACTTTCCTTTGACAGCGGCCTTTCTTCTTCTGGCTCTGCCTTCTTCTTCTTTGATCCTCCTTCCACCTTCTGCTTTTTCACAGACTTTTTTTTCTTTTCAGAAGACTTTCTTTTGGAAGAAGTCCATTCCATAGCAAGAACTGAGCCTTTAGAACCTTTCATAGAAAGCTCAGCGGTGACCAGCATATTCATTAATTCGGCCAAAAAATTTTGAAGTTTATGCATGTGGTAATTCATGATGAATTGCCCATATGCATCAGTCAAGGAATTGCAGAATAATATCGTTCTGCAGATCCAAGTCTAACTTCACACCGAGCTTCTCAAGCTCTTCCAAGTCCTTGATCATCATCAGACAGTGATCTTGGACTGACTGCCCATCACGCATCTTAGCCTTAAAAAGTCATTTCGTGACTTGATATTTGGCTGCGCGACTCTGTTCACCAAACATCTCCTGCAGGTGAGCCAACATTTGGCGAGCAGTCCCGGTATCTTCATGTTGGCGCTGGAGCTCATCAGACATCGAGCCCAACATGTAATATCTGGCCTTATTATCTTCGTCTATCCATTTTTCCAGAGACGCTCTCTGTTCAGTGGATGGACGGGCTGGTAAGGTGGGAGGGTCCTGGTCCAATACATGGGTTAACTTCTCGAAATCCAAAATAATTTTGTAGTTCCTGAGCCAATCTTTATAATTGGGTCCGATCAGTCTATGTGTGTCCAGGATACGTGCCAATGGGTTGGACGCAGACATTTTTCTGTAGAGAGTCAAAGATTCTAGTTAGATACTATAATTATGACTTGACCAATTTATTTAAAAATTTTATTTTTAAATAAATTAGCTCCCACTATTTTTTTGATCCCTACACTCCCTCTGTAGAGATGCGAAAATCTCCTACGATTAATGATTTCTAGTGGGTGGTGCGGTCTCACCAACTGACTCATCACCTCACCTAACAGTTATTGGTGATGGGTTAGCCAATGAGTGAACAACTCTTGTTCAATGATTCTCTAATCATGGTGCACCCAAACTTGGTCTCTAATTCATGAATCTCACCGTATCCGAAATATTGATCCACTCCTTAGTTAAGTCAGACCCACCATTTGCATAGACTGGATTCCTAATTGAGTCTCTCACCGTATCCAAAATATTGAGCCCAACTCATCCTCCAGCCCATAGCATCCAATGCCTAATAGACATGGTTGCATCTTTTCGGTGCAACTGAGCCACTGTATCCAATCGAGAACAATCAACCCCGGGAAGGGCCCGCACATCTACAATGGTGGAAGACCTCAGACTTAATCTTTTCTTAGGGAGAATTGATTCAGGTCTCATTAAACTAGACTTGTCATAGTCATAACAATTATGACTAACCTAGTGGCATGGGTTAGCTCGGATTATTGACCACCTCAAGATCAGAACTGAGTCAACAGATATGGCCAGGTAAGTGAGACCGGTGGAAGGGAATATGCCATTAACTCGTACAAGAACGCATTCAGGTCGAGTAGCTTCCAATTAAAAATCAGTCGGATCGTATGTGCCAAACTTACCTTAGACACCAAATTGTTGAGTCAGAACCAATTGGGTTAGCCTACAATCCAGACTCTAACCTCTGAGCCTAATTAGGTCTTGCTTGATCGTGACTCGATCTTGACCCAGACTTAATCCTATTAGGCTGGTCAATTTAAGCATTGTTGATCCCATCTAACCAACTCTTGATTCGGATTTGATCAACCGCTTAGACCTAATTGAGCTACCCAAGCCCGAACCCAGTATTATGAATATGTCTTAGATCTAAAATTCTCAATTTTAGACCTAATTAATATTCCATAATCTTAATTCTTAATTAAGTAGGGTTCATAAATAAAATATGCACAATAAATCCTAGGGTTTCAGGATCTAGGGTTTTGCAGAAAGTAAGTTTTGGATTTTCTGATTAAGGACGAACGCGCAGCACCCCTACACATCATAAGAACACCCCATCGAATGGGAAGGAGAGGGCCTTTAAACCCTTCTTCGTTCTTATGATCGGACGGCCAAGAGGAATGCCTTAATCAGGAACATGTAATACTACAAAACAGTTTTAGATCTATATCATATATCTCATATACAAATTAGATCTAATCATGGCATATTTTGCATACATCTCATGTATCGAATCATGCATATTTTCAGATCTAAATTATCTCATAATAATCTAAAAAATTAGATTTAAATTGATCTTATCAAAATAAATTCTAATCTAGACAACTATGTAGAACTATTCTACAACTAGTCTAGACATGCATCAATCATATCTCATATGATATTTAAAATTAAATAATTTTTATTTACTATTTTTTAGATGTTATTATAATAATTATAATATCAAAAAATAGTAAATAAATAGATCTAAAATATGATTTAATCAAATTAAATTAAAAATATGCAAGACTATTCTATAGAACTATTCTATTTTAGAACTAGTCATGCATATTTTCTAATCTTAGATCCAAATTATTTAATTTTAAATTTTTTTGATTTTAGATCTGATCACATCTCATGTGACATCTAAAATTATTTATTTTTTAATTAAAATAAATTTAAAATTAGATCTAAACACTTTAGAACCTTGGCTCTGATACCAGTTGAAGGAAAATCCTGATTTCTCGGACCAGGTTCGTTCAGATCTGATCGGATCAAGAGATATATTTCAAAATTTTTTTTTAAAATTTAGATCAGATCTGAGATATTTTCAAATCTAATTTTTATTATTTTAATAATAAAATAAAATTAAGATAAATTAAATCAAATTTAATTTACCTTGATGTAGGGTAATCCTATTACCCGTTGATGATCCTGTAAGCAGCGGAAGGTTCTGGATCTAGCCACGCAAGTGCCTGGCCTCTACCGATATCCACTCAGGCTAGATCTAAAGATCCTCTTCTTCTCTATCATGTCTCCAAAAATCAGATCTGAATCTGATTTGGAGGATCTTCAAAATACCTTTCGAAAATCAGTAGTTATCCTTTGCAGCAGTGCAGTTTTCTAGCTTTCTGTCGCCTTTCTTTGATCTAGATTGCACCAACTAAGATCCAAACTACTTTGAGCATGGAGAGGAGAGGGAGAAGATGGGCTTGGTATGGAGGAGGAAGAGAGAGGCAGCCTTGGGGCATGGGGAATTCATACTCTCTTTGAGTTGGATGCAGGGTCTTATTTATAGACCATGCGTGATCCAACTCCTCTTCTTCCCAACCAATCACAACCCTTTATGAAATCAGATCTAAATCTGATTGGTGGGAATAGAGTCCCCTGGATTCCTTCCTTAGAGGGTGCCTAAGATCAGTCAAAGTTGGTTCTTAGGAGAACTCTAATCGGAATTCCAAAAAGGAGATGGAGTCCTTATCCAACAAGGACTCCTAGGCGCCTCCAACTTGGGCACACGCCAAGGGTGGCGTGCGCCCTCCTCCTTGCCAGGTTCTGGTAGGGGGACAGCCCCCACCAGCTCTCCAATAGGTGCATGACATGTGGTCAAAAGTCAAAGTGTCAATGGTCAATATTTGACCAGTCAAAGGTAGACTTTTGACCAAAGTCAAAGAACAAGAAATGGCAGGTGACCAAAAATGGATAGGTAATTATCTTACAAAATAAGACAATCCTTTTCTGACTTGGACAACCTCCAAGTCAGACCATATGAAGGCCTCTGATTGAGCACAAACTTCCTTTGGCTCAGTCAGGACAACTATTTATGATAGTAAAAGAAGAACGTTAGGTTCAATCGAGTGTTAGTACGATTTTCTTGAACCCAATTGAATCTCATTCAAATCAATTGAACTGAATCAGTTCAATTGATGATCATCAAATTTAAACCTTTGTTTATGTGACTCAGTTAGGTTTAGTTCTGTATGATAATGGGATATGTCATGATCTCTGTTGACGCAGAAACTGATCGTCGTCGGGGTCCGCTAGAGTGGAGGCCGATGAGGTCACCATCGGGGATCTATAAAATAAAGTTCCATTCAGAGTCGGTGGGGGGTGGCTCCAACAGGATCTTCCTATGATCAACTCAGCTCTGACCAACAGGAATGGAGTGCTCGGAATGAGTTTCGAAGCTTGAAGAAGAAGAGGGGAGCTTAGAGATTAGGGTTAGCATATCTGAAGGGTCCTTTTTATAGCGAAGCTTGATGGTGACAACTGCAGCTGCATGCTGGTGGGCCGCTCGAGGTTCGATGGAGTCAATCTCATGAAAAGGTGCCGTATGCGGCGGGTTGATGGTGACAGCCATCGCCGTCTGATAGTGGATCGCTATCGCTTGTGGTGGACTGATGGTGATGGCTGCAGAGCTTACGATGGACTGATGGTGATGGCTGTAGAGCCAGCCGAATGAAGGATTGAAGGCCTTCGTCGTGTGCTCATTTTGGAGGAGTTCGGGCTCCTGAAAAGGAAGCTTGGAAGGAGTTCGGCTCCCATAGGCGTCTAGCTGGAGGTATGCGACTAAGGCTCGATCGCTGGAGAGTTTGGTAGGAGCTCGGTCGATCAAAGGGGGTGCCATGAAGGAGTTCGGCTCCTGAAGAAGTCCGTTCGAAGGGTGTCTGGGATGAGTCCAACTCCCGAAGAAGTCCGTCCGAAGGGTGTCTAGGATGAGTCCAGCTCCCGAAGAAGTCCGACCGAAGAGGGAGCTTGGAGGGGAGTTCTGCTCTCGTAAGCATCTGGCTGGAGGAGTGTGGCTAAGATTTGGACCGCTGGGAGTTCGAAAGGAGCTCGGTCATTAGAAGTTCGATCGAGAGACGATCGCTGAGGAGTTCGGTCACCGCTAAAAAGTCCAAAGGAGCATGGCCGGCTGAGCAGTTCGGCCGACTGTAATGGTTCAGCTAAGACCCGTCTGCTGGACGTCCAAGGGAGCTCTTCTGCGGCTACTGATTGCATTAGGACTGGGCATCGAACTAGACTTCAGATGGAAGCAGGGTTTATCCCCAATACTAGCCCCCTCACTTCCCGAGTTCGAAACTCGAAGGAAGGGAGTGCAGGAAAGGCGACTGTCGAAGTCTTCTTCTGAGCTCCATGCTGGTCCAGGTCGAAGTTCGGGGGAGATCTCATCTTCAACTAAAGTTGATATCGAAGTTGAAGCCTGGAGAAGATCCCATCTCCAACTGAGGTTGAGGGAGACTTTGTCCGCAGCGATCGAAGTCGGAGGTTGAGCTCCTCGGGGGCGACATTATCTCCTACAGTCGAGGTTGATGCGGGCGCTCGGAAGAGATCTGATCTTGGGATGAGGTTATCTCTGATCTTATCTCTGATCGAAGCAAAAGTTGAAGCTCTCCAACCAAGGTTGGCCCGATCGTTCGGGAGAGATCTTATCTCTTTTAGTCGAGGTTGATGCAGGTGCTCGGGAGAGATCTGATCTACTATCGAGATTGTCTTCGATCTTATTTCTAGTCGAGGTTGTCTCGGTCGCTCGAAAGAGATCTTATCTCTAGCCGAGGTTGTCGCTCATGTTAGGACGAGATTTCTCCTTCTATTCCTAACCGAGATTGACTCGATCCTCGGGAGAGATCTTATCTCTAGTCGAGGTTGTCGCTCACGTTAGGATGAGGTTCTCCTCCTATTCCTAATCGAGGTTGACTCGGTCGCTCGGGAGAGATCTTATCTCTAGTCGAGGTTGACTTCGATCACTCGGAAGAGATCTTATCTCTAGTCGAGGTTGTCAGTGATCGCTCGGAAGAGATCTTATCTCTGACCGAGATTGTCGCTCGAAGAGATTTATCTCTGGCCGAGGTTGCTTCTTGGAAGAGATCTTATCTCTAGCCGAGGTCGTTGCTTGCATTAGGATGAGGTTCTCCTCCTGTTTTTCTAATCGAGGTTGACTCAGTCGCTCGAGAGAGATCTTATCTTTAGCCGAGGTTGTCAGCGATTGCTCAGGAGAGATCTTATCTCTAGCTGAGGTTGTTGCTCGCATTAAGATGAGGTTCTTCCTCCTGTTCCTAATCGAGATTGACTCGGTCGCTTGGGAGAGATCTTTATCTCTAAAGAGATCTGTCTAGCGAGAGGTTGTCAGCGGTCGCTCAAGAGAATCGATATTCATTCTCTTAGTCGAGGTTTCTCTCTCGCTTAACGAGAGATCTCACTCATCGCTTGGAAGAGATCTTATCTCTAGCCGAGGTTGTCGCTCGCGTTAGGACGAGGTTCTCCTCCTATTCCTAACCGAGGTTGACTCGATCGTTCGAAAGAGATCTTATCTCTAGTCGAGATTGTCGCTCGCATTAGGATGAGGTTCTCTCCTTTCTCTAACCGAGGTTGACTCGGTCGCTCAGAAGAGATCTTATCTCTCTAGCCAAGGTTGACTCGATCGCCTCGAGAGAGATCTTATCTCTAGCTGAGGTTGTCAACGTCCTCAGGAGAGATCTTATCTCTGCGAGGTTGTCGCTCGCTTGAGAGAGATCTTATCTCTAGCCGAGGTTGTCGCTCGGGAGAGATCTTATCTCTGATCGAGATTATCGCTCGGAAGAGATCTTATCTCTGACCGAGGTTGTTTCTTGAGAGATCTTATCTCTAGCCGAGGTTGTTGCTCGCGTTAGGATGAGGTTCTCCTTCTGTTCCTAACCGAGGTTGACTCGGTCGCTCGGGAGAGATCTTATCTCTAGTCGAGATTGTTGCTCACATTAGGACGAGGTTCTCCTCCTATTCCTAATGAGCAGTGGGGGCACATAAGGGCCACTGGGCCTCTCCCTCCATCTCATCCTTTGTGAACGAGGCCTTCGCTCGGGAGAGATCTTATCTCTAGCCGAGGTTATTGCTCGCGTTAGGATGAGGTTCTCCTCCTATTTCTAACGCGGTAATTATTGACTACTTCTTTCCTGTCATCGCATAGTTTTCACATCCAGAAATAATATTATCGAAAGAAAAGAATTTTATTGAAAGGAAGTTACTAGCAGCGCATCCCCAAATTCTATGTTTTAGGATCGTGGTAGCGTTGTTCCTTCGTATTTCTTCGATAGTAAGTCTTGGGCCAGACGACCTCCTCTATTTCATGCTGGTCTTCTCAATTTAGAGCAAGCTTTTATCGCTGGGAGACGACGAATCACCGATGTACCAAGCTCCTTCTAGGGGTAACGTTGATGACATCGTGAGGCGGCCGACCTTGTAGTTTCTGATTACGGTAACGTCCTTAGCCGATCTTCTTCTATCGAAGAAATTTATCCAGCCGCTTCTTCCTGATGAGCTCCTCGATTTCATCTCGTAGCTGGATGCATTCCTCTATGTCGTGGCCATGGTTGCGATGGTAGAGGCAGTACTTGCTTTGATCGTGCTTGTTTTGGAGAGGCCGTAGTCCTTTCGATCTTGGTGGTTGGCTCTTAACTTCGTTGAGAATTCGAGTTAGAGGAGCGGGGCGTAGTTGCGGAATCTTTCGAGAGGAGGACTTCTTCGCGCCCTTCTGTTGGAGCTTTCTTGATGGTGAGCTCGAGAAGTTTGGGCCTTGCTTGTGCTGGGGAGGTCGTGAGCGCGGCCGAACTTCATTCCGTCCCTTTGTGAAATCTGTGGGAGAACTTCATGCCCCTTTGCAGGGATTTCTTGGAGTCATACTCAAGAGGGAGTCCTCGCTTGCCCTAGGGCGGTCGTGAGTGCGGTCGAACTTCATCTCACCTCCTATGAAATCTTTGTAGGGGGCTTCCTTGGTGACATACTCGAGTGGAAGTTCGGCCACACTTGCACCGAACTTCATTTCGATGATGAGGTTTGAGGGGAGAGTTCGGTCTTACTTGCACCGAACTTCATTTCGATGACGAGCTTCGAGGTGGAGTTCGGCCTCACTTATGCCGAACTTCATTTCGCTTTCCCGCGAAAGCTTCCGTGGGAGGACTTCATCTCCTTTGTCGGGGCTTCCTCGATGATGAGCTTCAAGGTGGAGTTCGATCTCACTTGCGTCGAACTTCACTCCACCCTTCTGTGAAGCTTTCATCGGGAGGACTTCATGCTTTTTTGTCGGGGTTCTTGATGGTAAGTTCGAGGTGAAGTTCGGTCTCGCATGTGCTGGAAGGTCGAGAACGCGGTCAAACTTCGTTTCGCCCTCCTTGGAGAACTTCATGCCTTTTTGGTCGGGGCCCCTTGATGGGGAGTTTGGCGACGAGCTCGACGGTCTCGCACACGCCGAACATCTTTCCGCCCTCCTGGGCGAACTTCATGATAGCTTGGTTGGGGTGAACTTCATGCCCTCTTGGTCAGGGCGAACTTCATGGCGAGCTCGAGGTGAAGTTTGGCCTCACATGCGCTAGAGAGGTCGTGGACGCGATCGAACTTCATCCTGCCTCCTCGCAAAATCCTCTTTGCGAAACCCTCGAGGGGGAGTTCGGCCTCGTTAGTGCTGTCGAACTTCGTTCCATCTCCTTATGAGTACTTCTATGGAAGAACTCCTGCTCTCCATTTCTTCTTTTTTAGGGTGATTGATATGCCCGAATGCTCTTCCTTAAGGCCGATTCCTTGCATCCTCATGGCGGGTTTGCTGGCAAAGTCTCCGTCGGAGGTTGTCGCACGGCCAGCATCATCTCGATGGGGCCACGAACCCGACCAGCGGGTTGAACTGCTCCATGTCTGCGGTGGCTTCGTGCGGAACTTGGGCTACTGGGGGCCGTCGATCGTCGAGTCGAAGCTCTCCTGGGAGGCACTTTTTTTTCGAAAAAGAACTCTAGTGAGAAAGAAGAGAGATCTCCGGAGAGGGAAGAGAGAAGTCATCGTCGAGCACTCCTTTAAGAATAAGAAAACCTCAGAGGTTCAGTCCTTCCTCTAGCGCCAATCTGTTAACGTAGAAATTGATCGTCGTCGGGGTCCGCTGGAGTGGAGGCCGATGAGGTCATCGTCGAAAATCTGCAAAATAAAGTTTCATTTAGAGTCGGTGGGGGGGTGGCTCCGGCAGGACCCTCCGACGATCAAGTCAGCTATGGCCAACAGGAATGGAGTGCTCGAAATGAGTTCCGAAGCTTAGAGAAGAAGAGGGGAGCTTAGAGATCAGGGTTAGCGTATCTGGAGGGTCATTTTTATAGCAGAGCTTGATGGTGACAATTGCAGCCACGTGCTGGCGGGCCGCTCAAGGTTCGACGGAGTCAGTCTCATGAGAAGGTGCCGTGTGCGGTGGGTTGATGGTGACAGCCATCGCCGCCTGATAGCGGTTCGCTATCGCTTACGGCGAACTGATGGTGATGGCTGCAGAGCTTGCGGCGAACTGATGGTGATGGCTGCAGAGCCAGCCAAATGAAGGGTTGAAGGCCTTCGTCGTGTGCCCATTTCGAAGGAGTTCGGGCTCCTGAAGAGAAAGCTTGGAAGGAGTTTGGCTTCCATAGGTGTCTGGCTGGAGGTACGCGGCTAAGGCTCGATCGCTGGGGAGTTTGGTAGGAGCTTGGTCGGCCGAAGGGGGTGCCATGGAGGAGTCTGACTCTTGAAGAAGTCCGTCTGAAGGATGTCTGGGATTAGTCCAGCTCGGCCAAAAAGGAAGCTTGGAGGGGAGTTGGGCTCTCGTAAGCATCTGGCTGGAGGAGTGCGGCTAAGGTTCGACCGCTGAAAGTTCAGAAGGAGCTCGATCGTTGGAAGTTCGACCGAGGGACGATCATTGAGGAGTTCAGTCGTTGAGAAGTCCGAAGAAGCTCGGTCGACTGAGTAGTTCGACCGACTGTAAGGGTTCGACTAAGACCCGTCTGCTGGGCATCCAAGGAGCTCTTCTGCAGCTACTAATTGCATTAGGCTGGGCATCGAACTAGACTTCGGTGGGAGTAGAATTTATCCCCAACAATCTCTATCATCGATATCATCGAAACTCCTTTCGATGGATCAGAATTTTTTTGATTCGAACAGCTAGAATGATCGATCATCTAAATCATTCTAATTGCTCCCAAAATCCACCAGTGATATCTAGTAGTATATGGTGGCAATCCATCAGAGCTGAATGCGAACCTCTTGGTGCAGCTACCTGTGTGATTAAGTTCTTCTATCTTGAGCTTCGATCAGATTAGGGTTAAGGTGAACTCGTCAAACCCTAGTTTCTGTCATATGATGTAATCATTCAATTCAAGTCCGATGTGAAAACCTAAATAGAAACTCTTTCTATTATTTCACTCTGCCATGGCCATGGGCTTCTGAACTTGATTCTCATGATCATCATAGGGCTGCTCCTCTACCACTGAGGTAGATAGATTCCATCTTGATGCAATCTAGTTCCTATAATGAACATGCTATAGCCAACATACACCTCAGAGTTTCGAATGGCTAGGAGATCGAGTTATGGTGTAGTCAAACTATAACACCCTCAAGGTGAACTATCGATGCACCTCAGGTCAAAGAACCAGACACATCACTGCAGCATCGAGTCAGTCATTGACGAGAAGGTAGACTTCCTAATGACTACTCGAGGTGGTCACGCTCAGTGCCCTCATTCTCTAATGAGTATCTGTACTCTCGCTCCGATGTTTTCACACCGTAGACTCAAGACTCATCTACTAAAGAGAAGCGATTGTACACCAACCTTCCAGATCAATCACTATCCTTATGATGATCTTATGGTCGAAAGTATTTTATGAGTTAATAATGATTATTCATGTCTTAAATTTTCGACTCTTGAAAATATGAATCATCATTACCATTAACTCAAAAGATGTATCACATACACTAAATACACATGTGATAGAAAATAATCCATTTTATTGATTATAGTCAAAATTATAATTTTATCCTTAGAAGTGTATGGCAATTGTCGGACTGCCGTGATCAAGCTACCATTGCTTGGATTCCTCCTTCCTATATTCTTTGCTTGTTTTGCTGGGAATCGTCAGCACCAACCAAGCCACTATCGTGGCCGGCACCCGACCGCACCACCATTGATCGATCATCGATCCCGTCTCCTCCTTATCTCCTTTGTCCTCCCCCTTAGCGAGTTGGCTTGGGAAGAGAGAGAAAGAAAAGAGGAAAAGAAAGAGGAGAAATGGAGAAAGAGAAATAAGAGAGAAAGAGAGAGAGAGAGAGAAAGAGATAGAGAAAAGAGAAGAGGGAGACTCAATTTGATTTGATAACTTTTATCTATTGATTAGACCTAATCCAAATGAGTATAGGTCAACCCAAATTGTATAGATCTGATTTGGGAATCAACCCAAATCTTGATATAGTTTTAGGCTAATCTAGGAGTTTCTTTCCATTCATCTTAATTTTTCTTAAATTGAAGGCTAATAAAATCTATTATCTACTTATATTAGAGCCTGCATTATCAGATCTAAAGATCGAACTGAGAAGATCATAAAATTTTGGATTCAACTGATTGTAAGTTTTCTCTTATCTCTAAATTTATTTTTTTATATATATTTATATATTTAAAAAATTAAATTTTATATATAAAATATTTATAAATTATTAAAGTTTAAAATTATATATATTTATAAAAAATGATTTAGAAAAGTTAGATCAAGCATGATATCACTTTTGTATGATATAATTTTGAAATAGATGATTTTTTTGTATTAATGTTGCATGATTTTTGAAAAAAAAAAATATTTATCGATGCATGAAATCTTGAATAATTTTTTTAATTATTTTTTTAAATTATATAAAAATTAAGTTGATACTGTTATAAAAATAAGTATCATTATTTATAAAAAATTAGTTATGATAAAATCATGAGAAAATCTCTTTAGTTTGACCATGATTTGGATCTAGCCAACGGGATTGATCATTGACCATACATCATAAACGCATTTTTTCTGGGCCTAGCCAGTTCGGACCGATCGCTGGCAATGTTAGTCCTCCTGAATAGATCTGCTCAAAACCCGGGCTATTCGCCTAGCCCGTCCAAGCCCGACCCCCTTAAAATGGGCTTGGTTTTTGATTTTTAGCTTGACGCGTTGGGTTGGGCAAGACTTTAAAATTAAGCCCAAATTTTTAAATGGGTTGGATTCGAATTTATATGGACTTAGTCCGAATTCGGCCTGGATATGCATTTAAGCCCAAAGGGCCAAACCCATATAACTTAAATCTATATGTATTTGAGATTTGCAGGCTCAAAATTTCAGATTGTAAGGAACAAAGATGAAGAAAAATATGTAGTTTGTTTTGATATTTTGATTGTTCTACACTCTACAATATATCGATGATGTATTATGGAGTATTTATAAGAATATTGTTTGGTGCTTATTTTTTTTCACTTAGTTTGATAAGTTTGATTATTTCAACGTTGAACTTAGTGCAACTTAGCACTTAATTGGTATTTTGATTATAATTTTATTTTTAATTCTTGCATTTGGTACTTTGTTTGATTATTTTCTCCTATTTATCTTGATTATTTTTTATATTTTATTAAATTTTTTAATTCTAATGTAATGCAGTAGAAGATATGATGATCCAAAAAATAAAATAAAAAATATATTAGACCAATATTGATGTTGGCCCAAATTTTTTGTTATTCTAATTTCTAACAAACTAAAAAAAAAAAAAAGAAAGCCCGAAACCTAACTCAAAAGCCCAAAGCTCAGTATATAGTGGGCTCGGGCCTTAAAAGGAGACCTGAAGGCCGGGCTTGGACTTAAATTTTTTTGACTTTTCTATAGTTGAGCTTGGCCCGCTCGATGAGTAGGTCTACTCCTGAATTTAGCCGATCAGGGTTAATCATTGGCATACGTTACTGTGTCACGTATTTTTTATTTTAGGACCAATTTCTTTATCTTGTCACGGAGCAAATTGTGGCCATGTGAATTAGAATTAATTCCCTCCTAGGCCTAGCTAATGGGGCTGATCATTGGTATATACTGATGAATCGGATATTCTATATTTAAGAGAGAATTTTTTTTGGCTTTTACTGATGTGCATGGCATATTTTAAAAGAAAATTATCTTATTACATATTATTGATAAGTTGTTATATTTTAAAAAGTAATTATGTTTGATCCTTCTGAGATACTAGTAACTTACCGAGCCTTTTTTTTTTTTTTTAAAATCTAGAAGATTCTATGGGATATGGGACTGAACAGTGAGGAGCATGAATCTTAAAGGATATTAGCTTAGTTTATTTTTGAATAAATATTGATCTTAATTATGATGCGATTGGTGAGCAATTTTGAACCAATAAAAGTATAGGTTAATTACTTTTACTACCACTGTCTAAGTATGATTTGATGTAATATTTTTGAATATGAAAGTAAGCCTTGCATATTCTTTAGAATCTTATCTTAAGGAGTATACGGTCATCACATGCCCGATTCGAGTGCTAGATTCGATGTGTGATAATATATGATATCTTCAACAATATATATGATTTTATGATGCCTTATATAACTTCCAATCAATACACATGACATCCCGAATAATGTATATGATTTTTTGTTGGTTATCATGACTTCTTGTTGTTTTATATGGCATGAGAAAGTCATAATATTATTCCATCTTTATTCTACGAAGGAAAAAAATATTTTTATAAAAAAAAAAATAATATAAAAAAAAAGTTGAACGGCATTAAATATCTGTCTCATTTTTAATTATGCTACGTAGCCTAATATAATTGGGTAGCATACTCTACATCAATTTTGCTGCACTACATGCAGTGCACAATGAATTTCTCTAGAAAAAAAAGTGAATACTGAACAATATATGGATTTGCTATATACAACAGGGGAGTGGAGACTGGCAGCACAAGTCAGCCACAAATCAGTATAGCAGTGAAAAGAAGCCCAATAAGATGCCAGAATAATTGGTAAGTAAACAAGAGTGTATGTTAGCACAACCTCACAGACTCATGTAACATAAGATAAAATAGCCATGCGAAGAGATATGCTGAGAGACATAACAGTGAAACATAGTCTCGTATACTGAGACCTGATGCTGAGTACCAGAAGTTTGAAGCATATAAAATAAGCAACATAGCTGCAAAGGAGATGACCAGAAGACCATGCGAAGAAGATAAACCCAGAGATATTACTCAGCCAAAGATGTAGGCTGGCCATGTTAACAGAGAAGCAAGAATACCTTGCTGTCTGGAGACAAAATTCTATTGTAGACGTAAAATCGCAGCCAGGGAAGCACATGAAGAAAAGTAGCAGCACAACATCCAACGTGGAAGTAAGTGAAACACGGCCAACAGAAATTGGAACTTGATAAATCTAGCCAAGGCAACACAATATATGCAAATAGAAATTTATAATAAAGCATCTTGATCGACGCTGAAGCCTGCCAGAGAAAAAGAAGAGGAAGAACAACATAATAGGAGAACCAGCATTCCAGATTTAGGCTGATATTAACAAAGATTTGCAAATCGGACGAAATCGCCAAATCGGATGTAAGGGATCAAAAGGAACTTCATGGTCCCAAGCACAACCAGCAATCCAATCAGCAACCGTGTTAGCTTCACAAAAAACATGAAACAGCTGAGAAAATAATTAGGACTTTTGACCAATGCAAAATATCAAGTAAGAGTGGATGCCCTGCACGTTTGGAGGAAGAGGGTGAGTTAATCCAAGCAATAACAGGGGCAGAATCTCCTTCCAATAAAGCCTGATCATCTTCCAAGGAGAGTATTGCAGCTTTGAGATCCATTCAATCATAATGATGATGCCACATATGAAGGACCATGATTGAAAGCTCTCTCTGCTGCAAGTAAAAAATACGGCCGGGTTGAGTTTGTAGGATGATGATTGTGTACATATGGATGCCTATGCAATTTTTGTGATCATTGGTTCGTATAGCAGACAAAAAATGATTCATTGCTTGGTTTTTGAGTTTTTGTGATCTCATCCGTGCACCTCTCATCTCCAGTTCAAATATATGATCATATGCTAGTTTTTGTGCGCAATTCTTCAGTATTTCTCAGTATAAGTTGGTATCCTGACAGGTTAGTTCGGTAGCTTTATTCATGCTTCACGCGGAAATGGTGCATCTTTTGGATGTCTGTACTGGAATACACTTGCTCCGCTTGCTGTAGTTAAGGATTTGTTTATTTAAAATAGCTAATGATGTATCCTAACAAATTTTCTTCTTGAATTTTTTAAAACAAATACAGAAACAAAAGCAATACCAAAGAGGGGCCCTTTTTTTTAGAAAAAGTAAAATTTTCTTCATTTTAATCAAACAAGAAAAATGAGGAGCTGGAAACTAAAGGAAGGTTTTTGGTTTCAAACATGATTAGTGCCATTAATTTTAGAGAAACCCAAAAACATAATCAACTTATTAATTGTATCATTAAGACTTGAGCAGAGATTCTGTTGAGGAAAATACTTGTAAGAAGTTTGCTTGGTAAAAAGTGGAAGCTTCTCATAGCTAGACCTAATAGTACTTTAAAAATTTAGTACAATTTTTATACAATTTGTATATATAAAAAATATATAAAAAGTGGAAGCTTCTCATAGCTAGACCTATATGCTGTAGAGAGCATGTATGGTCTGCAGCCTTTGAACGTACCTATATGGAATAGGGAAGCTATAATTCACCATCAAGTTTGGAAACTTTAAAGCCCTTAATTTTATATCCAATACATAATTGCCTCAATTTTGGAACTTCTCTCTTAACGTAGAGTCCTCTTTTCTTTTTCTAATTTTGTTTATCCACCCTTCAGTAAAAACTACACACCCCTTGATACGATGAGGAAAAAAAGAATTACTACAAATATATTGATCAAGTCTTGATTATTAAGATCACTAACTATGTATCATTTTTTTTTTCATTTTTATTATACAAAGCTTGTGTATGTACTTTTGGGTGCAGAAATCTTGTGTATTGGACTATGTACATACTCGCACTTATTACCTACTCTATTCCCCTTACCTCCTACTGCTCTCATTGACATAATAAGATTGCCAAAGGATTCCAGATTTTTTGGTGCATCTTGGATGGAATCTGTATACAAAGAAATTATTTTCATCATTTATTATGCATGTTTGTCGATTATATAAAATTAGAAACGGGAGAACTTACAAGAAATGTAATTGTCAATGAGAGACCTTGACAGAATTAATACAAATTATACTCCACTTTGGCAGCAAGTCGGATACTCGGGAACTTCAAAAATAACGGAAGTACGAAGGAGGGACTCGGAAATAACTAATCCTCGTCAAACTCAATTTTGAAAAAAGTCGGCGTCGGGCACCGACTTCATTTTTATATATTTTTTAGACAATTTTAAATTTTTTATATTCTTCTTAATAGGTCGAGGGCAGTTGATTGGCTCATGCGGCCAGACGAGGACGTTGCCGCCGACTTGGAACTACGATATATAGAGCTCCGCACCGCCATCCCATCCAGTCTCGTCCCTCTTCCCTTTTCTTCCGACCACCGAACCTTTGGAAACGGGCGATCGATCTACCAAACGATCGGAATCCGCCGATCTCGCCACCGGAGATAAAGGATCTACACATCCCTTTGGCTAAAGAACACTACCAAACGATCGGAATCCGCCGATCTCGCCACCGGAGATAAAGGATCTACACATCCCTTTGGCTAAAGAACGGCGAGGTGGGCAGCGTGGCGTGGCGTTGGCCTTCTTGTTTGTATCCGTAGATCAGCTCGGCCGAGGGCGAGAACGACGACAAGGAGGTCCAGAAGCTACTCTCATTGGCGACAGGGTGAACCGTAGATCCTCAGTTCCCTATCGGCCGAGGGCGAGAACGACGACAAGGAGGTCCAGAAGCTACTCTCATTGGCGACAGGGTGAACGATCCATCCTCAGTTCCCTATTTTCTTGCCTCTCCTTAGAAATTTTGAGAAGGTTCTTGATTTTTACTTGGGTTTTAGCTTCGTATGGTAATTTGTTCCTATTTCTTTCTTTCTTGGTTGTTCGCTGAGTTCGTCTAGTCAGGGTGTTGGTGTTTATGCGGTGATAGTTCTTTGGATTCTAGAGATGATGTTCTTCATTTCTTGTTAGGTTTTGATGTTAAACTGTGATTGCCATGTTATTTTGTGCTCTAACTGTGACCTTCCAGGGTTTAATTTTGTGAACTTTTTTTTAAAAAAATTCTTGGATTTTGGTAGCCTTTTCTGACCTTCCAGGGTTTAATTTTGATTGAACTTTTTTGTTGGAGAATTGTTTTTGGAGCCTTTTCTGCCCTAGTTATTGATGTTGGAGAATTGTTTTTGATTTTAAGTTTTGAATTGGGCTATCGATTTATTGGGTTGTTCTATCGTTCTTGGCAGGGGTTTTTTTAAATTTGATGGTGCTGTGACCATTTTGAATTTCTCGTTGTGTTCTAGGGATATTCTTGACTTTTCCTCTTGTTCTGAGTGCCCTAAATGCTATCTGTTGGGGTTTACCGCATGCAGGTCATCCGCCCCGTCCCCGCCCGCGACCGCGACCTCTGCCGCTTCCACGCCGACGACTACGTCGCCTTCCTCCGCTCCGTCACCCCCGAGAACCAGCACGAGCAGATCCGCGCCCTCCGCCGCTTCAACGTCTGCGACGACTGTTCGCCTTCTGCCAGACCTACACTATCGCCTCCGTCAAGCTTAACCACCAGCACCACGACATCACCATCAACTGGGCCGGCGGCCTCCACCACGCCAAGCGCTGCGAGGCCTCCGACTTCTGCTACGTCAACAACATCGTCCTCGCCATCCTTGAGCTCCTCAAAATGCACAAGGTGCGCTCTCTTGATCCAAGATAATCGATCTTTTCTTTTATGATTTCACCTATTTCGGTTGAACAATCGATTGTATGACCTATTTTTTATTTTTATTTTTCTTTTATTATTTTCCTGTAAATTAAAAAATTCATAATCCAAAGGAGGGGCAAATATATCTACTTTAATGAATCGGGAAACCGTTGGTTAACGTTCTTAAAAATTTCTTCTTACTTTCATCTCGTGTTAGATCGGATAGATTTAGATTTTTTTTTCTTTTTTTTTTGTACTATGTGACCGAGCGGTGTATTATTTATCACAATCTTTTTCACAATAGAAAAAAAAAACTCTTAGGTTGCATTTGGGTCCCACAAAATCTATCACGCCTCGACCTAATAACTCAAGCCGAGCATCCGATAGATGGCTGTACACTCATAGAATTTAATTCCCTCCAATATGCAAGACTTGCCTTTCACTAAATAATTGATTATCATAATTCAACTCAAACAGTCATAAAAGTAATTTTTTTTAATATTAAATAAAAATAAAACTAATAATAATATCTTCAATATTATTAATCAATCAAATAAAGATTTAAAATAATAATTATGAAATAATTCTATTTAAAAAAAATAAACTAAAATAATCTACCTAAGTCCTAAGCTCCTCGCTAATCGGTTTCCAGCCCAGCAAGATCTTCTGGATCTGAAAAATAAAAATAGAAAAAGAGTGTGAGCTTTATGGGCTCAGTAAGTTTATCAATCATCTCTGAAGGATCAAGCATAAATATTTTTTTAAATATAATAATTAAATAATAATATATATTAAGATATCTTTAATTTAAAATCTTGTCATGCCCATTAACAAAAAAAAAAGTCAAAAATTCTCTCTCAGTCTTCGATGACCACGGCCATGATTAGTCCCGTAACAAAATCCAAAAAAAACTAGTCCCTGAACGAAGAATATTCGAATCGTCGGTGTGCTACCAATGATCAACCCCACTTGCTTGGCCTACATGAAAATTAGCTCTAGTTCACACGGCCACGATTCGCCTCGTGATAAGACAAAGAGATTAGTCCAGAACGAAGAATACCCGAACCATCGACGTGCTACCAGTGATCAGCCCCACTAGCTAGGTTCACAAGGACTAACTCTGCCAGTGATCAGTTCCGACTAGCTAGGCCCAAGAGAAACATATTTCTGACGTGTGGCCAATGATCAGTCCCATTGGCTAGATCCAAATCATAGTCTAACTAGAGAGTTTTTCTCATACTTTTGTTTTAACCATTTTTCATAAATAAATAAAAAAATATTTATTTTTATTATAGTATCAACTCAATTTTTATATATTTCAAAGAGCAATGAAAGTAATTTTCATTTAAAATTTCATGTATCGATGGACAGATATAATTTTAAGAAAATGCCATGTAATTTTTAAGAAACCTTCTCTTTCAAAATTATCACATGTAATAATGACATCATATTTGATCCAATTTTTTTCTCAAATCAATTTTCATTAGTAAATTCATAATTTTAAAATTTAATAATTTTTAATTATTTATATACAAGAATTTAATTTTAAAACATGTACATATACATAAAAATAATCCAGAGATAAAAAAAATTTATCTGTTGATCAGATCCAAAATTTTATGATCTTCTTAATCTGATATCTAGATTCGGTGCTCTTCCGATATTGAAAGCTCTAGCATTTTTAATAATTTAATTAATTTTTAATTCTAAAAAATTAAAATAACTAATAAATTTTATAATATAATGTGGATCCAATCTAAATAAATTTCTAATTTGGATCTGTTGGGGATAAACTCCGCTTCCGCCGAAGTCTAGTCTGGTGCTTAGCCTAATGCAGCTGGTAATCATGAAAGAGCTTCGATCGAGAATTTTCTTTCCAGCGGTCGAACCTCATCCGATCTCCTCCAGCGGTCGAACTCCTCCAGTTGGACTCCGAATCCAATCGAACTTCTCAGCGGTCGAGCCCCAGCCGAACTTTTCCAGCGGCCGAACTTCTTTTGGATTCCTCCTTCAGTCGGGCTTCTATGGGAGCCGAACTCCTTCTGGATTCCTCCTTCAATTGGACTTTTACGGGAGCCAAACTCCTTCTAAATTCCTCCTTCAGTCGGGCTTCTATGGGAGCCGAACTTCTTTTGAATTTCTTCTTCAGTCGGGCTTTTACGGGAGCCAAACTTCTTTCGGATTCCTCCAGCAGTCGAGCTTCTACGGAAGCCGAATTCCTTCCGAATTTCTCCAGCAGTTTGGCTTCTATGGAAGCCGAACTCCTGGATTCCTCCTTCAGTCGGTCTTCTATGAGAGCCGAACTCCTTTCGGATTTTTCCAGCAGTCGGATTCCTCCAGGAGCCGAACTCTTTTCAGATTTTTTCTTCAGTCGAGCTTCTACGAAAGCCGAACTCCTTCCAAATTCTTCCAGCAGTCGAATTCTTCTAGAAGTCGAACTCCTTCCGGATTCCTCCTTCAGTCGAACTTCTATGGGAGCCGAACTTCTTTCAGATTCCTCCAGCAGTCGAACTTCTATGGGAGCCGAACTCCTTTCGGACTCCTCCAGCAGTCGGATTCCTCCAGGAGTCGAACTTCTTCCGGACTTCTCCAACAGTCGAATTCCTATAGGAGTCGAACTCCTCCAATAGTCGGATTCCTATAGGAGCTGAACTCCTTCTGGACTGTTGCTTCAGATGGATTCCTATAGGTGATCCCACTACTGAATGGTTACAATTGGCATTTATTAGGATAATTACGATTGTCATTTATCAAGACGATTATGATTGGCATTTATCAAGATGGTTACGATTGTCATTTATCAGAACAGTTACAATAAGCTCCATCTATAAAAAGGAATCCTTTAGATACGTTTTCTCTAAGCTTTCTTTTTCTTTCCGAAACTCTACCGAACTTCTCTCTGAGTACTCCATTTTTGTTGGCCAGAAGAGCTAACTTGAGCGTCGGAGGGTCCTACCGAAGCCACGACCACCGACTTCGGACGGAACTTTGTTTTGTAGGTCACCGATGGCGATCTCATCTTCCTCGACTCCAGCTCGATTCGGCATCAACCAAATTATGCACCAACAGAATTGGCGCTGGAGGAAGGGCCCTCTGTTCCTGAGGTTTCTTTGATCTTACAGGAGTGCTCAGTAGCGATCTCTCTTCTTTCTCTTTAGAGTTCTTTTCAGAAAAAATGCCTCCCAAGAAAGCTTCGATCCGGCGATCAATGGCCTATGCAGCCAGATCCCGTTCAGATATATCCGTTCCAGCTCCGGTAACTCAAGCTCCACCTGCAGCCATGGTGGATACAGAGCAGTTCAACCTACTGGTCCAGTAGATTTGTGGTCTCGCGAAGGTGATGCAGGCCATACATCAGTAGACTTCGGTACCAATTCGACCAGAGTAGGCTTCTCCGGAGCCCCATAGTCCAATCTGGGAATGACCGACCTCGGCTATCCGGTCTCTGATCTCTGAAAAGGAGAAGCAGAGGATGGAGGATCCTTGCTCGGACCATGACTCGATCCAGGGGGAAGCTTCGTGTCCGTTCCACCAGAAAATCCTGGAGATCAATGATCGTGAAGATCTCCTAGATCAAAGGCTCCTAGAAATGAGCCGACGAATCGAAGAGCTCCGTCATACTCCCTCACACGGTAATGATATTCGTACTGACCCTTATTTTTCTCAGAGGATCATGCAGGAACCAATCCTACCGAACTTCAAGCTTCCATAGTTCGAGAGTTGCGATGGAACCACCGATTCGATCGATCACCTGGAGGCCTTTCGGATAATGATGTTGCTCCACGGTGCGTCAGATGCTATTTTGTGCCGGACTTTCTTGTCCATTCTCAAGAGAGCCGTCGGGAACTGGTACTCGACACTTAAGTCGGATACCATCTTTTTCTTTGATCAGATGAGCCATCAGTTCACGACTCACTTCGTCAGCAGGCGACGTCCGCGTCGAGGTTCGGATTCTCTGATGAACATCAAGCAGGAGGAAAAATCCATCCATGCTTATGTCACCCGGTTTAATGCCGCTGCATTGGAAGTTTGGAACTTGGACCAATCAGTCGCAATGGCCATACTTAAGGGTGGCCTCCAGAAGAATGATTTGCTGTTCTTCCTGGAGAAGAAGTACCTCAGGAACTTTGCCGATCTGCTAGTTTGGACTGAAGGTTACGCCCGAGCTGAAAAGGCCTTCAAGGCCAAGGACGATGAAGCCTTTGGTAAGCGGCAAATCATCTCTGAAGGATCAAGCATAAATATTTTTTTAAATATAATAATTAAGCAATAATATATATCAAGATATCTTTAATTTAAAATTGTCATGCCCATTAGAAAAAAAAAGTCAAAAATTCTCTCAGTCTTCGATGACCACGGCCACGATTAGCTCTGTAACAAGACCTAAGAAAAACTAGCCTCTGAACGAAGAACATCCGAATTGTCGGCATGCTACTAGTAATCAACCCCACTAGCTGGCCCACAAGGAAATTAGCTCTAGTTCACATGGCCACGATTTGCCCCGTGATAAGGCAAAAAGATTAGTCCTGAATGAAGAATATCCGAACCGTCGGTGTACTACCAGTGATCAGCCCCACTGGCTAGGCCTACAAGGACTAACTCTGCTAGTGATCTGCTCCAACTGGCTAGGCCCAAGAGAAATATGTTTCTGACGTGTGGTCAACGATCAGTCCGTTGGCTAGATCCAAATCATAGTCTAACTAGAGAGTTTTTCTTATGCTTTTGTTTCAATCATTTTTCATAAATAAATAAAAATAAAAATATTTATTTTTATCATAGCATCAACTCAATTTTCATATATTTCAAAGAGCAATGAAAGTAATTTTCATTTAAAATTTCATGTATCGATGGATGGATATAATTTTCTTTTTAAATACCACATAATTTTAAGAAAAAGCCATGCAATTTTCAAGAAACCTTCTCTTTCAAAATTATCACATGTAATAATGACATCATATTTGATCTATTTTTTTCTCAAATCAATTTTCATTAGTAAATTCATAATTTCAAAATTTAATAATTTTTAATTATTTATATACAAGAATCTAATTTTAAAACATGTACATATACATAAAAATAATCCAGAGATAAAAGAAAACTTACCTGTTGATCAGATCCAAAATTCTATGATCTTCTTAATCTGATCTCTAGATCCGGTGCTCTTCCGACATCGAAAGCTCTAGCATTTTCAATAATTTAATTAATTTTTAATTCTAAAAAAAAAGAAATAACTAATAAATTTCATAATCTAATCCGGATCCAATCTAAATAAATTCCTAATTTGGATCTATTTGGTCCAAATTCAATTGAATTGGGTTCAACCCAAACAAAACATCCAAAATCAACTAAACCCTCTCTCTCTCTCTTTCTTTCTCTCTCTTCCTTTTTTTTTCTCCCGATTGCTCTTCTTTCTCTTTTTCCTTTCTCGTTTTCTTTTCCTTCCTTTTTCTCTCGATTCCTCTTCTTTCTCTTTTCTTTCCGTTTGCTTCTTTCTTCTTTTCTTATTTTCTTTCTTCTATTCCCCTTGAGACCGAAACCTTCGGTCCTCTTTCTCAAGCATCATTGAACGGCTGGAGAAGAAAAGGGCCAGTGGAGGAAAATGGTGCGATGATGGAAAGAAAAAGAAGAAGGAAAAGGAATACCTGTGATGGTGGCGGCGGCAGTGGCAATTGGCGGCCAAAACCCATGTTCTTCCACCCGAAGTCCCACGCACAGGTAATCTAGGATTTTATAATTGGAATTAGGATTTCTAGGAAGGGATCTAGGGTTTAGGGTTGAAATTTCTTCATGAGGGTTCTAGGAAGGGATTTAGGATTTATTTTATTTTATTTTATTTTTTTGGAGGAGAGGAAGAAGGCTTCAATCCTTAATATAGAGTTGGAGGGGAGGAGTGAAACTCCTCCCCAAAGTGGATTATGTCTCCTTTTAGGAGTTGGTCGGGAGGAAGAAGAAGACTCCAAGGAGTCTCCTTCGTTTTTTTTTTTATTTTTTATGGACTGGTTCTCACATTTCCCCCCCTTAACAAAAATTTCGTCCTCGAAATTTAACATACCTGGATCAAGAAACAGATGGGGGTATTTGGCTCGCATCTCTTCTTTCAATTCTCAGGTAGCTTCTCATTCTGTATGGTTGTTTCATTGAACTTTGACATAAGGAATAATACGTCGTTTCAAAACTTGATTTTTTCTATCAACGTCCCATATTGGTTGCTCCTCATAAGATAAATCTTCTCTGAGTTGAAGTGGTTCGAACTCTGCCACATGGCTAGGATTTGGTACATATTTTCTTAACATAGAAACATAAAAAAACATTATGTACTCCGATAAGAGAGGGTGGTAAGGCTAGACAGTAGGCAACCATTCCAACTCTTTCGAAGATCTCAAAGGGACTCACATATCTAGGACTTAGCTTTCCACGAACTCCAAATCTCATCACTTTTTTAGTGGGAGACATTTTGAGGAATACGTGATCTCCCACTTGAAATTCTAGTTCTCTCCTTCTATTATCAACATAACTCTTCTGCTGACCTTGAGCTGAAAGAATCCGCTTCCTGATAAGCTGAATTTTATCTACTGTTTGTTGAATAATTTTTTGTCCCAAAAGTCTTCTCTCACCGACATCATCCCAACATATAGGAGTCCTACATCTTCTTCCATACAGAGCTTCAAAGGGAGCCATCTGGATGCTAACTTGATAACTATTGTTATAGGCAAACTCCACCAATGATAAATGTTCATCCCAAGATCCCTTTAAGTCTATCACACATGCTCTCAACATATCTTCTAAAGTTTTAATTTTTCTTTCTGATTGTCCATCTGTCTGAGGATGAAAGATTGTACTGAACTCCAACTTAGTTTTCATGGTCTAATGTAAGCTTTTCCAGAATTGAGAAATAAATCTCGTATTTCGATTTGACATAATGGATACTAGAGTTCCGTGCAATCTCACAATTTCATCTATGTACAACTTAGCTAGCATTTCCAAAGAAAATATGACTTTAATGGGTAGGAAATGTGCTGACTTGGTCAATCGGTCCACAATTATCCAAATAGCATCATATCCTTGTAGAGTTCTTGGTAATTCTGTAACAAAATCCATTGTTATGTGCTCCCATTTCCAAACTGGTATTTCAAGGGATTGCAGTGGTCCTGCAGGTTTTTGATGCTCAACTTTCATCCGTTGACAAGTTAAATATTGAGCTATATATTGAGCTATTTTTCTTTTCATACCACTCCACCAAAAATTTTTTTTAAGATCTCTATATATTTTTGTACCTCCAGGATGTACTGTATATGCAGAGTTATGAGCTTCCATCATAATTTTTCTTTTTAATTTTGTATTATTTGGAACATATAATTTATTGCCAAATCTTAAGGTTGCATCTTTATGAATTCTGAATTCAGATGTCACATTGGATTGTATTTGATCTTTGATCTTTTGAAGTCCCAAATCATCCATCTGTGATGCTTTGATTCTATTAATCAAGGTGGGTTGCACCCTAAGTACAGTGAACAGGGTTTCAGATTTATGCGGCCACACCTCAACATCCAATCTTTCTAAATCCTGCAAAATATGCCTCTGAGAAGTGATCAACATTGCTATACCACCCACTGACTTTCTTCTTAAAGCATCTGCCACTACATTTGCTTTTTTCGGATGGTAATTTATGGTCAGATCATAATCCTTGATCAGCTCTAACCATCGCCTTTGTCTTAAATTCAGCTCCTTTTGGGTGAGATATACTTGAGGCTCTTATGATCTGTAAAAATTTCACATGATACTCCATACAAATAATGCCTACATATTTTTAGAGCAAAGACTACTGCTACTAGCTCTAAATCATGAGTTGGATAGTTCTGTTCATATGGTTTAAGTTGCCTTGATGCATAAGCTACCATCTTTCCATTTTGTATAAGAACACATCCTAACCCTTTTTGGGAGGCATCACTAAAAATAGTAAACCCTCCTTTCTTAGATGGTAGGGTAATGATAGGAGCTGATACCAAACATCTTTTTTGTTTCTGAAAATTCTTTTCACATTCTTCTGTCCATTCAAATTTTGTTCCTTTATGAGTTAATTGGGTCAAAGGCAATGCTATGCAAGAGAATTCTTCTACAAATCTCCTATAATATCCGGCTAATCCAAGAAAACTGCGAACTATTGTTACACTAGTAGGTTGTTTCCAATTCATAATCGCCTCTACCTTCATTGGGTCCATCGATATACCTTCTTTAGAGATTATGTGTCCGAGAAAGAAAATACTTTCTAGCCAAAACTGACATTTCTTTAACTTTGCATATAGCTTCTGGTCCCTCAGTGTCTGTAATACTATCCTCAAATGCCTTTTATGATCTTCTGGACTCTTAGATATAACAGAATGTCATCAATAAATACTACCACACTGATCCAAATAAGGCTTGAACACTTTATTCATCATGTCCATAAAGGCTGCAGTAGCATTCGTTAATCCCTTTCTAGAACCCTTACGAAGAAATTCCAATCCTAAACCCTAGATCCCTTCGTAGAAACCCTAATCTCAATTATAAAATCCTAGATTACTTGTGCGTGGGACTTCGGATGGAAGAACGTGGGTTTTGGCCGCCGGTTGCCGCCGCCGCCGCCACCATCATAGGTATTCCTTTTCCTTCCCCTTCTTTTTCTTTCCATCATCGCATCATTTTCCTCCGCCGGCGCTTTTCTTCTCCGGCCGCTCAATAACGCCTGAGAAAGAGGACCGGAGGTTTTGGTCTCAAGGGGAATAGAAGAAAGAAAATAAGAAAAGAAGAAAGAAGCAAATGGGAAGAAAAGAGAAAGAGAAAGAAGAGGAATTGGGAGAAAAAAGAACGAAAAGAGAAAGAGAAAGGAAAAAGAGAAAGAAGAGGAATCGAAAGAAAAAGGAAGGAAAAGAGAGAGAAAGAAAGAGAGAGAGAGGGTTTAGTTGATTTTGGATGTTTTGTTTGGGTTGAACCCAATTCAATGGTACCCATGTGGATAGATTGCTTGTAATTTAAAAGGGTCCTACCAGATTATCATGCTTGGTATACTTTTTAAGTTGGTAGTCCGGATTATAATCTAGATTACCTCTCATACATTTTAAGTTGTCAATCCATATTGCCAGGTAATCCAGATTATCTTAATTTGGATTATCAAGAAAGGAGATGGCTATCTAGATTATAAAATATTTGATAATCTGACAATGTCATATTTGAACGGAAATGCCCTTAAGAAAACATGTTTGAATTTTGCAATTGATTAACATAGGCATGTGAGGAAAGGAGAAGGACAAAATAAAAGATAATAATAAAAAAATAATAATAATAAGTATTAAAAATAATAATAATAAATAATAATAATAATAAATTATTAAAAATATGAATAATTTATTATTATATAAAAAATAAAATTAAAAATAAAATACATAAAAATAAAAATAATATAATAAAAAATAATATAAAAATAAAAATATATAATATATGATAATAATATTATAATATAATAAAATATAAAATATAATAATAATATATTATCATATTATAATATATTATAATATATATTATAAATATAAATATACATTAGAATATAATATGTATAATATATATTATAATATATAATATATACTATATATATTTATATTTTGTACATTGGGTGTGATTTTTAATAAATTTGATATTACATTATCAGTAATCTAATTGTCATACCAAACATGTCAATCAAGATTCCTAGTAATTTTACTGCAATATTACCTCTATGTATCAAACACAACAATCAACATTATTGGCAATCTATCTAGATTGTAGGTAATCCAGATTATCAGATAATCTGGATTACCACTGTCTGATAATGTACCAAACGCAATCTTAGGATCTATTTGGTTGGGGGTAATCTAGCATGGAAAAATGACTTTCATGTCAGATCACCATGTTTGGTATGAAAAGTGAAAAAGAGATGGTAAAAAAATTGATGGGCTCTATACTTATTTTTCGGAGAGAGAAGGTAATACAAATACCATGGGGGTTGGCATTTGGCAAATTCTAGAGTGGCGGTAATCTATACTTGACAAAATACCCCTAATAAAGCTGCATATATAATCATTATCTTTTTTCTAATGTCTTTCACAATTTATTCAAAATAATGAGCTTTTGTTAAAAAAATTAAGATGAATATGGCATTATGTGATTATGTGATTATAGTCATTATATAAAATTAATTTGAGATGATAATACTATTCTACTATTAAAACATTATTTTATATTGAAGGGTATATTTGTAATTTTTGCCATATTTTCATATAGGATTATCTCTAACCAAAGGTAGTAATCTTTTTTCGGTATCATTTTTCAGAGTAATTTTTTCATTAACCAAACATGGTAAAAGTTATTTTTCTCTGCAATCACTTTTTCAGATAAATGATTTCCAGAAATTGTCAGATTATTCTGTAATCTGACATACCTCAACCAAACGGACCCTTATGATGTTTTATTTTGTTCAATAAATATATTTTAAAGGAACCACTTATCTTCTCATAGAGTGGGACAAATTGTGCACCTCCACAAAAATAACAAGTTCTCGGGGAAGTTTCTTGTGCAGTAATTCTTTTTCTTATGAAATGTCACTGGGGAAACCCTAGAATAAAAGAATAAAAAAAAATGAAGAAAAAGGAAACTTTGGCCAAGGTTCTTGAAAGCAATTCATCGT
This sequence comes from Cocos nucifera, assembly GCA_006176705.1. Classification (NCBI taxonomy): domain Eukaryota; kingdom Viridiplantae; phylum Streptophyta; class Magnoliopsida; order Arecales; family Arecaceae; genus Cocos; species Cocos nucifera. The sequence continues at coordinate 331,084 of QRFJ01002817.1, read as the reverse complement.
GTTATGTCACCTAACGTGCTATTTATTTGCTTTGCTACTGTATCATGATTTAACTTTTGCTCGCGATTGCCTGCTTACAAACCCAAAGTGCCACAAGAAGCATGACATGGTTGCTGGTCTGTTTACCTTTCCTTTAGTTTCACTTTGTTGTATTCTAATGTAGATCGATCATAATGTTCCCGATTCAGGAAGTGATCAAGTGAAGTTCTTGAAAGGTTACTTGTTATACATGTAAATTGAGCATTATTTTTTTACTCTAAATTTTACCTGAGCAATCCTATGGTAACTCAGAAAAATCACTCAAAAAAGTCACTCAGGTGTCTCCCACCAATCACTTCTCATTAAATGGCACACCTCAGATGCCAATTCAAGGGAGCATTGAGAGTGCATCACACCAGCTGAGTGACTTTTTGAGCGACATGTTTGAGGTAAGCATTTTTGTTTTTATAATGCTACTGAGACTGAAGAAACTTGCTTTGCATGGTTATGTAGTCTTAACTTCAATAATTGATGCCTAGATTCTTAATGCTGATTGAATACTGAATTTGTAAAATAACATCAGTGACAAATCAATTATTGTGGAACTTTGAAAAAAAAATGAGCAAACATTGTAAGGAAGAATATCCCATCTAACCGACTGGCTTCGTACATAATAATAAGTCGAGAAAACTTTGTTGATGAGTAGTTCTGTGCTATACTTTTTCATAGTGGATTATATGATTTGATATTTTTCTTAATGAAACAGGATACATTTCAATTCACAACTAATCCCTACATTAAATATCCATGTATTAACATGTTGTCTTTTCACTTTTTTTGCTTTCGTCTCTTTGCTTTTCCACTTTGTTTGATTACATAGTTCATCAATACTTCTGGCAGCATATTCTGTATGTGGACATTGATATTCACCATGGAGATGGTGTAGAGGAGGCATTCTACACAACTGATAGAGTAATGACAGTTTCTTTTCATAAATTTGGAGATTATTTTCCTGGGACAGGAGATATATGTGATATTGGATTTGGGAAAGGAAAATATTATGCTGTAAATATACCTTTAGATGATGGAATTGATGATGACAGTTATCAATCTCTATTCAAACCTATTGCATCAAAAGTAATGTAAGTTTTTAGGCCTGGTGCTGTGCTGCTTCAGTGTGGTGCTGATTCCTTATCAAGATTGATTGGGTTGTTTCTTTCAGTCAAAGGGCATGCTGAGTCTCTCAGATACATGAGGTCATTCAATGTGCCACTATTGCTGGTGGGTGGAGGCGGGTACACCATTCAGAATGTTGCTCACTGTTGGTGCTATGAGGTAATGTAAAGGCTACAGTATCTACATGACCTTACTGCCCTTTGCTGTCTTAAAACTCGTATTTATTTTATTTATTGAATTATGCTACTCTTCTGTGATGCGGTATATATAATTTTCCTCTTGCTACATCTGCCCTGACATCGAGCATTCATGTAGATCTCTGCCATGATTAAGCTTATAATTAGCATCAGGAGGTGATTGAATATTTGCATCAAATCTTTGAAAATGCAGCAGAGTGCTGCACTTAAAAAGTCTTACAATTTCTCTTTTAATTCATTGTGTTGTAAATTGCATATGTTTCATTTTATGTGTTGGGTAAATGGTTATTTCTTAGTGTGCTTTTCACTCTCCATTTTCTAATAATCATGCAAGTCTTGTTATTTATATGATTAACCAGTTAATGTGGATGCAAACTTTTTCTTTTTTTTAATACTAATAGAGTGAAAGTTTTTCCTTCTTTTTTTTTTTTTCCTCTGATCAACACTCATGATGGTCAATTGCAGAGATTTCTGGCTTTTGTTATGACTAGATTCCTGTATGATACGTATTCTCCTGCTTAGATAGTGGAGTTCTTCTTTGATAATCTCATTCTTATTAAATTAATTTTATTGCTTTTTAGACCTTCCGAGCAGACAGGAGTTGCCCTTGGTATAGAAGTCAATGACAAGGTGCCTCAACATGAATATTATGGCTATTTTGCTCCAGATTATACCCTTCATGTTGCACCTAGTAATATGGAGAATAAAAATTCACGCCAGTTATTGGACAATATAAGAATGAGGATTCTATAAATAATCTTTCAAAACTCCGACATGCTCCAAGTGTCCAATTTCAGGAGCGGCCACCTGATACAGAGCTTCCCGATGTATTATTACCTTTCCAACAAGACTTCAATAATTAACTTGTTGAAAGTCAGACTGTGAATTCTTCTTTTAATTCCAGCATCTTCTACTGTATCAATTTTATTTCGATTAGTACTTTATTTCATCATTTTTATTTGCAAGTATGTTTAGGTTGTGTGTGTCTATATATATGTATATAATCTTGTTTTGCAGTACCTATTTCTTCTATTTGCTGATAAAGGACAAAATGCTCAACAAGCTAAAATGGAGTGCAGCCATGAAAAGCAATTTTTGGGTGCATGCACTTGTTGCTGCTATAGTCCAGCACATAATATTATTTGTAGACAAATTCACAATATGCATCAACTGTGAGTAAACTGCACAATTCGATAATGCAGTCTGTATGTACATCTACATCTACATCTAGTACGCTAGGTTGTAATGAGGGGATTGGGTGATCATGGGCTTGGTCACAATATTGACTTTCACCTAAACCAATTTATTAATTAATTCAATTGCTTGATGTGCAGGAAGATGAAGATGAAGATGAAGAAGATGCAAATGGAAGATATGATCCAAATTCTGATAGAGAAATGGATGATACTTCCCCTGTAGATGAGACATCATGTTATCCTTATTCCTTAAGTTGTGTTAGTTCGCTACTTTAAATGTTTTATGCATCTTTCCTTGTGCCTACATCAGACCTGCAAATGAAATACAGACCATAAAATCTGAGAGGGACATTGTTGAGAATGAAGTGGAAGATCAGGTATGTGCTTGCTCTGCCTTTTTTTGGCTATACATCCAAAGTAAATTGTCAATTCAGATTATATGTTATATATTAAAATTATTCTATAGATCATTGCCTCCTGAATTCTAAAGACATTTTGATTTGTCATATATTATTTCAAGTATTAGAAGAAATTCAAAGCTGCTTTTATTCTATCAGCAAACTAGTTTCTCATGAAAATGCATTATGACCTCAGTCCAGTGCTGACTAAGATACATTTTGGTACCTTGCTATGTGAATTTTTGCAAAGCCGGATTCATGGTGACAACACCCCTTTCCCGAGTTCTTAAGGAAACGGATTACAAAGTGTCACATGGGCATCCTTAAACACAATCCATACGTCTTATATATACTTGACCAGTTTTATTTCTCCAAAATGAACTTGGATCTGGTTAGGGCCAAAGATGATGGTGATGTTGTTTTTCAGGGCATTGAACAGTTCTGGACATTGGTAACTAGATGAAAGCTTGTTGAATTTCAGAATTTGTGAGTGCATTTTCAACATGCTTATAGGTTAAAATTTTGTGAAGTACATGTGCTCTGGGGCAATGTCAATAGAAGCAACCTTGATGCTATGAAATTTCGAGATATTTGTGTCCTTTACATATGTTGGATCCTCTGATTACCTTTGATATTAAAAATGATAATTTAAATGAGTTCTTCTTTTGTTAATGTTCATAAGACTAAAAATTGAGGGAGGCCAGTTGGTTGGACCTTGTCATATAGTTTTTAAAATTCTTAGATTTTGTTGGCCTTTTTTGCCCCTATTACTGATGGAGTGTTTTTTTTTTTTTTTTTTTTGTTTGTTTGTTTCTTTCCTGTTGTTACTTATTTGCAATCTTGCAGGAAAGTTCTGTTTGCTAAGTTTTGAATTGGGCTATTGATTCTTGTGTTGTTCTATCTTTTCTTGGCAGGGGATTTTTTAAATTTGATGATGCTGTAACCATTTTGAATTTTTCGTTGTGTTCTGGGGCATATTCTTGACTTCTCCTCAGTTTTGATGTTAAACGGTGTTTTCCCTATTATATTGTGCCTTAACAGCTACCTGTTGTGGTTTAATTATGTGATCATGTAGATCTGGCTGTTGTAGTGAGTTTTTAAAATTCTTTGATTTTGATGGCCTTTCTTGCCCTTGTGATTGATGATGGATAATTTTTTGATTGAGTTTCTGTTGGTTTTTAAGTTTGAACTGGTTTATCTATTTTTTATGTTGTTCTATTGTTCCTGGCAGGGGATTTTTTTTTTTTTTTAATTTGATCATGCTGTAACCATTTTGACTTTTTCATTGTGCTTTTCTGTTGTTTTTTTCTGCTGCTACTTCTTTGCAATCTTGCAGGAAAGTTCTGTTTAATATTTTTTGCTAGTGAATAAAATCAAGATTTGTGATTCAAAATCAATTGGTTCTTTCCCTGTGAATGCAGCTATTTGATATGATACCTGTTGTTTGTTTTATTTTTTGGAGGGTATATCTGTGTGGTCATTTACGCTGTCTTGGCTTTGGACGAGACATTGGTGATTAGAGCAAGCTTCTGTAATCCGATCCTTGCAGTCAATTTTGTTTAATGCAGATGTTGGATATGATTTCTGTTGTTGAATCATTGCACTTGTGAATGAATGACAGTCTCATATTGGGTTTATTACTTTGATTTTTCTTGCTCATTCTCCTTCAAGTTGTTCATATGATCTATGTGACTAATGTTGTTAGAGATTTCGTTCTGCGTCAATGCTTGTGTTTGCTTATAACGTGTTTCTCATTGCAGATGGCAATGCAGGATTTCAGCAGAGAACTTTGAAGATTTGCTGGTATAATAATCTTTCAATCGGATTCTCTTGCTTCTTTGAAACCTTGAAATGTTCTTGACTTGTAATTTGGATTTGGCAGTATATGATAGTTTTTCCTATATTCTTCATTGTGAATATTTCAGATTGTTCTTGAATTCTAGTTTGGGTTTTGGTGTTATGTGGTGGTACCCCTGTTACAACTGTCCAATATTAAGAAATTTTGAAGATTTGGTAGCGTAGGAATCTTCTGCTGCCTTGCTCTTTTTTAACTTTTTCACCTTTTTAACCTTTATCTACTAAAAGAGAAGGATAGAATGTGGCTTTACCTTTCTTTCCATTTATTCACCCATGTGGTTTATGGTGTTTTCAAGATCTTATAGTTTGATCTAGCTTACTATCTGAACTGAATAGTGGGGACCAGGTTGATGGTGATATTTATTAATCATAACATGTATTATTGTGCAAAAATGGAGGCTTTAAGATTCCTTAGCTTTTAGTTAGTAAAATTTATAGGAAGACTATTTCAGAAAAGTTAGTTTTTGTGAGCTTGAACTTAGTGCATGTGATGCATGACTGATTAAGAACAAATGATTTGATTAAGGCTGTGACCTTATAATTTAATGAGATCTTCATTCGCTCATGCAATGCATATAACTTATGTAAGGATAATTTGATGGGTTGCTGATCTCTCTAAATATACTTTCACAACTTTCTCTGTCTTTCTCAGATGACTGTGCTTATTATGATATCTAATAAGCCTCACAACTTTCTTAGGGCCTTCATATTATTTATTTCATCTTCTATATGATCTTATGCCAAATCATTCATCTGGCCATGGGCATTGCAGGCGACGTTTTGCAAAGTTGGGTTTCTTGGAGGATGATTTCCCCCCCAGGCCCTTAGCTCTTCCTTCCCCAGTTCTAGTTCTAATACAGATATAATCTTCTATCATCTTCGTAGGCTCTATTATTGTAATTTAAACTTGTTGGGTAGAACCACAAGTTCCACTTCTCATACATGCACTTTTTATTAGTATCCCTTAGTTTAGCCCTTGCACCTCTCCTCTCTATGGGGCAGAAATAAGTTAGGTGTGTAATTTCCACTCTCTACTTCTCTACTGTCGAAATCCAATTTCTATTTGATGCTGTCACTACCACCCAACCTCTCCATCAGAGACCCCCAGGAAAGGAGAAAAGGGCAATCTTTGTTATAAATCTTTTACTGGATTAATTCCACTCAATCTTCTTTTACCAAAAGGGAGTGTATTAGGACAGGGAACGGTAAAAGCTAGAGGAATAGTGGGGATGGAGACATGTTTCTTTGTTTTGTCTTGTTAATTCTGTTTTCTGTTTGTTCAATTTTTTTCATTTCTATTCTACAATTTGTATTTTTAATTTTATTTTGTGCTTTTTTCTGTTGTTTGGTTTCTGTTCATATCTTTTGTTGTCTTTAAATATGTGTATATTATTTTGTGTTCTAGAGCTTTTCTAATTCTGTTTTGTATTTTCTTTCTATTTTCATTTCTTTTTTTAATTTTTAATTTTTTTTAGTGTCCACTTTCTAAACTTTCTTGTTATATATATATATATATATATATATATATATATATATTGTATATGTTAGGAATTCAATTTATTTTATTTTTGGAAAATTTATGTTTACATTTTCTTGTTTACATAATCTTGTTTCTTTTTTTTTCTCTTTATTTTCTGTCTTTATATTTGCTTTCAGAAATCTTTTTTGTATTTTTTTTATTTATTTTATTAATATATTTTAGAAATTCAGCTTCTCATTTTATTGCAGTTTATTATTTATATGTTTCACATGCTTTTGTATATAATTATGTTTGTTTACTTGCTTTCATTTTTATTATTTATATTCACATGTTAACTTTTTGAGCTTGTTTTAGTTCATCATTGTTGTCTATTTTGTATTCTTATATTTCAATATGTTCTTTTGTCTTTTTGTTTGAAGTTTGAGTTCTTCTGTCTTTCAACAAGTTCACTTTATGCTTTTTTAATCTTTTTTCATCTTATATTTACTTATTCAACTTTATGTTATCTTTTGGTAATGTTCTTTTGTTTTTTATTTTTTAATTTTATTATATTATATTTTATTTAGTTCTTTTTTTTAAAATTTAGTTCCACAAGTTATTGTATTTTATTGTTCTAGTCAATTTTTCATTTGGTTTTATAAATTTGCTTGCATTTTTTTTGTAATTTCAAATATATATTATTTTAGGAATTTTCAATTTTGTTTTATTTTGTTTTTATTTGTATTTTTTATTTCCCTTCTTATGTTTTTTATGCAGATTCAGTTTTCTAATTTCTTTTCTTATTTCTAGTTTTGTTTGCACCATTATTGCTTCTATATATTTCATTTTGTATTTTCTGAAGTTTTATTTGATTTTGCAAATTCATTTTTATAAGTGCTATTTTTTTCTGTTGGTATGAGCAGTTTCATAAATTTAGTTTTGTATTTTCTTATTTTAGTATTTTTTGTTTACTATTTTCTTATCTGTTTTATGATCTGTGTTTCTGTATGGCTTTTGCATGTTTGGAGTTTCTTTTTTTTTTTTTTTTAAAGTTCACTTTTTTATTTCTCTATTGTTCTATTTCTTAAATTTTCAGGTATTTCCCATCTTTTTTTTTTCATTTTATTTCTTTTTTTTTTGGTCTTACATTCAGTTTTGTTTTTTTTGAGAGAGTTATATTTTCTTTTTTCAGTTACTTTCTTTTCATATTTATATTTATGTTCTCTTATATTTTTCATATTTCTCCACCTTTATTTATTCAACTTTGCAATTTTCTTTTGATTTTATTGCTTTGTGCCCCCCCCACCTTTTTTTTGCATAAACAATTTTGCACTTTATTCCATATGTCCTACTTCCCATTTTGTGTTTTTTAAAGTTGACTCATCTTGTTCTATTATCTACTCTTTTCTATATTCGGTAGAGTGTATCTTCTTCTTCTTCTTCTTCTTTTTGTTTTTTTGTATTTTCGACAATGGAGATTTCTGAGATGGGTGAGCAAAATGGAGCTATGACCTTGTAAGCATCACCAGAGTTTTTTCCCCTGCGGATTACTTAGTTAAATACATCTCATACACTTGATGATAGATTTTCTTCTAATGTTTCTTGAGTTGAATGGTAGGAAAGTCAAAATGTTAACTTCAAAGAGTTGGCGAATTTCATTTTAGGCATTTTTATGGCAGCATGATTCTGCCTTGTGGGGACTGCTTGGTTAAACAAGCAAAAGAAGGTAGCTGTGTTCTCCTAAAGAGTCACCTAATACATTAACCTTTTACCAGGGCCTCTTCAGAAGCATTTGGAGAATTAGCTTTATGATGGGAATCATTGGTGGGGTTTTTAAGATGGCTTAGAGGGACAAAAACCATGGTTATGCACTTTTGGTTCTCTTCAGATACTCCCCAGAATGAAGAGAAACTTCAGCCATCATGTTGTTGGTTGAACTGTTTAATGTCACAGGTGTTCAAGTGATGCAAAGATGTTTGATAAATTTAAAATTTATGCAATTTCACCAAATGTTGTGGTTACTGGACTCTCCAGTATTTGATGATCCATTCCTTCACAGATATTCTGTCAATGATCAAAGTCCTTATCGCTACGATGATATAACTTTATTATTATGCTGTGTTCAGTGATTAAAAATAGAATACATGCTTAGCCTATGAAGTTACAACTATTGTTCTTGAGAGAGAAACTTTCTGTTTGTTCTTTTTTATTGTTGTTCTTGCACTTCTTGGATTTTGGTCGTCTCCTCCAGTTTAATGGCTGATCACTTCTTTCTCTCATTTCAATTCGTGATGACCATGGAGCTTCCACAAATGTGTTTATATTATAAATATTATAGAGGTTGGTGGTGCTGATCTTTTGCTTTGGCAATCAGGGATGTTATATCAGGTTTGCAATAAATTATAAACTGCAAGAATCATCTATACGATTTGTCTGCATATGGCATGCCTTTTTTTCTTTTTAATGATTTATGTGACGGATGAGAGCTAGTGCTTTGATCTTTTGCGGGGATTCTCTCTCTCTCTCTCTCTCTCTCTCTCTCTCTCTCTCTTTTTGTTGGAGTTGGTTATATGCCACTTGGTAAGTTGGACTTCTTCCTAAGGATTTCTGAGAAAAATTACAATTCAATCTCGTAAGAAATTTTGCTTCTTTTGTATGAATTGGCACATCAAATTTGATCTCCTCTTATTTTGGTAGTTTTATAATGAATAAAGACATTATCATCTGGTTCTCCTCAAAAGAACTTTTTTTTTCCTGCTACATAGTGCTAGAACTTATTGCAGGAATTTGTGGCATTGAAAATACATGCTATGCAATTTTTTGGTTGGAAGAGTTGATATTCTTTGGATGATTTAAGTCCTTTTTGCTATCATCTTGATTTGCTATGGGTAATTCAGAATTTTTTTTTCTGTTCTGCAGGTAACTGACATTCTTGAGAGGGGGTTTCCAATTTTATGCCTTCACTGCTTGAATTTTCATTTGCCTCTCTCTAGTGGCTAATTTATTGGAGCAATTATTTATCAGGTCTTCTTTTGCCTATTTAAGTTCAAGATGGATCTCAGGTTTCTGCATGTATCTTTATGGCCTCCAGAGATTGTTTTGCAGGCAGTTTGGGTGTTGCAGCATGTAATCTGCGATGTCTTATGTTCTTTCAGATGGCAAATATTTTTGAAGATCTCCTAATTTTGTTCATCTGCATGCAGAGAAAATGGAGTGTTATGGTAACTCTATTGCCCTATATTATTTTCTGGTTTGTCAAGACGATGGCCCCCAAAACCAAAGAAATCCTTAGAAGTCTGAGGAATGGCACGTTTGAAGAATATCCATCCTCCAATAGCTCTATTTCTCCCATATAGCTCTATTTGTCCAGCTGGCTTCCCATATCTTCAGTCTTTCTGACCCATGAAACTTGAGATGCTGTTTGCTTATTTAATGTTTAAAGCATATGGGTTGTTATTGTCTGCTAAACTGTTTTGGCAGATAAGTTCATGTTGACTTCTCTTTCTCTCTCTCTGGATTGCACCTTAGGTTGTTAATGAAAATCTAGTTTTGCAATCTATAGGTTTATTCTTGCAGTGAGCTCTTGTCAGTTTTAGTGCAATCGTATGCAGATTTCTGATCTAACTCTTGTTGAATTATCAAGTTTGTGCTTTCATGGGTGTTCCCTTGCTGGTCTACTCTGCTGCTTTAAAAATTACATGTTTTACTCCAAGTAGTTTCTACATGGTGTTGTAAAATTTCTCATGTCATATTGATTTTGTTATATTTGTTCTGTGTGTATATTCACGGATATGGTAAAGTCGGGTTTCTGGTGAATTTGAAGATACCAATGCAAGTATCTCAGCTAGTCAGTTCTTGATTCAAGTAGATGGCAATGTTTTGTTTGCTATAGGAGGAACAAGATACTGAAGTTAATCATCTAGCTCATTTCATTTGACTACAAATCCCACCAATATTTTCTTGTTGGTAACTCAAAATGACTAGAGAGAACCAAAATTGCATGTTTTGACTTGTAAAATTCTAGACGATTACCATTGTTTGAAGTAGTATAGCAACTGAGACGTACCCGAGATATGGTGATGATTTATTTTCTTGTCTTTTAAGAATCTCTTTTTTTTGTTCCATTTGTTATTACATATCATTTTGACTTTCTTATGGGGATCTCTGAAGTGAATATTGTAATAATCATCTGGCTCTATCTGGTGAAGATTTCGGATTGCTTACATCTGACTTTATTTTTTTTCTTTTTAGGATTTCTCAGATGGTTAGATAAAGCTTTGAAGTTTAAACTAATTTCATTGCGGTCATATCAAATGATGTTTGATCTTTTCCTCTTAGGTAATCTCTTGCAGACATTCCTTTGACTAACTGAGTCTCTTTACTTTGAATCTTTGCTTTATGCTGTTCACCGGTGTAGAAATGCCCTTGTTTCTATGCATAGTTTCACTTGGTGTTCTTGGGATGGAGTTTCTTGTTTGATCTTTCTGCACTAATTGAAGCTTGATTGTCTTCTCTTCTCTAATGGCAAATCCGTTTAATCTTTTGGCGGTTCCTCTACCTACTATTTTATTTCAAGATGAATCTGAGGTTTCTGCATGTATATTCATTGCTGCCAGACAGTAATGGTGGATGATGGTCAATCTATTACTTTTTTTTTTTTGTTTTTTTGCAGTTTAGGTATTGTAGCGTATTTTATTCTATTGTATGGCATGACTGGTGGTAGTTTGCAAGGTTGCGGGCTCTAGTTGATGTCCATGCAGAGATTATGGATAGTATGTTATTACTTCTGCTTCCCTAGAAGAGCAAGTTGTGGCATGCTGAGTTTGTGGCCTATCATATTTTTTGCAAAATGCATTCTCTCGTTTGTTTTCTTTTGATATTTTTTATTTTCTTTTATGGAACATTTTTTTGGTCATCACTACAGAAGAAGATCAAAAGAGGTCTGGGAATTGAGTTGGGTTATAATTATAGCCTTGCAAATATCAATATAGTTGTCTTTTGTTTTGAGAAATAACCTACTAAACTTGTTTAATCATTTTTTATTTTACTTTTTAAGGTGCACCTGAGACATGTCAACAGAATCGATGCTTGTGTCACATAAGAATCAATAATTTATTTATTTGTTTCAGTTTGCTACCACATTGGCAATTTTAGTTTTCATGTTCATATTTCAAACATGGATTGAGAATGATGAAGCTATAATGTACTTTCATTAGACTTGGTTAACATGGTGTTTGATTGTTTTTTCTAGGGTATAAGATTGGTAGAGTTAATCATGAATGGTTTTGTCATAATTTTCTGACTTATTTTGATTGAATGGTTTTTGTGTCATATGAAAAAAAATTCTTGCAGAGAATGGACTCTAGATGCTTGCCAGGATTTCGGTTGGAGAAGTATCCAGCCTCTTTCAGATAATTGTTCTGGCAACTGAGGTGGTTGTCTGATCTTTCATTCTTAGGTAAGCTCCTGCAGATATTCTTTTCTTTTTTGTATCTTCTTTGCTATTCCTTTGAATCTCTCTTTTTGCTGTTCTGCAGTGTAGAAATGTCCTTTTTTTTCCTCCATATGGTTAGAAGTGTTCCTGGGAAGCAGTTTCCTATTTGATGTTTTCACACTAATTGAATTTTGATAGTCTTCTCTTATGTAATGGCTAATCTCTTTAGTCTATTAGCAGTGCCTCTTCCTACTATTTTAGTTCAAGATGAATCTGGAGTTTTGACGTGTATGTTCATGGTTGCTAGAAGGTCATGGTGGATATGGCCAATCTTTTACTATTTTTGCAGATTAGCTATTGCAGTATATTTTGTTCTATTTTTATGGCATGGTCATTGATAGTTTATAAGGTTACATGTTTTAGTTGATGTCCATGCAGAGATTATGGAAGGTGATTTTATCTTTTTTACTTGCCTGGTGGTGCAGTAAGTTGTGGTATGCTCTAGAAAATTTTTGTTCTCCTTTAGGGGCTATTTGGTTGGGGGTAATCTGGCATGGAAAAATGATTTTCATGTCAGATTACCATGTTTGGTATGAAAGTAGAAAGAGATGGTAAAAAAAATTGGTTGGCTCTATGCTTATTTTTCAGAGAGAGATGGTAAAACAAATACCATGGGGAGTTGGTATTTGGCAAATTTTCGAGTGGTGATAACCCATGTTTGACAAAAATACCCCCAATAAAGCTGCATATATAATTATTAACTTTATTTTAATGTCCTTCAAAATTTTATTTATTAAAAAGCTTTTGTAAAAAAATTAAGATGGAGATGGCATTATGTAAAGGTTTATGTGATTATAGTCATCATATAAAAACTAATTGAAGATGATAATACTATTTTAGAATTAAAAAATAATTTTATATTGAAGAGTATATTTATAGATTTTTCTATATTTTCATATAGGATTATCTCCAAGCAAACATAATAATCCTTTTTCGGTATCATTTTCTGGAGTAGTTTTCCCACCAACCAAATATAGTAAAAAAATTTTTCCTTCACAATCATTTTTTCAGATAAATGATTCCCACGAATTATCAAATTATCCCATAATTTGACATACCTTAATCAAACGGACCCTTAGTTCTTATTTTTTAGTTAGGTTGGTTATCTTCAATCTGCTGGTGCTTCAGCATCTGATAGTGTAAAATGCTTGGTTCATATATACATGAAGTGCTTTTATGTTTGTCTTTTGCATTGTGTAGTGATCTAGGATTACCATATTGCTCTTGGGTGACACGATTCATATTCCCTAGAGGATATTTTCTAGTTGACACTTTCACACTTCCAGATTTTAATCATCTTTTGAACCCTTCTGATTTTCAGTCAAGTTTTTGTTGGAAATAATTATAGAAGAATTTTTGATATACTTTCTATTATACCTGATTATGTTGTTTTGGAGTTCTAAGATTTGTGTTTGAATCAGGCATTTCTTTATTGTGTTGTTCTTGTAGTTGGTTCATGCCAGACTTGCAACTGTCAGTGAGCAGTTTTTATTTGACTCTTTTGTGCATGGTGGTGTTCGAATTCTTTGTTTTGCCTGGCTGACAAAGCTATGCAGTCTTTTAGGATGGTTGTTTTTGAGTTTGATGACGGAAGGAAAAAAAATCTGTAATTTGCATTTCATGGGAGACTGTCCTTGTGATTAACTTTAGTGCATTTGTTTGATGTGGTTTCTATTGTCAAATTGCTAGACTAAATGTATAAGTGGTGGTCTCTCATCAGGCTCATTATGCCATTGTGTCTTGCTCATCCCCCCTCTCCCCCCCCTAGCTGCTGTGATTTGTGTTTCAGTGGTTGTCATTAGATTTTTTCTATCCTGGCCAATGTTTGCTTTTGGAAATGTATATCTAAGTGCAGATGACAAATTATGACTTATGCAGAGAATTCCAAAGATTTGCCAGTGTAAGAATCTTTTGCCACCTTTTTCTTCCACCACTGGCAAATTTATTTGTTAAAACGAAGGATGTAGCATGATTTTTTTTTGCTCCAATAGTTATTGATGTTGCAGATTCTATGTTTCTCTGGAATATATTGTTGACAGAGCCTCAAAGATCTTAAACTTGGCTTTTGTAATTTAATTTATTCTAATTTTTATGTGATTGAATTTTCTTCTAGTATATCAATTATTGGCTTCTTTTCTGTTTATCCCTCTTCTACTGCAAGCTCTCGAGCAACTGCTTTCTTGATTCATGTAGCAGGTGATGGATCTCTAAAGCTGGTTTTCCTTACTGGATGTGACTGACACCCTGATGACCTCAATTCCTGCTTCAAAGAGCAGTAAACCGCCAGCTGGATAGCAGTGCACAGCCACTCGGCAGCAATTCCAAATTCAAAATTTTGAAGGAAAGATTAAATCGAACCATTCGCGAGATTCGATCTCGAATCGTACTTAAAAAAAAAAAAAGAAAAAGAAAAGGCCAACCTAATTTACGGAAAGCAATTGATCATTGAGTATCCACTAAGCTCAGAAATGTCGTTGAGTGAAATGAGGGAGTCAATCCCTGGTCTAAAAACAATAATTCTTAAGTTTTTTTCAGTCTTCGTTCTCACTTAGGTGGCTGAAGTGGGTCTCAAATTCTTCACCACACTGATGGTTGTGCTGCAAGATAAGTGTTAGGTCCCGAAACACCTCTCTCCTAGATATCACAAAGATGCAGTGCACAAACCAAAGTTCACACGCCGTTCTAAACTCGTGTTGTACCAGTCTAAATTCTGTGTAAACTATTGTACGAAGCATTATTGTGCATGTATCAATGGGATTACCATAAAAGGCAATAATAAACTAGGCTCTCGAATTTTGCATAGAAAACCTTTAGCAGGGAAAAACCACAGGAGGGAGAACAATCTAGCGTGCCACTGGGGAATTTGCAATATCACCTCTCGGTTGCTCAATCTTGACTCGCGGATCCACTCGGTGTACGCTACTTGTACACTCTGTTACCCACACGCCCAAATAATAGGAAGGATCAGAATAGGGAACACAAATGGATCGAAATTATTATGAAGCATGAGGATGTGACATGTGAGAGTGCGTGCTAAATCATAAACAATTTCGTGTCAGACGATCTAGAGCCGAGAGTAGGTCAACTTAAGATTGGCTTGTAAGGGCAAGTTGCTTAGCATGATGGGAAGTATTTTTTTTGATAAACTCGGTTCGGACAGGCTCTCGCATCTTATTTAATGTGTCTTCAAACTCTGGGTGGTGAATGGAATTAACCAATTTAGGCCGGTCTTCTTGTGGAAAGGAAAATAGAGTGTCAGTGTTTTGGGACTGTTTGCTGTGACAGAAAGAAAGGAAGGAGGGTTAGGCATCAATAATATTAGGAACTTGAATCTGGCCAAACAGATCAAAGATACTTATTACGTTAGAAGGAAGCTTGAAATGAGGACAAGGAAGTCACTTGGAAAGATTTCATCTATCTGGAAGGACATCCGCCGCAACCTCCAAGCATTTTGGAATTGTACATCATTTAAATTGGGTGATGGCAAAAATATTTGATTTTGGAAACATGCTTGGGTGGGTTCAATCCTTTCGGCTTGCCTCTTCGAAGAACTCTACAGAGCAGTGAAGATCAACTCATCGGTTGCTTCTTATTGGAGTTGGAAAAAGTTTAAATGGTGCATTTGATTGTATGACCTGCTTTCACTCAATGAATCAAATCAGTGTGAGCTTTTGATGCAATTGTTGGAGCACACCCGCAGATGCCTCTGTTTGGAAACTCATGAGTAATGGAATCTTTTCGGTGAATTCGTATTGCAGATTTATCAAGAGCAGCACACTTTGGCCCTTCTATAGAGTCGTTTGGAAGGCTGTGGTACCTGAAAAAATCAAGGTATTTATGTGGCTTGCTCTAAAAAAGAAATTGCACACATGGGAAGTCTCAAGGAAGAAAGGATAGAGACTCTACAAGTAGTATTAAAACAATATTTCATCTCTTTATAAAGTGCCCATTTGCTAGGAGCATTTGGTTCTTTCTGAAATTGTATCTTACAATTAGAGGTTGGCTGGCAAATATTCGGGATCTATGGTTATCATGGAGATGTAAGAGAGTAAAACCCCAAAAGAGAAGAGCTTGGGACCAAGTGGCTATGGCTGTATGTTGGCATGTGTGGCCGGAGAGGAATTCTAGAACTTTTCTAAGGGGGAAAAAATGCTCCATCAATGCAGTGCTCTACAAGATGCTCCATTTCTTTCTTTTATAGGAAAATTTGAGAGTCATCACGCTATCAGAAAAATTCTTTGTACTTTGATCCTTTGATTCTTCTAGTACATTCTTTTCTTCCTCGTATGTACTTTAATTTCTTTTAATGAATTTTGGGGGAAATCCTTCTTCCCCCACTTTCCCGTCAAGAAGAGAGGATATTTTTCATATCTTTGCTCTTTTTCTTTTTTTCTTTTTTTGTCTAAACATCTGTCCATTTTCTCATGTGTCACGCTTTGCATCACACATGCTAAAACTAGGAGAGGCTAAATAGAATCCATTTGTCTGATTACTGGGATTGGGCTAAACAGCTTTAGGGCACAAACACATCGACCTCTAAAATCATTTAATAAATGGGTTACATTCGATTTTCAGAATCTTAACTTGTTTAACCTATTTAGCCCATTTATTTATGAGGTTGGATCGGATAATCCATCTAATCTACAACTATGATCTTGTTTGAATCCTTAATTATCATGGTTTTGCAAACTTATGGTCTTGCATCTAGAGTTTCGTATCTTGAGTGTAGAGCGACCAATACTCCTATCATATTTAAAGCCCCATGGTGGTAGGATTTCTTACTTTCGCTCCTTCTCTACAGAATTTTTGACCTAAGCGATAGAGCGCCACCCATCAAGTTAGAATGTCTTTTCTCATATAGACGGAGCCGGCGAGCTCTCTCATTACTCATCATAGCCGAGTAGGTCTAGTGATCGGAAAGAAGGAACCTCTCTCTCTTCTCCTTGGAAATCCTAATCTTTCTTTCTCTCACTGGTCCTAGCAGCATTTTCAAGAATTCTTCCCAAAATTAACGGCTTACACCAATTCTTCCCAAAAATAACGGTTCGCACATGATACTAGCACATTGTTGACTTGAAACTTGTTCATGGTATTGTATCAAGATAATGCTTTGATGAATGTCTCTATGTGATTGTCAAACCATGAAAGAGGATAAAGATGAGAAAAGAGAGAACTTTTACACGGACACAACCCGTAAGCGCCACCTGCGGAGCAGGACGCGAGACGACGTGCCAAATCCTGAACTGAACGGGTCCTTGTGCCCAGCACATCAATCTCCCACACACTCTAGGAAAGGAGGGCCGTGTTCAAAGCCCAGACGAGGCTGGACCCCATCGAACAATAAGATGTCGAAGGGAATAGTCGGATGATTCGTGATGGAGGAGTGCAAAAGAATGATTTCAAGTCGCGGTTGCTATGATGACAGTTTCCCAAGGAGATGTCACACTTCTTGAGGGCGCTACACCGCGGATGGCGGTGTCGAGCAGCTATTCTCATGAGCGGTGGCGTGTCTTGGAGCGTTCGGAGCTCCTTCCTGCCAAACGAGCAGGCACTGCAGAGGATCCGGAATCGCCGTCGTAATCCCCTGATAATTTAAACATAAGCAAAAGGAAAATTGAATAACAGCTGTCATATAGACGTCATTCCATCGTATAACATTTATTAATCATTTTCATTGCTCATTAAAACAAAAATAATATCTGTAAAATTAAAATATCAATATCTGATTTTCTTATTTGGTGTCCGATGCTTTGGACAAGCATGCTTTGCTTTCTCATGGCTCTTATTTTGTTATTCAGAAATATGATAAAATGCTGAATTGACAAACATTGTTTGTTATTGACGTTATAAAAAAAAAAAAAAAAAGAAAATAGCAGAGACTTATGCTCAGGGATAGCGACCTCAAGTCTTGGTTGGTTTAAGTGTCGGAGACAAATAAATTGAATATTAATTTTAAAAATAACCGATGCCCTGTTGTTACACCCTATGGATTGCACTTGTTCGCAAGGAGTCCCGAGCGGATGACATATGTTTCTTGAATTTTGGGATATCAGTTATTGATCTCGTATCCAATTGGCAGCAATCTCATATACACGATAATATCTAGCACCTTCTCGTCAATTGGTAGCACATATCTAATTGGTAGTAATCTCACATACATAATAATATCTAGCACTACTAGTAATACTGAATTCGATCTATTCTTTGTTCCACTATCAACCTTGGTCCCATAAAAAGACTGCCCATAAAATTCATCGTTGGCATCTGCAAATTTTTGCCTCCTCCAACATTGTCGACCAAGGAATGAGGCCCTTCACGCATAAGCATGGTTATTATGCATTTGATATACCTAGTGCACTTCTCGCAAGCAACGCTGGGAATTCTAGGCTAGCATCCACCTATTTAATAATATATCTAATTGTAATTATGGTGAAGAGCCATTCTTAATCCCTACAATTATACTTTTCAAGAACGGCAATGCCAAAATTTTAGATTATTTGTCATGCTTGTTATTAGATAAGCATCGATGTATCAGGCATCATCATCAATTTGTTAGGATGGCTTGCGCGATGTGTTAGCCTTCTCGTCGAGAAAAATAGGGGCTTGCCATTTAAAATTTTCATCAAACAAAGATTAATTTCATTATGATCATGTGCATAAATCACTCGTCTGTGATCATTAATGCTAACTAGTACAAGCATGCAATGCACACTCATGGAGGAGGAGCACTTCATCTAATTTCTGTATGCTGGATTTGAATCAAGTAGATATAATTGTTGAAGTATGGGTATATGCATAACAAAATACATATATATGGTTAATCTAATTGCTGATAGAGGTTGAAGGCTTTTTTTTTTTTTGTGCGTCATAATATCGTAGCAGCAGCAGTGTGCACATTTATTCAACGTCAATGCATCCTGCGATATTTGAGCATGTGAATGTGCATGCAAGTGCAATTTAGGGAGGTGCAATACTATGATATAGCTACCGAAAAGCGAGCTGAGTTCGAGAAGGCCATGGCAGAATACATGAAGAAAAAGGTAA
Organism: Cocos nucifera; assembly: GCA_006176705.1. Taxonomy (NCBI): domain Eukaryota; kingdom Viridiplantae; phylum Streptophyta; class Magnoliopsida; order Arecales; family Arecaceae; genus Cocos; species Cocos nucifera. The sequence continues at coordinate 312,284 of QRFJ01002817.1, read as the reverse complement.
ATGACCTTTAATGGAGACCTCATGTTACACGTGTCCGCTCTGTATGGCCTTATGTTCTGCTTTCTATTACTGTATGGTTACATCATCATCTCTCTATTTTGTTGCAGGAAAGTGGTGAGTTTTCCGAGGATTCTGATAACGAGCATGTTGGGGATAAATCCCGCTCCTGCCGAAGCCCGGCCCAACGCTCAGCCCAATGTAACCAGTAGCCGCTGAAGAGCTTCAGTGCCAGGCGCCAGGCCGAGCCCCTAACACGGCCGAACTGCCTAGAGGCCGAACTCCCCTGCACCAAGGTCCGGGCCAAACTGCCTAGAGGCCGAATCAGCGAACCACAGCCGAACTCCTTCGGACTCCCCACGGAACTCCCGACCGACCCCAGGCGACTCCTCCTTCGGACCGACCCCAGGCGAGCCCGTGCAGCCGAACTCCTTCGGCCGAACTCCTTCGGACCGACCCCAGGCGAGCCCGTGCAGCCGAACTCCTTCGGACTGCCCACGACCGAACCCCTCAGCGAGCCCTGGCCGAACCAACTAGCAACCGAAGTCCTTCAACTGGCCAGCCGAGCCTCTTCGGGCCTCTCAGCGGTCGAACTCCTCGGCAACCGTCCCGCGGCCGAACTCTACAGATGGCCGACCCTTCAGCCAGACGAACTTTCCCCAGCCTCCCCCTCGGCCGAACTCTGTTACAAGTCCGAACTCCATTGGACGAGCTGTCGCCTGCAGCAAGACCGGACGACGCCTTCCTCTCCGTACCGGACTCCATGCGGCCCACGGTTCGCCGGTATGGCTCCCACGATCTACCGGACGACGCCTTCCTCTCCGTACCGGACTCCATGCGGCCGACGACCCGCCGGTATGGCTCCCACGATCTACCGGACGACGCCTTCCTCTCCGTACCGGACTCCATGCGGCCCACGACTCGCCGGTATGGCTCCCACGATCTACCGGACGACGCCTTCCTCTCCGTACCAAACTCCATGCTGCTCGACGACTCTCTGCCAGACGGCACAGCCGTCACCATCCACTAAGCTCCGCTATAAAAGGACCCCTCCCGACATACTAAGGCTAAGCTCTCTGAACTCTCGACTCTCTAAGCTCTCCTCCACATCTCTAAGCTCCGGAACTCATTCCGAGCACTCCATTACTGTTGGCCGGAAACTAACTTGACCGTCGGAGGGTCCTGCCGGAGCCACCACCCCACCGGTTCCGGACGGGACTTCGTTTTGCAGGTCCCCGGCGGCGCCCAGCGGCCTCGATTGCGGCGACCTCCGGCGGCGACGGATTTCTGCACCAACAGATTGGCGCTAGAAGGAGGGCCCTGAACCTTCGAGGTTCCCTTGTTCTTAAAGGAGTGCTCGGCGACGATTTCCTTCCCCTGCTCCGGATCTCTCTTCTCCCTCTTCAGTATTCCTTTTCTGGAAAGAAAAATGCCCCCCAGAAGAGCCTCGACCCGGAGGTCGGCAGCCTCCGCGGCCCGATCCCGTTCGGGTCCGTCCGCTCCCACTCCGGCCCCGGCGACACGGGCCCGCTCCGTACCCGCGGTGGATGCGGAGCGGTTCGACCTGCTTGCCCAGCAGGTCCGCGATCTTACGGAGGCGGTGCGGGCAGTGCAGGCCACGCATTCGCGAGGTCCGGCGCCCACTCGACCGGCGCGGGGTTCCCCGGAGCCCGGAACCCAGTCCAGGAGCGACCGATGTGGGCTACCCGACCTCCGGCCCTCGGGAGAGAAGGGCAGCCGGCAAGGAGCCCCTGCTCGGACCGCGGCTCGACCCAGGGAGAGGCTTCACACCTATTCCGCGAGAAGACCTTTGGGGATTAAGGATCGCGAAGACTTCCTGGATCAAAGGCTCTTGGAGATGGGACGACGCATAGAAGAACTTCGTCATACTCCTTCCTCCCGCGGTAACGATATTTGCACTGATCCTCCCTTCTCACAGAAAATTATGCAGGAACAGGTACCGCCGAACTTCAAGCTCCCGCATTTTGAAAGCTACGATGGGACCACCGACCCGGTCGACCATTTGGAGGCTTTCAGGACTACGATGTTGCTCCATGGCGCGCCTGATGCCATTCTTGTGTCGGGCTTTCCCTTCTACCCTCAAAGGAGCGGCCAGGAATTGGTACTCGGCGCTTAAGCCGGGCACCATCCTGTCATTTGACCAAATGAGTCAACAATTCGCGGCCCACTTTGTCAGCAGCAAACGGCCGCGCAGAGGCTCGGATTCCTTGTTGGCCATCAGGCAAAAAGAGGGGGAAGCCCATCCGGGCTTACGTCACCCGGTTCAACGCTGCCGCGCTGGAAGTCCGGAACCTGGACCAATCAGTTGCTATGGCCGCGCTCAAGGGCGGCCTTCAGAAGAACGACCTGTTGTTCTCCCTGGAAAAGAAATATCCCAGGGATTTCGCTGACATGCTAGCTCGGGCCGGAAAGCTATGCCCGGGCAGAAGGAGGCTTTTGAGGCCAAGGATAATGAAGCTCGCGACAAGCGACGAGTAGGCAGAGCGGGAAGGCCCGCCGAAGAAAGAAAGCGCACCGAAGCTTGGCCGCGCTCCCGAACTCCCCCTGGTCGCGGGCGAGCCCGGACTCCACCTCAGGCTCGGGGGCGGGAAGCCACCGACGGAAGGGCCGAAGTTCTCCTCGGCACCGAAGTCCCCCCCGACGCCGAAGTTCCCCCCGGCGCCGAGGTTCTCCCCCGCGACGAGGTTCGTCTCCGCGCCAAGGTTCTCCCCTCCGGCGGCGTTTTCACAGCTACGCCCCCCTCAACGCCCCGAAGGCTCAAGTGCTGCTGGAGATCAAGGGAAGACTTCCGGAGCCGGAGAGAATGCGTTCCCATCCCAGAAGACGCAACCCCAACAAGTTCTGCCTTTACCACCGTGACCACGGTCACGATACCGAGGAGTGCATCCAGCTCCAGGATGAAATCGAGGAGCTGGTCCGGCGGGGCAGGCTTGGCCGATTCCTGCAAAGACAACCTAAAGAGCGGGAAGATCGGCCGAGAATGTTGCCGCCGGATGGGGAGGATCGGCAGGAGGATCGGCCGCCTCTCGGCGTCATTAACACCGTCTCGGGAGGACCGCAGCGGGGAAAGACCGACGAATCCGAGGGACCGGCGAAGAGGCAGAGGACCTCGGAGCCCGTGACCTTCACCGAGGCAGACGCCCAAGGGATCCGATTTCCACATAACGACGCGGTTGTAATCTCTTTAAACGTCGCTGATTATGATGTACGCCGCGTTTTGGTGGATAATGGAAGTTCGGCGGACATATTGTTTTATGATGCCTTCTTAAAAATGTCCCTACCTGACACCCGCTTAGGGCCTGTAAGATTCCCCCCTGGTAGGATTTGCCGGACACGCCGTTCCGGTCGAAGGCATGGTGACTTTGGCGGTGACGGCGGGCCAATCCCCAAAATTGGCCAAGGCGCGGATCGACTTTCTGGTCGTGAAGACCCTCGTCCGCCTATAATGCAATCCTTGGGCGACCCGGCCTAAACGCACTACGGGCGGTTGTGTCAACCTACTACTTAAAGATGAAATTCCCGACGAGCCACGGAGTCGGCGAAGGTCAGAGGAGACCAAGGCCCTGGCAAAGTACTGCTACTCAATTGCCCTGCGCGGGGGAGACCGGCCCGACCCTTGCCTTGTTGATGGACTGGACGTCCGCGACGACCTCACTGAAGAACGGGGCGAACCTGCGGAAGACCTCGTCCCTGTGTCCTTACACGACGGAGACCCGGGGCATGAGGTGCGGATCGGCTCCAACTTGGCGGCCGAGGTTAGGGACAGCTCGTCGCTTTCCTCAGAAGGAATGCGGACGTCTTCGCCTGGGCCCCAGCGGATGTACCAGGGATCGACGCCGATGTTATAGAAGCATCGGCTGGCCATCGACCCAAGGCACCGACCCATCAGAGAAAAAGTTACGCCACCAAGCCCCAGAAGAGACAGAAGGCGGTAGCCGAAGAAGTGGATAAGCTCCTCGAAGCCGGACTCATCCGGGAGGTCAACTATCCGACCTGGGTCTCGAACGTGGTCCTCGTCAAAAAAGCAAACAACAAATGGAGGATGTGCGTCGACTTCAAGAAGCTGAACAAAGCCTGCCCAAAGGACAGCTACCCCCTGCCGAGGATCGATCAGCTGGTGGACGCAACCTCGGGCCACGAGCTCCTCACTTTTATGGACGCATTTTCTGGTTATAACCAGATACGCATGGCGCCCGAGGATGAAGAAAAGACCACCTTTATTACTGACCGAGGTCTCTATTGTTACAGGGTCATGCCTTTCGGACTCAAGAATGCAGGAGCCACCTACCAGCGCTTGGTCAATAAGGTCTTCAAGGGGCAGATCGGCCGCAACATGGAGGTGTACGTGGACGACATGCTAGTCAAAAGCCGAGCCTCGACAGACCACCTCGCCGACCTTGAAGAAACTTTCGGTGCGCTTAGGAGGCACAAGATGAAGTTGAACCCGACCAAATGCGCCTTCGGCGTGACCTCCGGAAAATTTTCCTAGGATTCATGGTGTCGAGACGCGGAATCGAGGCAAATCCCGAGAAAATCCGAGCCATCCAGGAGATGACTGCCCCGAAAACAATTAAGGAAGTTCAGCGCCTGGCTGGGAAGGTGGCGTCCCTGAACCGCTTTGTCTCGAGGTCGGCCGAGCGGTGCCTGCCTTTCTTCCAGGTCCTCAGGCGACCGAAAGATTTTTGCTGGACAGCGGAGTGCAAACAGGCATTCGAGAAGAGCTTAAAAACTACCTCGGCGCCCCCACTGCTGGCAAAGCCCGAACCTGGAGAAGGGCTGCTCCTATACCTAGCTGTCTCTCCAATGGCCCTGGCGGCTGTCCTGGTCAGGGAAGATGCGAAGGCGCAACAACCAGTCTACTACGTGAGCCGAGCCTTGAGGGACGCGGAGACCAGGTACTCCAAGTTAGAAAAACTAATTTACTGTCTTCTGATCGCAGCCAGGAAGGCTCCGACCTTACTTTCAGGAGCATACCATCACGGTCCTCACGGACCAACCAATAAGAGCCGTCCTCCACCGAGCAGACGCTTCAGGAAGAATCGCCAAATGGGCGATCGAGCTCACGGAGTTCGACATCAATTACCGGCCCAGGCCATCGATCAAGGCTCAGATACTGGCGGACTTCGTGCTGGAATGCACCGCACCAGTTGAAGCCGAGCTTGAATCAAGCGAGACTATCATCGGAGGGAGACCAGGCCCCAACGAAGCCGAGCTGTGGCGGTCGAGCTTCCCTGAAGAAAGGGCCGACCTTCTTGAAGGCGCCTGGGTTCTGCATGTGGATGGCTCATCCAACTCTAGCGGGGCCGGCGCAGGGCTGGTCCTGGTTAGCCCCGAGGGGATCGTCACCGAGTACGCATTGCGCTTCGAGTTTCCCACAACCAACAATGGGGCCGAGTATGAAGCGCTGATAGCCGGGCTGCAGATAGCCAGGGAATTGAAGGTGGGTCGGCTTCAAGTCTATAGCGATTCCCAGTTGGTGGTCGGTCAGGTCGGCGGCAGCTACGAGGCGCGGGAGGAAAGCATGGTGATGTACCTCGGGAAGGTGAAGAACTTAATACCAGCCTTCGACAGCTTCGACATTCGGCACATCCCAAGGACCGGGAATACAAGGGCCGACCTCCTCTCCAAGTTGGCCACCTCTGCCCCGGCCGAACTACCAAAAGAGGTGTTTCTGGAAACTCTGAAGTGCCCGACCACCGAGGAACCTCAGGCCGTCCTGCGGACGGACTTCGAGCCCAGCTGGATCGATCCGCTGATCGCCTACCTCGAAGAAGGGGTCCTCCCTCACGACCGGAGAGAAGCTCGGAAGCTCAGGAGTCAAGCCTCCCGCTACGTCTTGTACGAGGGCAGGTTATATAAAAGGTCGTACTCCCTCCCGTTGCTGAGGTGCCTCCGCTCCGAACTCCCCCTGTCGCTGGCGAGCCCGGACTCCACCTCAGGCTCGGCGGGAAGCCACCACGAATGGCACACGAAGTCCCCCCCGACCGCCGAAGTTCCCCCCGGCGCCGAGTTTCTCCCCCGCGATGCAGGTTCGGTCTCCGCGCCAAAGTTCTCCCCTCCGCGGCGTTTCACAGCTACGCCCCTCTCAACGCCCCAAGGCTCAAGTTGCTTGCTGGAGATCAATAGGAATACTTCCGGAGCCCGAGAGAATGCCTCCCATCCCAGAAGACGTCAACCCCAACCAAGTTCTGCCTTTTACCACCGCTGACCACGTCACTTATACCGAGGAGTGCGTTCCAGCTCCAGGATGGAAATCGAGCAGCTGTCCGGCGGGCAGAGCTCGGCCGATCCTGCAAAAAACTTAAACGGAAGATCGCCGAAATGTTGCCGCCGGATGGGAGATCGCAGAGGACTCGACCGCCTCTCGGCTCATTAACACCGTCTCGGGTAGGACCGCAGCGGGGAAAGACCGACGAATCCAGGCCCACCGACGAAGAGCAGAGGACCCGGACCCGTACCTTCACGAGCAGACGCCCAAGTGATCCGATTTCCACATAACGACGCGTGTAATCTCTTAAACGTCGCTATTAATGATGTACGCCGCGTTTTGGTGAAAGCAAGTTGGCACATATTTTTTATCATCCTTCTTAAAAATGTCCCACCTGACACCCCGCTAGCCTGTAGATTCCCCCCTGAGATTTGCCGGGCAGCCGTTCCGTCGAAGCCATGGGACTTTGGCGTACGGCGGGCCAATCCCCAAATTGTGTTGGGGATAAATCCCGCTCCTGCCGAAGCCCGGCCCGACGCTCAGCCCAATGTAACCAGTAGCCGCTGAAGAGCTTTCAGCGCCAGGCGCCAGGCCGAGCCCCTAACCACGGCCGAACTGCCTAGAGGCCGAACTCCCCTGCACCAAGGTCCGGGCCGAACTGCCTAGAGGCCGAACTCAGCCGAACCCAGCCGAACTCCTTCGGACTTCCCCACGGCCGAACTCCTTCGGACCGACCCCAGGCGAGCCCATGCAGCCGAACTCCTTCGGACTTCCCACGGCCGAACTCCTTCGGACCGACCCCAGGCGAGCCCATGCAGCCGAACTCCTTCGGACTTCCCACGGCCGAACTCCTTCGGACCGACCCCAGGCGAGCCCGTGCAGCCGAACTCCTTCGACCGACTTCAGGCGAGCCCAAGTGGCCGAACCCCTTCGGACCGACCCTAGGCGACCGAACTCCTCAGCGAGCCCTGGCCGAACCAACTAGCAACCGAAGTCCTTCAACTGGCCAGCCGAGCTTCTTCGGGCCTCTCAGCGGTCGAACTCCTCGGCAACCGTCCCGCGGCCGAACTCTACAGATGGCCGACCCTTCAGCCAGACGAACTCCCCCAGCTTCCCCCTCGGCCGAACTCTGTTACAAGTCCGAACTCCATTGGACGAACTGTCGCCTGCAGCAAGACCGGACGGCGCCTTCCTCTCCGTACCGGACTCCATGCGGCCCACGGCTCGCCGGTATGGCTCCCACGATCTACCGGACGACGCCTTCCTCTCCGTACCGGACTCCATGCGGCCCACGACTCGCCGGTATGGCTCCCACGATCTACCGGACGACGCCTTCCTCTCCGTACCGGACTCCATGCGGCCCACGACTCGCCGGTATGGCTCCCACGATCTACCGGACGACGCCTTCCTCTCCGTACCAAACTCCATGCTGCCCGACGACTCTCTGCCAGACGGCACAGCCGTCACCATCAACTAAGCTCCGCTATAAAAGGACCCCTCCCGACATACTAAGGCTAAGCTCTCTGAACTCTCGACTCTCTAAGCTCTCCTCCACATCTCTAAGCTCCGGAACTCATTCCGAGCACTCCATTACTGTTGGCCGGAAACTAACTTGACCGTCGGAGGGTCCTGCCGGAGCCACCACCCCACCGGTTCCGGACGGGACTTCGTTTTGCAGGTCCCCGGCGGCGCCCAGCGGCCTCGATTGCGGCGACCTCCGGCGGCGACGGATTTCTGCACCAACAGATTGGCGCTAGAAGGAGGGCCTGAACCTTCGAGGTTCCCTTGTTCTTAAAGGAGTGCTCGGCGACGATTTCCTTCCCCTGCTCCGGATCTCTCTTCTCCCTCTTCAGTATTCCTTTTCTGGAAAGAAAAATGCCCCCCAGAAGAGCCTCGACCCGGAGGTCGGCAGCCTCCGCGGCCCGATCCCGTTCGGGTCCGTCCGCTCCCACTCCGGCCCCGGCGACACGGGCCCGCTCCGTACCCGCGGTGGATGCGGAGCGGTTCGACCTGCTTGCCCAGCAGGTCCGCGATCTTACGGAGGCGGTGCGGGCGGTGCAGGCCACGCATTCGCGAGGTCCGGCGCCCACTCGACCGGCGCGGGGTTCCCCGGAGCCCGGGAACCCAGTCCAGGAGCGACCGATGTGGGCTACCCGACCTCCGGCCCTCGGGAGAGAAGGGCAGCCGGCAAGGAGCCCCTGCTCGGACCGCGGCTCGACCCAGGGAGAGGCTTCACACCTATTCCGCGAGAAGACCTTGGGGATTAAGGATCGCGAAGACTTCCTGGATCAAAGGCTCTTGGAGATGGGACGACGCATAGAAGAACTTCGTCATACTCCTTCCTCCCGCGGTAACGATATTTGCACTGATCCTCCCTTCTCACAGAAAATTATGCAGGAACAGGTACCGCCGAACTTCAAGCTCCCGCATTTTGAAAGCTACGATGGGACCACCGACCCGGTCGACCATTTGGAGGCTTTCAGGACTACGATGTTGCTCCATGGCGCGCCTGATGCCATTCTTGTGTCGGGCTTTCCCTTCTACCCTCAAAGGAGCGGCCAGGAATTGGTACTCGGCGCTTAAGCCGGGCACCATCCTGTCATTTGACCAAATGAGTCAACAATTCGCGGCCCACTTTGTCAGCAGCAAACGGCCGCGCAGAGGCTCGGATTCCTTGTTGGCCATCAGGCAAAAAGAGGGGGAAGCCCATCCGGGCTTACGTCACCCGGTTCAACGCTGCCGCGCTGGAAGTCCGGAACCTGGACCAATCAGTTGCTATGGCCGCGCTCAAGGGCGGCCTTCAGAAGAACGACCTGTTGTTCTCCCTGGAAAAGAAATATCCCAGGGATTTCGCTGACATGCTAGCTCGGGCCGGAAAGCTATGCCCGGGCAGAGGAGGCTTTTGAGGCCAAGGATAATGAAGCTCGCGACAAGCGACGAGTAGGCAGAGCGGGAAGGCCCGCCGAAGAAAGAAAGCGCACCGAAGCTTGGCCGCGCTCCCGAACTCCCCCTGGTCGCGGGCGAGCCCGGACTCCACCTCAGGCTCGGGGGCGGGAAGCCACCGACGGAAGGGCACACCGAAGTCCCCCCCGACGCCGAAGTCCCCTCCGGCGCCGAAGTTCCCCCCGGCGCCGAGGTTCTCCCCCGCGACGAGGTTCATCTCCGCGCCAAGGTTCTCCCCTCCGGCGGCGTTTTCACAGCTACGCCCCCCTCAACGCCCCGAAGGCTCAAGTGCTGCTGGAGATCAAGGGAACGACTTCCGGAGCCGGAGAGAATGCGTTCCCATCCCAGAAAACGCAACCCCAACAAGTTCTGCCTTTACCACCGTGACCACGGTCACGATACCGAGGAGTGCATCCAGCTCCAGGATGAAATCGAGGAGCTGGTCCGGCGGGGCAGGCTTGGCCGATTCCTGCAAAGACAACCTAAAGAGCGGGAAGATCGGCCGAGAATGTTGCCGCCGGATGGGGAGGATCGGCAGGAGGATCGGCCGCCTCTTCGGCGTCATTAACACCGTCTCGGGAGGACCGCAGCGGGGAAAGACCGACGAATCCGAGGGACCGGCGAAGAGGCAGAGGACCTCGGAGCCCGTGACCTTCACCGAGGCAGACGCCCAAGGGATCCGATTTCCACATAACGACGCGGTTGTAATCTCTTTAAACGTCGCTGATTATGATGTACGCCGCGTTTTGGTGGATAATGGAAGTTCGGCGGACATATTGTTTTATGATGCCTTCTTAAAAATGTCCCTACCTGACACCCGCTTAGGGCCTGTAAATTCCCCCCTGGTAGGATTTGCCGGACACGCCGTTCCGGTCGAAGGCATGGTGACTTTGGCGGTGACGGCGGGCCAATCCCCAAAATTGGCCAAGGCGCGGATCGACTTTCTGGTCGTGAAGACCCCGTCCGCCTATAATGCAATCCTTGGGCGACCCGGCCTAAACGCACTACGGGCGGTTGTGTCAACCTACTACTTAAAGATGAAATTCCCGACGAGCCACGGAGTCGGCGAGGTCAGAGGAGACCAAGGCCCTGGCAAAGTACTGCTACTCAAGTTGCCCTGCGCGGGGGAGACCGGCCCGACCCTTGCCTTGTTGATGGACTGGACGTCCGCGACGACCTCACTGAAGAACGGGGCGAACCTGCGGAAGACCTCGTCCCTGTGTCCTTACACGACGGAGACCCGGGGCATGAGGTGCGGATCGGCTCCAACTTGGCGGCCGAGGTTAGGAGACAGCTCGTCGCTTTCCTCAGAAGGAATGCGGACGTCTTCGCCTGGGCCCCAGCGGATGTACCAGGGATCGACGCCGATGTTATAGAAGCATCGGCTGGCCATCGACCCAAGGCACCGACCCATCAGAGAAAAGTTGCGCCACCAAGCCCCAGAGAGACAGAAGGCGGTAGCCGAAGAAGTGGATAAGCTCCTCGAAGCCGGACTCATCCGGGAGGTCAACTATCCGACCTGGGTCTCGAACGTGGTCCTCGTCAAAAAAGCAAACAACAAATGGAGGATGTGCGTCGACTTCAAGAAGCTGAACAAAGCCTGCCCAAAGGACAGCTACCCCCTGCCGAGGATCGATCAGCTGGTGGACGCAACCTCGGGCCACGAGCTCCTCACTTTTATGGACGCATTTTCTGGTTATAACCAGATACGCATGGCGCCCGAAGATGAAGAAAAGACCACCTTTATTACTGACCGAGGTCTCTATTGTTACAGGGTCATGCCTTTCGGACTCAAGAATGCAGGAGCCACCTACCAGCGCTTGGTCAATAAGGTCTTCAAGGGGCAGATCGGCCGCAACATGGAGGTGTACGTGGACGACATGCTAGTCAAAAGCCGAGCCTCGACGGACCACCTCGCCGACCTTGAAGAAACCTTTCGGTGCGCTTAGGAGGCACAAGATGAAGTTGAACCCGACCAAATGCGCCTTCGGCGTGACCTCCGGAAAATTTCCTAGGATTCATGGTGTCGAGACGCGGAATCGAGGCAAATCCCGAGAAAATCCGAGCCATCCAGGAGATGACTGCCCCGAAAACAATTAAGGAAGTTCAGCGCCTGGCTGGGAAGGTGGCGTCCCTGAACCGCTTTGTCTCGAGGTCGGCCGAGCGGTGCCTGCCTTTCTTCCAGGTCCTCAGGCGACCGAAAGATTTTTGCTGGACAGCGGAGTGCAAACAGGCATTCGAGGAGCTTAAAAACTACCTCGGCGCGCCCCCACTGCTGGCAAAGCCCGAACCTGGAGAAGGGCTGCTCCTATACCTAGCTGTCTCTCCAATGGCCCTGGCGGCTGTCCTGGTCAGGGAAGATGCGAAGGCGCAACAACCAGTCTACTACGTGAGCCGAGCCTTGAGGGACGCGGAGACCAGGTACTCCAAGTTAGAAAAACTAATTTACTGTCTTCTGATCGCAGCCAGGAGGCTCCGACCTTACTTTCAGGAGCATACCATAACGGTCCTCACGGACCAACCAATAAGAGCCGTCCTCCACCGAGCAGACGCTTCAGGAAGAATCGCCAAATGGGCGATCGAGCTCACGGAGTTCGACATCAATTACCGGCCCAGGCCATCGATCAAGGCTCAGATACTGGCGGACTTCGTGCTGGAATGCACCGCACCAGTTGAAGCCGAAGCTTGAATCAAGCGAGACTATCATCGGAGGGAGACCAGGCCCCAACGAAGCCGAGCTGTGGCGGTCGAGCTTCCCTGAAGAAAGGGCCGACCTTCTTGAAGGCGCCTGGGTTCTGCATGTGGATGGCTCATCCAACTCTAGCGGGGCCGGCGCAGGGCTGGTCCTGGTTAGCCCCGAGGGGATCGTCACCGAGTACGCATTGCGCTTCGAGTTTCCCACAACCAACAATGGGGCCGAGTATGAAGCGCTGATAGCCGGGCTGCAGATAGCCAGGGAATTGAAGGTGGGTCGGCTTCAAGTCTATAGCGATTCCCAGTTGGTGGTCGGTCAGGTCGGCGGCAGCTACGAGGCGCGGGAGGAAAGCATGGTGATGTACCTCGGGAAGGTGAAGAACTTAATACCAGCCTTCGACAGCTTCGACATTCGGCACATCCCAAGGACCGGGAATACAAGGGCCGACCTCCTCTCCAAGTTGGCCACCTCTGCCCCGGCCGAACTACCAAAAGAAGTGTTTCTGGAAACTCTGAAGTGCCCGACCACCGAGGAACCTCAGGCCGTCCTGCGGACGGACTTCGAGCCCAGCTGGATCGATCCGCTGATCGCCTACCTCGAAGAAGGGGTCCTCCCTCACGACCGGAGAGAAGCTCGGAAGCTCAGGAGTCAAGCCTCCCGCTACGTCTTGTACGAGGGCAGGTTATATAAAAGGTCGTACTCCCTCCCGTTGCTGAGGTGCCTCCGACCCTCTGAGGCCTGCATCGCGCTACAGGATGTCCACGAAGGACTCTGCGGAAGTCACGCGGGAGCCAGATCCCTATCGCAAAGACTACTTCGGCAAGGGTACTACTGGCCAACCCTACTTCGTGATTCCACGGAATACGTGAAGAGATGTGACCGCTGCCAGAAGAACGCCAGCGTGCAAAGGCAGCCGGCATCCGAACTCACTCCGCTCACTGCACCCTGGCCCTTCGCGCAGTGGGGGATGGACATCCTCGGCCCCTTCCCAACGGCGTCCGGACAACGGAAGTTCCTCCTGGTCGCGATTGACTACTTTACCAAGTGGGTCGAGGCGGAACCACTAGCGAAGATCACCGAGGCCAAGGTGCAGGACTTCGTCTGGAAGACGCTGATCTGCCGGTTCGGTCTGCCCCGAGCCCTCATAACCGATAATGGGCGACAGTTCGCTGGAGCCCGGTTTGCCGAGTTCTGCGAAGGACTAAACGTCTCCCACCACTTCACATCGGTGGCTCATCCGCAAGCCAATGGGGAAGCCGAAGTGACCAATCGGACCCTGCTGCAAGGCCTCAAAGACGAGGCTCGACAGGGCAAAGGGGGCCTGGGCAGACGAACTCTACCACGTCCTCTGGGCATACCGAACAACGCAGAGGGTACCGACCGGCGAGACGCCCTTCGCCTTGGCCTTCGGCACCGAGGCAGTCATCCCGATCGAGCTCAAACTTCCATCTGCTCGAATCGTGGGCTTCAACGAGCAACTCAACCCCCAGGACCTCAGAGCCAACCTCGACCTTCTAGAAGAAAAGAGGGAAGCGGCCCGCATCCGGATGGCCACCTACCAACGGAAGGTGGCTCGGTATTACAATTCCAGAGTCAAAAACAAGGCGTTCAGAGTTGGGGATTTGGTGCTCCGACGAGCAGCCGTCTCTCAGCCCCAGAGTCAAGGGAAGCTCGTCCCAAATTGGGAAGGTCCGTACGAAGTGGTAGAGGTCATCCGACCTGGAACCTATCGCCTAAAGGAGCTCGGAGGACTAACGCTTCCCCGACCTTGGAACTCGGAAAACCTGAGAATGTACCACCAATAGTTTCCCTCAATAAAACCTTTCTGGATGCGAAATCTATGCGATGACAGGAAAGAAGCGAGTCGGAAATGCCGCGTTAGGAACAGGAGGAGAACCTCGTCCTAGCGTGAGCAAAGTCGAAGGCCCCGTCCACAAAGGACGGGATGGGGGGAGAAGCGAGGACGACGGTCCTCATGTGCCCCCACAGCCGGCTAGGAACAGGAGGAGAACCTCGTCCTAGCGTGAGCAAAGTCGAAGGCCCCCACAAAGGACGGGATGGGGGGAGAAGCGAGGACGACGGTCCTCATGTGCCCCCACAGCCGGCTAGGAACAGGAGGAGAACCTCGTCCTAGCGTGAGCAAAGTCGAAGGCCCCGTCCACAAAGGACGGGATGGGGGGAGAAGCGAGGACGACGGTCCTCATGTGCCCCCACAGCCGGCTAGGAACAGGAGGAGAACCTCGTCCTAGCGTGAGCAAAGTCGAAGGCCCCGTCCACAAAGGACGGGATGGGGGGAGAAGCGAGGACGACGGTCCTCATGTGCCCCCACAGCCGGCTAGGAACAGGAGGAGAACCTCGTCCTAGCGTGAGCAAAGTCGAAGGCCCCGTCCACAAAGGACGGGATGGGGGGAGAAGCGAGGACGACGGTCCTCATGTGCCCCCACAGCCGGCTAGGAACAGGAGGAGAACCTCGTCCTAGCGTGAGCAAAGTCGAAGGCCCCGTCCACAAAGGACGGGATGGGGGGAGAAGCGAGGACGACGGTCCTCATGTGCCCCCACAGCCGGCTAGGAACAGGAGGAGAACCTCGTCCTAGCGTGAGCAAAGTCGAAGGCCCCGTCCACAAAGGACGGGATGGGGGGAGAAGCGAGGACGACGGTCCTCATGTGCCCCCACAGCCGGCTAGGAACAGGAGGAGAACCTCGTCCTAGCGTGAGCAAAGTCGAAGACCCCGTTCACGAAGGACGGGATGGGGGGAGAAGCTCGGACGACGGTCCGGATGTGCCCCCACAGCCCGTTAGGAACAAGAGGAGAACCTCGTCCTAACGTGAGCAAGGTCCAAGGCCGAGCCCACAGAGTCTACGGCAAGCAGAAGACGAGGTCTCCTTCGGACCTCAGCTTCAACTTCGGTGTCAGCATCAGCGGGAGACGGGATCTCCCCCAAGCGATCATAACCTTGACTGCAAAAGAGGAGGTCTCCCCCGAATCGACTTCGGTTGATGAAGGCAATGTCAACTCCGACCCTGACCACGGGGGGCGACATTGACTCCGGCCTCAACGTCGGCTTCACCAATTTTGGCTGGAAACGAGTCCCACTTCAACTCCAAACATCGACTGGGGATGAAACCTCCCCCAAGCCTCAGCTTCAACTTCAGCGTCAATATTGGCTGGAGATGAGACCTCCCCCGAGCTTCAGCTGCAACAAATGCGGAGCCTGGAAGAAGACTTCGGCAGTCGCCTGTTTTGGTACTCCCTTCCTTCAATTTTTGAACTCGGGAGTGGGGGGGCTACTGTTGGGGATAAATCCCGCTCCTGCCGAAGCCCGGCCCGACGCTCAGCCCAATGTAACCAGTAGCCGCTGAAGAGCTTCAGCGCCAGGCGCCAGGCCGAGCCCCTACCACGGCCGAACTGCCTAGAGGCCGAACTCCCCTGCACCAAGGTCCGGGCCGAACTGCCTAGAGGCCGAACTCAGCGAACCCAGCCGAACTCCTTCGGACTCCCCACGGCCGAACTCCTTCGGACCGACCCCAGGCGAGCCCATGCAGCCGAACTCCTTCGGACTTCCCACGGCCGAACTCCTTCGGACCGACCCCAGGCGAGCCCGTGCAGCCGAACTCCTTCGGACTTCCCACGGCCGAACTCCTTCGGACCGACCCCAGGCGAGCCCGTGCAGCCGAACTCCTTCGGACCGACCCAGGCGACCGAACTCCTCAGCGAGCCCTGGCCGAACCAACTAGCAACCGAAGTCCTTCAACTGGCCAGCCGAGCTTCTTCGGGCCTCTCAGCGGTCGAACTCCTCGGCAACCGTCCCGCGGCCGAACTCTACAGATGGCCGACCCTTCAGCCAGACGAACTCCCCCAGCTTCCCCCTCGGCCGAACTCTGTTACAAGTCCGAACTCCATTGGACGAACTGTCGCCTGCAGCAAGACCGGACGGCGCCTTCCTCTCCGTACCGGACTCCATGCGGCCCACGACTCGCCGGTATGGCTCCCACGATCTACCGGACGACGCCTTCCTCTCCGTACCGGACTCCATGCGGCCCACGGACTCGCCGGTATGGCTCCCACGATCTACCGGACGACGCCTTCCTCTCCGTACCGGACTCCATGCGGCCCACGACTCGCCGGTATGGCTCCCACGATCTACCGGACGACGCCTTCCTCTCCGTACCAAACTCCATGCTGCCCGACGACTCTCTGCCAGACGGCACAGCCGTCACCATCAACTAAGCTCCGCTATAAAAGGACCCCTCCCGACATACTAAGGCTAAGCTCTCTGAACTCTCGACTCTCTAAGCTCTCCTCCACATCTCTAAGCTCCGGAACTCATTCCGAGCACTCCATTACTGTTGGCCGGAAACTAACTTGACCGTCGGAGGGTCCTGCCGGAGCCACCACCCCACCGGTTCCGGACGGGACTTCGTTTTGCAGGTCCCCGGCGGCGCCCAGCGGCCTCGATTGCGGCGACCTCCGGCGGCGACGGATTTCTGCACCAACAACAAAAACCCAAGAAAAAAATTGTCAGGCCAGATCAAAGGCTTGATTTCTTGTTTTAGGAACTTAATCGTTTTAGAAAAAATTCTTTTTCAAAATTCATTCCCCGGACCTCGGAAAGAGAGACATTGTGGCTACCGGTTACTGTTTAAACTCTCAAGCAGATTCCACATCAACATTTTATGAATTATCGGTTACTTAAAATTATACGACCTCGGTCTAGATTATCTCTTATTGCCTACTTGCACTCCACATCTCAATATAACATTAGAATTCAATCAAATAACCCTGATGAGACCATGGAAACTCTTTTGCTATCCGCTGCGTGTATTCTCTTATGATATGTAGTGTGGCTGAACATTTGCGTACGTGGCCATGTTTCGCTTCCCTTGCAAATGCGCGCTGGTTCTGATAAGACACTTCATATTCTCTTCGTTTTTATACTCTTGGAAGTATTTTTCTCAAATGTAGTCTGAGGCGCACATGATTGATGGAGTC
Source organism: Cocos nucifera (assembly GCA_006176705.1). Lineage (NCBI taxonomy): Eukaryota > Viridiplantae > Streptophyta > Magnoliopsida > Arecales > Arecaceae > Cocos > Cocos nucifera. The sequence goes on along the minus strand of QRFJ01002817.1, from coordinate 295,430 downwards.
ATAGCTATCCATCAAATGCGCCTTTACTCTTGAATAAATCATGTGCCCGGGACCAGCTAACAAAAGAAAGCTATTCAAGGTTATATTGTCTGCTGTGCCTCCTGTTATCAAAGTGTAGCTTGGGTTTGTTGCATTACCCGGCAGGGGCAGGCAAAGAGAAGGAGACCAAGTTTTAGGTGTAGGAGGATTTGTCGTCTATCCTATGACATTTCAAAGATTTTTGCTCTTTAACTTCCATAGTTTTCTTTTTTTTTTTGTTTCTTTTTCCTTTTTGAGGGTTTTTTCCCTATAATGAAGAATGTAGTGAGAAGTGATTCATTGGATGCTGCAATCGTGTCATAGGATATAAACATTAACAGTTTGAGCCTAAGCATTTAAACTGGAGGGCTTAGGCACAAGATCGAAGGAGACCAAGGTTGAAGATAGAGATGAAGTTTCACTTGGGGCATGTTTATCTGTGAGGAAGATGATGAGTGGAAGGAGAAGTCGGGAAGTTGGCGGAGAAGATGGTGTTGGCCGAGGGAAGCCTGACCTGCGTCAGAGAGAACGAAGGCCGAGGAAGTAACAGAATGATGGATTGCCGCATGGTTTTGTTAGATCACTTGCAATGCAAAATTTGAGCCCTTGCTAAATCTGTAACTCGACACGTTAGAGGAATCTAATTACGTATATAAAAAAGAGCACTGCAGAGGATCCAAACCCATCACGTATATATCACAGGTTGTTGACCTCATTGTTTTGTTCATGTCTGTAATCAAGCCGGTCATGGCTTCTAGTTTTTTGGAAAATTTTTTGTGCGCAACCATGCATACCGCTCACGAGGGATCGAAAGAAAAAAGATCTGTTTACAATAGGAATCACCACGAGCGGTGCGCAAGCGTGAACCAACGCGGTGCGCAAAGAATTTCTCCCGGTTTCTTTGCCTCTGGGCTGTGGGCTGATGGTTCTACCGTCTCTTTCTTGCCATGAATTCTACCGTCGCTTTATAAATAACTAAAATCCCAACTTAAATAAAAATGGCTATCACAGGGCACGGGACCTCGTCGTTTTGTACACACGTGTACTAAGGCCGGTCGTGGTTTCCGGTTGGTTGGGCTTGAGACTTGGTGGTTCCATCGTTTGTTTATAACTAATTAAACCCGAGTTAAAAAGGAGAAATGGCTCCTCACCATGTCAGCCGAACTATTCAAAATATGCGAATAATTCGGGTTTTTAAGGGGATATTTTTGTTTTATTCGCGAGTATTCTAGTCTTTTAAAAAGTGAGCTCAACGGCTTCCTTTGTCCAAAGGCCCAAAGGAAGGAAGAAACCCTTCGCCGACTTCTTCCCAATTTCTCCGCAGGAGCGTTGGTTACGGTATTAAGCCCGCCGGACGGGGGCCGTGTCCCTGGAAGCCTCTCCCCACCGCACAGACCCTACGCTCGTTGCAACCGCCACCGCCGAGAACGCCGCCGCTTATCGATCTCGCGAGTTGCGACCTCCATCGAAAATTCTGCCGCGTCGTCGCCGGCCTGGTTCTTGGAGGCGAATCTGAAAAGCCGGTGAGCCAAATTGCGAATCCCTTCTTAGATTGGATGCTCATTGACAATCGTTCTCTTTCTAATCTCTCGTAAGTGTTTGGTTTTATAGTCCTCGTCCTATTTGTAAGCCCTAAATCTTCTATTCTAAAATTCAACTCTTAATTAGCTGGTCAAACCCCTATTTGATGTAAGAATAACGAGGAGTGCTTCGTTAGTACTAATCTTTCCTTATGGTCTAATCGTTAGCATCGTGCACGTAATATTTTAATTTTTCATGAATAATTACTGAGAAGAAGAATCATGTTATCTTCATGTCATTCTATATTCTGTCCAATGTACCTACCTCACATTACATAAGGAACAACTCTTGGAGTTTTTGCATTCATTCAACCTAGAGTAATTCCTGTTTTTCCATTTTTTTTGTTTTAGGTTTTTGGTGTATCATTATCTTGTCATCTCCCATTTAACATGCTATAAAGGAGGGATATCCATCTTATATGAGCATTGATGGTAGTGGGTTTGTGGTGTTCACAAAAAACTCAAGTTTTAACTTCTCATGTTCAATTTCTTCTTCTTGATTGTTTATAATCTGCTGTTTTGCTTATATGGTTTATCATCAATCCGTGGAGTATTTCTGTTATACAGCTATGCTCCATCTTTTAACATGTCATTACTTAACTGGGATGTCAATAGTTTTGTTCCATTAGTAGTTGGAAATCTCTTCCTTGGCTAACGTGCCAGCTTTGGAAAATCCATGGAAACTCAAACCTGCAACCTGTTCCTGATCACTTCCTCAAGGGTCTGTTTGGTAAATCCTGCTGGATCTGGCATGATCCGACAATATAGGCTGGAGAGGGGAAGGGAGAGTGCGGGGAGGCTGTGGGTCCTAATCCCAGCAGGATTTTGCCAAACAGGCCCTAGGTGTTTTCGGAATACCTGGTTTCTGGACCAGCAGTGTGCACCCACATCTGCTCCTGATTTTGGCAACTAAGATTCTTGCTGTTGTTTATGCAAGTTATCTTATATTTGTTGGAGATGATTTTTATTTGGAACTTTATTCATTGATTTATTTTCCTTTTCATTTACTCTATGAGATGATTTTGGGTTGAATGTTTTTACTTTATGATATGATTCTTAATTGGATCTTTTAATGTAAGCATAGTTGGCCATGGTGAAATGATTGCAAATATCCAAAGTCTTGGCATTTTTCTATTATTTTTATTTTTGTCAATTTTAATTTCGTTGTTTTTCTCAAATTTTCTCAAAATACATGATTACTCCCTAATGTTGAGTTCCCTTCAACAAATTATTTACAAATACCGAACTCATGACTATGTCTATTATTACTCATTGAAAAGTTTGACCTTGGCTTATGTACATGGAGGGGATTCATATGGACCTAAGTTGCCCAGATGGATGTTTAAGTAGGGGAGCGACACTTAAGAAGGAGAGATTAAGGAGGGGCACTGCTTGTTAAGGGAGAAATATGAAAGTGTGTAGTAAGATTATATGTGAAAGAGTTCTGGTAGGCACGGGGAGATCGTGGTCCCTGCCATCCCTCAATTGTCTATTTTTCTGGTGTTAGTAAGGCCATCCTCAACTGTCTTTAGAAAGAAATGTCATACTATGAACAGAGAAGTGATTTTAGCACTGTTATCTTGATTCTGAGGGAGTTTTAATGGTGCAGGTTTTGGTTGTATGTTCAGGAGAGATGGATAACCTCCTAAAATTATTAAGAGCATTGTCAAAGTTTTTCAAAATATGGAATGGCAATCAATTAGCTGACAAGACAACTGGTGAAGGACATAAAAACATAACAAAAGCATTTGGTGGGATATCTTCATGTGGTCATCTTAGACTGTCCAGTAGTGTTGAGTTAGATAATGAACTGTGCAACTCAGCATTGGAAATGATATCATGTTGAAGCCAACTGTTCATGACCAAGCCCCTTTTTAGGATGAAATAGAGGCTGTATGGATGATTATGGCATTGGGCAATCATGAGAATTAGATTAATTTGGTAACCTAAACTATTCAAATAATGTGGATTGGTCTCTGTGTATTTCTTACGATGTTCACTAAACAACCTCTTGAATCTCCTTGTACTCCACTTTCTGCCATCAGGCCGCTTTTTGGGCCTGGCTCTAGAGTTTAGAATGGTTCCATATTTTTCATCGAGCTTGGTCAAATCTACTTCTATGTTGATTTGGTCCAACAAAAGTTCTGTGCTAGTTTTCTGAAAAGATTGGCTGCAGATTACTAGCATGAAATGTAGTTAAAAATAAGATTAGATGCACATTTCCTTGATTGCGATACATAATGTCTTTGTTGTTCAATAGACAATATTTGGGAATTCTTCGGGTCAGTAATTGAAGGGAAGAGAAACTATGAGAGTGCATTGCATAGGCATGTTAGTGCCTTCAAAGTCCCACTATCATTGAACATTATAAAGAAGTGTCCTCACCTCTCAGACAAGCTGTGATGTCTAAGCCTGCCAAGCAGAGTTGCACAAACATGTAATGGAGATGCATGGCATGACTGGGCTTGTTTGCAGCCTCAGAATTGGTAGGAAGAAGGAAAGAAAACAAATTATCCTAGGTTGCTGTGCTAATTCTGATGCTTAAGATGAATATTTCTCCCCTCTCAATTTCTGGATATCCCTAACATTTCTGTCATTTTCCCATGGTGAGGTCTTTGCTCTCATTTTCTGTCCTTTTTAGTTGATAGCAATCCTTTCTCCAGCTGTGTACTTCAGGAAATATATATACATATACGCGCATGCATGCATGCATGTCTGTCTGTTTGTCTGTCTGTCTGTCTGTCTGTCTTATGTATGTATGTATGTATGTATGTGTGTGTGTGTGTGTGCGCGCGCTTCAAATTGTGTGTGTGTGTGTATGTATGTATGTATGTATGTATGTATAGTGTGTGTGTGTGTGTGTGTCTGTCTGTCTGTCTGTGTGTGTGCGCTTCAAATTGTGTGTGTGTGTGTGTGTGTGTGCTTCAAATTATGACAGCGAATATGTATTGTTGTGTGTGTGTGTGTGTGTGTGTGTGTGTGTGTGTGTGTGTCTGTCTGTCTGTGTGTGTGTGTGTGTGTGTGTGTGTGCTTCAAATTATGACATATGTATGTATGTATGTATGTATGTATGTGTGTGTGTGTGTGTGTGTGTGTGTGTGTGTGTGTGTGTGTGTGTGCTTCAAATTATGACAGCGAGATATAAAGAATAGGGGCCTCTAAGTGGGCTGGTTCATTAATTAGGCAAACATGAGAGATGTCCTGGTCACAGGCTTGACATTTGTCTTTACCATACCAAATGCAAGGGCACCAACACGTGCCTCTCATAGAGCCTAAGACTTACACAAGTGTTGTCTCTAACAAATAGCTGTTGCATGTAAACTCATGACAGCAAGTGCACCAACAAAGCACTAGGAGAGAGAGCATGCATGTTGTGCGTAAAGCACTAAAGCTTAAACATGTAGAGAAGAATTTCTTTGTGTTGGAGTGTCCCAACTCCCCATGCTTCCAAGTTCCAACCATAGTTTCCGATCACCATCACATCACTAGACATATGAAAATGCTCATTGAAATATAACCATAATTGTAAGATATGAAAAAAGTAATTTCCCTATTTTTATGAAAGGAATGTAAAGGGTAGGCCTATTTAAGAATTAAAACTACATTTGCTACTTAGCACTAACCATTTGATGTAGTGTCATAAGTTTTCCAAGAAAAAAGACAAGGCCTTTAAAGACGTCCTCATATACTAACAACTAGCGGCCAGGCACATTCATGCATGTGGCCATGTGGGGAAAAGTAGGGAAAATATCAAGTCTTGTGATGTTTTTCAAGCTGTTGTGGAGAGTTGTATGGCAGCTTAGTAATTATTTTTAAGGTGGAGTCAAAAAGGAGGATGGAATTCTAAAGAGTTTCTGTTATAATGGTAGAGTTCTGTAGCATTATGTTACAGATGACTGAAATATTATGCTTTGAAGAAACTCTGAGGAAGGTTCGGTTAGCATCTATATTTCAAGATAGGCAAACAATTGGAGGCAGCTATTAGATTCACGCTCCAATCCTGGTTGGAATTTTTTGACAGAACATAGAAACTCATCCATTCTGAGTAGCTGCAGAAGTACTGCTGGATGGTGAATGAAGATTATCCAATTTCGATCAAAATGCAATCTGATGCCGGCTTTCACAGCATTCATTCCCATTTTAACTGATACTATTTATTATTTTAATATAAACTATAATAAATTTTCTATATGCTATAAGTGTTACTTTTATTTTGACATGAATCAGCTGCAAGGGAAGCTTCTTGATCTTGGGCCATGCCAATTGAATTGTTTGATCCGACCAGTTTCTGTTGCTTGATATATTGTTACTGCCCACTTGTTTTTATGGATGCTATTGAATTCTTGGAACAGTTATCATGATCATTCTCTCAGTACAAATTTTAAAAGATTGGACACACATAAAGCAAGCTCATATTCAATCACATGCATAACTTTCCAAAATTTCTTTTTATCTCATAATTAGCAGGTTATGTCATTTTGGTTGGCTATCATAAACAGAAATATAATCATATTTTTCCCATTCGAGCCATAATTTGTTACTTGTAGTTATAACATCTTGCATTTAAAATATCCACAATAATAACAAAAAGAGAAAATCTCATGCAACTGTCAGCTATTTCATGTTGCACACTTGAATTTTTGGCTACTACAGTAAAATTATTTGATGTGTTCAATTACTAAAATTTTGTTGGTGGTCTTGCCACGTCAATTTTTCAGGATTCCAACTTGCCTGGTAGGTTTGATGCGGAAAAGGCAAAGCACAGACTTCCAGCCATGTTAACTGAAAAGAACGATTCCATCTTCACTGCTGCGTCAGTTGACTCATCTTACTCCATGATTTCGAGTGTCAACTTATGCTAATAAAGTTGTTACCTGGCTCTGAGGTCGGACTAGCCAACGAGGCAATATTATGTCAGGATTTCCTCATACTGCGCCTTGTGTGAACGTAGTTATTGATCTGTCGTGAGAGGAGAAAGTGCAACATACAGTACTCCACCATGTTAACATGGAAAAGAAACGATTCCATAGCGTACTAGCTGCGATTTGGCAGGTCCTGTGATCTGCGATTTTACATTAACTAAGTCCGGATTGAGTCAATGACCAATGATAACAGTGGAGATATGATGCATTGGATATCCAGGTAAAGTATTATATACAAGCTATGAATATAGGGAATCACCCCGAATAATCTCGGATATAGCCTCTGGCGTCTCTAATCACTCTGTAGATCAAGCCTGAAAATGTTCAAGGTATTCCTCAGAGGAGCTATGACCTACGACCACTACATCTATGATAGCGTGAGACAAAGTGGAAGGAGATGATATAGGAAGATGAGAGACATGCGACAATATAATCCACATAAATGGGTTAAAAAGGTTGTAGTCTCGGATAAAGCTTATCTTAGATGTACTGCATGGGACCAGAGGAGAGAGCGTGCTTGAATATTCCCTTTGAGGGAACAACCGATTGATCAGTTGCGTAATTCATGCCCATCACACCTTACAACGCATGACAAGTGGCAGCCTTCCACAAAGACCTCAAACGCACCTCGTCCGACCACAGAGTTAGCACAAACTATCTATGAGAGGCTCCACTCAAGCTACATATAGTACCTACTTATGACCAACTGCTCATACCAACCTCTGATTGCTTGATACTACTCAAAATAGAAACGACCGACATGGAAGATAAAACTCGAGTATTACTTAAGGATCATGCGACACAATAATATACTTGCGCACAGTTATACGCTTCTTCATTCCCTTTTGACTATTTATCCCTAGACAATACCAATTGGTTCAAATTCTTGTTACTTCGTGTATTGCAATTCACATTTATGCAGTGACCCCAACCTGAACACAACATATAAGATAATACTATTACAGACCGCCTCAGGAACAAGTCGCAGATCGCCGCCTAGGCTGCTCCTAGTTCTTTGGACTAACGTAAATCTATTGGTAAAGAGTGGGGTTGTGTACATGCTTTTTTGTGTCATATGGAATAGACATGAATAATCTTCTTTCTTGCTATAACCCACTCGTCACTCATTTATGCGTAACACAATTTCAATTCAATGCATTCCTGTTAGAAATAACTTGATGGGACTGGCCAAGATTCTTACATGTTTGAAATCAACCGTATGGAAGCACTTTGTTTCATTGCCAGAAATTAGGTTGTGAAATCCACGAGCAGAATTTAGTCTATTGTGTCGATTCGGATACCATTGAAAGGGCAGCTCAAGTTAGCGATCTCGAGGGGACTCCACTGAAAGAGACTCGTGCCGTAAGCGTGGATGTCTCCAGAGCGTCCCATTTAATTCAGAATTACAGTTACACCACTCCATTGGTTTGAATCTGCAGGGAGTAGTATATGCCTTCGGGCCGTCGCCAATCACGATGCTTTTATCCTGTAATGCCATCCCAATGACAAGCGACAAAACCAATGAGGAGCTAAGACTTAGCAGAATTTGACGAAGACCCAGAGAGGAAAAGCTGATTCATGCTCTTGACCGTCGTGCTGCCAACCTTACTAGTACAAGGGCCTGCAAGTATTAAGATATTGTGCGTGATTATCGTTATGATTATTGTTAGCAAAAGACCAAGAGCAACCGAAATCACCAATGTATCTCACACGCGATGACTTGCAACATTTGTTCTCAGCCACTTGTATTCAAAACCCAATCTTAAGCCTTCATTATATTGAGCAGGTAAGTCCAAAGACCTTCACACGCTTAATTCTATAGACCGGATCTAATTAGAAGCCATTTGATATCTACGTTTCTAGATATCATGTCTCATTCATTTTGTGTTAGAGATTTCAGTAAGTTTCTGTATAGAATCAGAATATGCATGCAATCATTTGATTTAATTATACAACCGATGTACTGATCGTTTATAACAAAAGCATAAGCGTAATTAGTGAATATGTACAGTGAACTAATCCTAGTAAGACATAAACGAGATTCGATCAATGCTCTCCTCTGAGGCTTAGATCCGCCAACGTGATGTAATTCTGAATCATGATGGTACCACCTTTAGATGTAATTGCATTTTTCTCCTCTTGTAAATCCTTTTGAGTATATGTATTGAGCATATCCGTGAATTATCGTATTTTTATTTCGGTAATATGTCTATGCCTTCCCTTTAATCCTCACCGAATGCAATTGTGCTACGATATTATAATATTTCTATATATATTATTAATACTTTGAGAGATCCACGGCTCTGTTATGTAGTTTCGATAACAATTTTATGACTCTTGTATATGATTGCCGACATACTGTGCCACTTTTCCTACGATATTTCCCTGAATGTTCTTGGCACCTCAGAACCCATTAATTTAGGAAAGATGCTGAAATTGCTCGAAGTTATCTACTGTGTTAAGTTTTGCTGTTTACTGCAGAGTTAGTATAAATGGAATTAATGCCATATGTGGTATTCCGTCTTCAGCTATCCTCCCAAAACTTGTAAAAGGATCTATGAGACCAGTGATCGCTAATTCAGAACCTATATATAGTTCTCCTGTGGCTATATTGAAGTAGGTCGAATTAGTTTGGCAATGGCCTACTACAGATTGATTGAATTTCCTCTTGGACCTGCTATATAGTTGGCACTGCGCGCACTAGCTGAATGTCAAGGATCAAACACATTTAATTTAAAGTATCTCCAAGTCCCCAAAAGTGAGTAGTTAAGAATATCTAATTACACTATTTCTTTGTATGTCTGCCCATGCATGAAAAGCAGTCTTAGGTTACTTGGAATTCATATCTGTAGAAGCATGCTTCTTTAGGAACAGATAACGAAACAAACTCTATGCAGAACAACGGGTACGTCCGGCACCATAGTCTCACTCAAATATTCTAATCAGATAAGTGGTTCTTCTTATCCCTTTATATCCAAGATTATAAAGTTCTCTAGACCAAATTAAATTTTTCTTGTCTGTTCCAGAGAATCGTGTTTACAACTGAGAGACTCTATTAATCTCGTGCCCTACTCAAAAACATTCAAAATAACACAAATAATGCTTGCGCAAAATTAGGTAAGGTCGGTTAATATATCAAAAGTGAGATACATACATCTCTATATAAAAGACCTGAAATATGCTACTCGCGCATATTCCGACTACGTAATTCACATGGTAACAATACATACAGAAATACTGCTAGTCTGTACCGCCCTCCTCCGTCGTAATATCGCGTGAACCCGAGATCATCTAACCTCTCCTATTCTCTGACGGCATACCTCACGTAAATCAGATATATAACATGCATATCGAGAGCGCGAGTAAGGTAAACGCACCCGAATCCTATCTATAGTGCTATCTATATCGCGAAACACAAAGAAAATATGCGCGCTAATAAGAAGGGGCTATAAATAAACACCGTACGAAGCAAGTGAGATGAGTGATCGAGAGAGGTCAAGTACAATCATGAAATGTCGTTGGCCTCTTATCCAACGTACTGTCATGAGTTATAATTTATTAAATGGTCAGGCTTACAGAACGAAGAAACAACTATTGTCTAATGCTAGGGTATGGACCTAGTCCAAGATTCAAATACAGCACTAGGCAACATAGCATCATCGTTCACAAAGAATCTAGCATAACACCTTCAAATGATATAAGATACGCAAGCAGTTACAGTAACGGAAATTCTAACTTGAAAACTCGCGGTTCAAGGCCACTAGCGTGACCATTTCCTTGTTAACACTGAATCTCAGGCATACTCTCATATTCCAGCTCGAACCATCTATACGATTCTCTTGGCAGTGTAGAGCAAGACTCGCATCTATAGACAAGTGTTGAAGGGCGCTTTTCCAGCCTCATAAGGCTAACTCCCTTCTCTTTCAATCCACATCATCTATGATGATGCCTCTCTCCGCTTCCAGCTCCTTCAGCGGTGGCTTCGTGTGGCTTAGGAAATAGGTGGATAATATCGCAGACTTATTGTAACTGATTCTCTTCTACCGCCGACGAGCATCTATCTCGTGAAGAAGGTCCAAACAGCATTGAACCTGTGAGGATATCGTTGCCCGCACGACCCGGAGGCGAGGAATGGGTCGCGTCTCAATGTGGTATCTATCCCTTCTCAGACACTATACAGCTAGCATGCTGTTATGAGCATCTCCCTTCGTCTTGAATAGTGGCCGGTTTTTACACCTATGACGTAAGACGGATTGAGTTATCTATGACATCCTATGATGAATTGGCGTGGGTTGGTACATGTGAACACTATATAGTGCAGACTAGCATCGGGAGGTGAGACAGTGTGGCGGTTGGAGGTGTAACTGCGGTTGGGGGGTGACACATCTCTACTATTCATCAGGAGTATGTCTACGATGAGAATAATGATGGTATGAGATGTGCGTGATACTTAGGTAGATTGCTTTACACATGCACGCACTATTACATGAAGAGGCCATAGGAATTGTAAGACATATCTATTGAAAGTGTAGTTGTAGGCTGATATAGCAGCCACGTAGCAGTCTATTTTGTACGGTCACAATCTCTATATCTCTGTCGAAGGCGGAGTATGCGTCGCGCACACTGACTAAACCACATGTCAGATCACAGGTGTGCCCAAGTAGAGTTTCTTCTGTTTTACTGTTGAGCGATATGCACACTAATCGCTCTGCATCGGAGGTCCGCACCCTCAAAGGTAGATCGAGAGTCTTATGTGTGCGCTCATTCGTAGCTATCCTTCCAGATGCACATCGCCGAGCGTGCTCACCTCTTTTAGATACTATGGCGTCAGTTTTCTCTCAATCCGATCATGTAAACCAAAGCGGAAATTTTGGATCACACTGAAGCTGCTAAAGATAAAGCTCCAACTTGACGAAACATATGCGAATCCATCCTTCGAAGCTCGCATGGGGAAGTCAACCCATACACCCGTTGGAGCATCAGATAAATTGCAACGTTCATAGTTATTGTCATAATCAAGAATTTTAACACCATCAGTCTAATCTGGGAATTTACTTAGTTTCAAGACCACTGATATCCACCCAGATAATAAGGACATACATAAAGAATCGCCCGTATGAGCATGGTTCTAGTGGTCATCGTCATGAGGTCTCCATATCTTCTGCCAGTATCATCTTGAGAGAAGAGTCCAATCTTATGTGATCTACGTAGTATATCACTTAATTCCAGTTCTAATTATGAGCGAGCGTGATGTAAGTCATCATGATCGTGAGTGCCGAGATCTTAATTAGCTGGATGATCCGAGATTATCTTAAAAGAGGTCAGGTGCCGAATCCAAAAGACTTCTTGTTAAACCCATTTGAGCTTCAGAAGTATTTATTCAAAGTTTGCTAACATATCCTGAGTAATTGTCCGAAGCCCTAGCGCGTGCCGGCTAAGGTGCAATATCAAAATTCACTCCACCACCTCCCAACAACCCTCCCCCACACCAACACCCAAAACGATGAACCAGATGTACCAACAGCCCACAAAGCCAAGATTCAGCATTCGCATGATCATTTATAGGGTATAGTGTGCGAGTTATAGAAGAGCTATACAGAAAAGATACAGATAGCAGTGTCACGCGCATTTCGTTCAACACTTCTCCTCCAGTAAGGTCTGTGGCATCGATCAGTAGCTGAGAATATACTCTCTGTTCAATTACTACCCCTGTCTAACATATTGAACCACCATTATCTCAAAGCACAGTCGCAAAAGCGTAGAAAGCGTGGTTCTTCAATAATTGTGAGCAATTCTGTATGCCGTCATAGTAATACGTCGCGTTTCTTCTTCTTCCGGCATATATCGACTGCGTGAAAAAGAGTGGTTCCCGTACTAATACGCCTGTATTCTACCGAGAATAGTACTATACAACAGAATATAAACCTAATCATCTATTTCATGTAGCAAGCGCCAGACACTCAAACCGAGTTTTTGGTTCCGTAGCACTGGGCTGTGGGATTTAGCCTGAGCTACCAGCATCACGAGGAAGCATAGAGACCAAGTGAATCTGTACGAACATGATCAACTGACAACAGAATTTAACGATTGTAACAGTTACTCGAGAATCTAGACCAATTTAAATAAGCATTCATAGATACAAGGTATGAAGAACAAGGAGGCGTTAGTGATCAATATAGACAGTCGAAAAACTCATAAGCTAACAATTATTGACAATAACACCTCCAAAAATATCCCAAGAAGAAGAACTTTTTATTTACATCAAGCATCTGATGACAGGAAACCCAGCCACAGAAAAGCTGCAACCATATTACAACTCATGTGTCTTATTATCCACTCATAAGCGGTGGAATGCTTACATCTGTCCTTTTCCATATCATTGCAATTAATCCCCATAGAAGCAGTGAACCATGGTGCAATGGCTCAATCACCACCCTTGTGCTGTTGGTTCAGCTAGTCATAGCTTCAGTGCGAATTTGCTCCTGTGTACTCACCGAAATAAAATAGCTAGACACTTATGAGCTGGAGCGAATGCAATTTGTCTTATGGAGTAAGGACTTCTTCTGGAGAAGACCTACATTTTCCATCATTGAGTAGATAATTCAATCCACAAGAACGCGTTTACGAAGAGGAATCTCATACAGAATTATGATATATCGTGTTTCTAAGAGCTTGCCAGAGTAAGTTGGACTAACAAACTAAGTAATGTGCCACCTAGAGCGAGTAACCGTAATGTTTCACACTGCAAGTAATGTAACAATTGGGTATCTAGGTGCGCCGATAATGGAAGATAAGACGTTAGATGAGAGCATGGAAACGTTAACCCAGGTAACTTGGGGCAAGGAAACCCAGTGTGAGAAGTAGGTCAAGGTTCCCTGTAAGAAAGGAGTATAAAGGATGTCAGGGCTCCACTACCAGAGAGAATCCGACTTAAAAGCACTACCACGACTCGCGCAAGCTGCGCTTCTTGATCCAGACTGTTTCTTCTATCAGTTCATAAAATCTTAACTAGGAAAAAACAGCATCATCGCAAGAGCGAGGGCGCTAACACAGCAGATCGTGCGCAGTTCAGGAAGAGCGCGAAAACCGTAATATGACATAAATGTTTAAGAACAGAATCGCAAAAGTAGATCTCCGAGACGGTTTAGTATGGCAAATGGAATAACATACTTTACATAAACATCTAATTATAATTTGTCTTCCTGAAACAAGAGAGTTCGAAGAGTCTATCAATCCTGCACTAATGGATATGCTTGTCTATCATGAGATGAGATATGATAAATAGAGTTAACATATGGAATAAGAGAGCGTTCCACTTAACTCTTCAGTGCTCCGCTATAATGTTGAAATGTACAGTAAGACCAGCGAACATATGGCATAAGGGAAATGCCGAGCAATTTGCTGGTCCATATCAAGGGAAGTATTGATGGCATCCCGAGTAGTGAGCGTGTTAATCTCTGTGTACCATGATGGAGCTCAATGCCAGCCAAGAGACTTTCCACCGCTAGGATGAAAGTATAGGCCGAGCCATATTTTCGGACTGGTATGAAAGATAGCAAGAAGAGGGACATGTAAGCGACAGGAAATGTTGGTGGCCGATGACAGCTGTACGTTCTTGCTGAGGCTGCAGTTGTGACAAGCAGGTGCCTCCAAAATTGAAGCCACCTTAATGCCATTAGTCTTAGAACAGAGGCTCTTTCGCAAACTGACGAAGTGGCACCAGCGCTACCCCCTTGATTCTTCTGGTAACTTATTGGAAGCATAGCCAGTCCCGAAATGACGTAGAGCAGATTCTCTCATGAGCCTCCGAGCGAAGAAAACAAGAATATCAACCTTGCACGTTCGACGTAAATGGAGAAATGTCAGGAACAGATCTATCGAATAAAAGAGGTGGAGAAGAAGTGTCGCGCAGAGACAAGTATTTTTGGAGCGAAGTATATAACAAGAGCAATAAAGGTCAAGCCATTTTAGTAAGGAAAGATTCCTTTATGACCGGAACTGGAGATATAAACGAGTGAATTCTTGTGAGTTCAATTACGGTAAAGTGCAAGTACATTGCAGGAACCTATGACGCGCCATGCGTGCCAATTAAAAACCACAAAAGAAAACAAAATATATTTCAGCAATTTTAATGTAATTAATATGGAGATGAGAAAAGTAGCAAAACTAATATTGTTCACGTTAAGGAATAAGTATAAACAGATGATAGATGGTAGCCCCTAAACAAACACATTTTAGGATGAGGCTGATTAATTGCTAGAATTTTCTGAATTTAAAAGGCGATAATGGAAAAAACCTCTACCACCCACGCACAATGCTATACGGAACCCTTGCCACACCACACGATATCCTACACAGGCTAAAGAAGAGTGTTCTCCAGGCATACTGAATACCACGATTTAGTGAAGTTGCCAACTGGTAAATATTGAGCAATGATAAGACGTGTGATCCCAGATCGGCCATTGGAAAGAGAGAAGACTGGCATACCGACAATATACAAGATAGCTTCATCGAACCATAAGTCAAGCTCCACCAAGAGCGATCAGGTCATGCATATACGGACCACCAAGTATACGACTAAGGTACTACATCAGGCTTAGCGGAAGCACCAATATTTCCCGGAAGCTTCATTGTTAACTGTCAAAGACGAGTGTAAACAAGGAGTTTGTTATTTCTTCTATTATCCCATAATTTATATTTAACACAAAAATCTAGCTGCAAATATAATATATGACTGGTGATTGAATCCAAGAATTGCAAGAGGTGTTTAAAAAAGTTTTCCTAATCAACACAATGAGATAATGCTGGATATCAACTCCGGGACCCACTAATCCCATGCCATGAATCTCCCTATTTTACTATCCACAATAAATCCAGGCTGCATTGACATTCACCCGCTTGCGTATCCATCCTTATATCAATCATGGATACTCTATTGGAAATCCATGCCACTGCAGCCACTCTTCCATTAACAAATTCGAGAAGAACCAACCACTGCGTGCTATCTCATACAAGAACTTCGCAAAAAAGATACCCTATTGACTATCTCAGCGTGTTGATGTTATACCACCAAATCCTACTAGTGTTCAATGCTTCACTTCACGCCTGTCTGCACGATGAGATCCTTGAACAATCTTCAACTAATCATTTTCAACTCTCTAATGGTGGTGTGAGTTTTGATCTGTAGCGGTGCGAGACCAATTCATCTCTCAGTTCAGAAATAGATGGATTTACACCTAGATGAATAATCATATTCAAAGATAATGTGGAACAATGTTGAATTCTAGTCTCCTTTGTTGTTTGTGTTATAGTGGTAACTATCTATCATGGATTATTACCACGATCAAAAGTGCGATCAAGGACTTTAGGTGCGCGTGCTGGCATACTAAAGCGGATGAAAATCGCGGATCAAGTCTGGACCTCACGCGCAAGTAGAAAGCTTATGTCTATACATTACCCTGGGATTATCGTGTCGCGAGTCATTACATAAGATCGATTGAGGTCCATTGGTATGAAGGTACATACAGATTTTTTTCTAAACCTAGAGTACTTGAGTGTCTAGCAATAATCATGCTTCTGGCTTACGGCTTTATATGTAAGGTGGATCCACACGCATCTATTTAATCCACTATAATACTCAACAAGCTATAAATCATATATATATGCGTATGTGGTTCATGTTGGTGTGGCAAAACCGAAGGCGTGCTATGGATATATTTATACAAATCAAATACATAACATCTATATCTAATTTCATCTTTTGCTGTCTCAATACCTCATATGTCTAGATAGTTTTGAGATGTATGGTATGTAGCATTATAAACTTAATTTAGGATATAGGATTACATGAGAATACCGGTACCCTGTTGGAAAGAGTTAATACCATTGAGCCACCAAGTTAATAGTTTAGCGAACCGTTCTTGAATTCACATCAGTCTTTGCTACCTATAGATTTGGCCAAATAAGTTGTAACACATGCGTAGTAGAAGGCGCAAATATGCAGATGATTATACAAAATGAAAAGATAAAGCCTAGTATATGCGAATAGGGCCACTCAAGTTCAAATTTTCCTAGCTAGCGACCGTAACTGTCTGAATTAACTAAGCTACATAGCAAACATGAATATTTCTACGTCCACGAGTGATATCAGAGCTCCTCAACACAAACCTCAGCTACAAATTAAAGAACTATGACAGAATGTAAAAGGTAAAAAATTGTGTTAGGTGATGTGCTATTCTATACATAAAAGCTAGCTCAGTTAAAAGCCAATTGTGAGATATATTTTAGAACTAACTACAAAAGAGCGCAATAATGCCTATGAACATATTCTCAGTAATAGCACACAAGCCGTAGAGGGAAACCCAAATTCAGCTAAATAAAGAACGCCTAGTCTGTATACTCATATAGTTTCTTCTTACCAGATCGCAAAATTAATCCCATCATGGTCTGTCCCAAATGTGTGCCAATCACTTGAAATTTTCTTTAAGATAATGCTGGGATATTCCAATTCGTGCTAGCCCTTGTTCTGGAGCGCATTGCAACTATTCATGATCCGCCTGAGCCTACCATTAGCCATCATGGTTGGGAAGATGTGCCTACAATGTATATGAGCTGGTCTTCTGTTGTCCAGGGACCTAAAATAACCCGTCAAAGTCGACTACCTCATAACACTCATACCTATCACATAGTGCGTACGCACTGACATAACTATGTTAGACAATGTGCGCTCTGGCTATAGCAAACAAGATAATGTTTGCTCACTAACATGCATATTCTAGTGGCTTGAGTGCCTTGTTATCAAATGTAAAATTCTGATTTTTCCTGTAATTATCTAATATAACTCTATACCATAATATTATTCAAATTACATGTTATAATCATTTTAACATTGAGATTTAAGTCTCTACGAGAATCACATGAGAAACAACAGTATGATTATTCTGAATAATACCTCAAGAGTGTCTAGAGAATTATCAAAAAAGTCACATAATTAGTAAGCTTCACTGTTCTTCTAGATTTATCTCTCCGTATCGTAGCGATTACTCACTTCAAGAGGAGGCAGTGCATTGATCTCCTTCATTCAAGCATCCGTGCAAATGATACATCCTTCCTTTCGCGGCAAGTGTATCTTAGAGTAACTACGTTATGAGTATAGCTGAGATGAGAGCCGTAGATGGAATTGTTAGAGAGAACAACTTGTAGTAAACGGACCATCAATGAGAAACTACTTGAAAAGAAAGTAAAAAGCGACTCGTCAATGGTCGTCGTCTATAAGTTGCAGTAAAATCTATGGCTTACTCCTTTAACTGCGGTGTGGCCACTAGTGCTTAAGAGTCAGATAATAGTCTTACGGGTTCAAATTGCATAGCGTCGGCGACACGCCTCACGTTCTGTACACTGTTCTTACTATGTTATCTACACTTGAGCCCCATAAGCCTATATCGGATAGGCCTTACTTTTCTCTATAGATCCAAAAGCTAATTAGTTGGAGTTCATAATATACAGATTGTTGCTAGAGTAGGATGCTAGTTTAGATAGAATCATCATATCTATGGTACTATGTATATAGAACAGTACTTGCAATAGTATTATATCATAGAACTGAAGATCTATCTATTATACGAGTCGGATATCCTAGAGCGTTGTATCACTGCTAAAAACAGACCCATGAGAACTACCACGAATGCTCTCGAAGTCGAGCTCAAATCATATATATATCTGTGATAGATTGCACCACACAATATTCACTTCTTGGGTCGTCCTGGGTCCAAGGGTAATTATATGGTTCAAGTTGGTGTTTTAATTTTTTTGTATGGTAGGCTCAATCCGCGATCCAATTGAGCCCAAACAGACATATGCACAAGAAAAGATTTGGTCAGAGAGTATTGAGTGAACGTTTTCTCAAACACTACCTGACATTTCATTATGCAATATTGGAGAAACTCTCAATGATATGACATGAATTTACGTGGAATTCACATGTAACTGCACACTCAAGGGAATCTCCATACTTTCTTGTATCTACTCGGATTTACACACTTAATATAAGCTGCGAAGCACAAATTACATATGTGATATATAAAAGTAATTATTTTCCAACACTCTCACACCTCTAACCACCCTCCACACTCTCCTCTCACCTCCCACACTTTCACTCCACCCACCCCTCTCAATCTACCACCCCTTAACACCATTTTTTGAGTAAAAAATAATGCATGAAAACAATTAAACAAAGGGTGTGCCCGAGATTCTGTGACACATATGTTTACCAGAGTTCAAACTATACCTTGGTTACCGTATGTGATTGATCAAAGAAATATCTGGTTCGCATCGAAACCAATTGTCCACCGTTACATTATGATTTGACATATGGAGAGATTTCAAACGGTATGTTATAACTAAATTGAAATCTTTACCAGAACAAAACGTATATGAATGACGACCTGATGTGCGAGAGTTCCACCACATCTAATGAGAGGAGTTCGACCCAATCGCTCAAGTGTACGACCATCCAAGTACTCGATTTGATCATTAATTTTGTCTGGTAATAACAACCGGTGAATCTCTATCAAATTGATCAATTGAGCATTTCCGTTGTAGGCAGTAGAAATCACCTTCCTCCCAAGAATCCCTCAACAACGATAAGTGATGTAGGGTCATTATTATTGCTTTATGTGGAATCATTCAATACAGATTGATGGTTCAAATTTTGAAAACTGCCAATTTGTAAACGTTACAGAATTGGCAACTGCTAATTGTTAGCATGCTTATTTTATTACAAATGTTGTAATTTAATTAAGGATTGATTAAATTATAAATTAAGTCTTAATTAATTTAAATCAGATTTATTTTAATTTGACTTAATTTAATTTAATGATTAATTGGGTTTATTAATCCAAATTAGATTTGGATTTCAATCTTGAAAAATTCAAGTTTGAAAGCCTTTTAAATTTGATTCATTTTGGGCTCAATTTGGATCCGATTCGAGCCAACTTTGAACCTAATTAACCTTGACCACCAGAGACCAGAAAGTGATTTGTGTGGTGATTATTCACGCATATCTTTCTTGGTGCACGCATGGAGGTGTTTTAGGGTTTAGGTGAGGCACCACCTCACTTCCTTGATTAGTTAGGACTCCTATTTTGATAGGGATAAAGCCTAATTGATTTAAAACAATTCTAATCTTATTAGAATTTATTTTTGGACATGGAACAACCTCTAATGGGCGTTAAAAATAAAAAGGGAAGACGTGGGCGTGCGGCATATTATTATTCTCTTCCTAGTCGCCACAAGATTCCTTATAGCCGCCCCTTCTCTTCCTTATTCTCTCCCTTCCACGTCCCATAACACCTCCTTATAGCAACCTTTGAGAGAGGAGAGAGCCTTTGAGAGAAGAAAAAGAAATCAAGAAAGAGTTTTTGATTGTTTTTGCTGGTTCGATCAGTCCCCTGAGAGTTCCAGTAGTCTATTTTGAGAAATAGACCCAGATCTAAGCCGAAGAACGAATCTTGCAAGAGAGCTAGCACTTCGGTAGATTTGGAGTTCTGATCGGAGAGAGCTCTATGTGGATACCAGCAGAGGCCGGACATGTGTGTGGCTACGACAGGAGCCCCGAAGATCAGATCAATCCGATTGAAGAAAGGAGGAGAAAAAAGTGACAGGTATACCTTATAATTTTCTTCCTTTGTATATTTAATTTCAGATTTGAACAAAAATTTATTTATGCATGTTAGATGATCCTTAGGTAGTATTGATTTAGATCAACATGCTTAGATAGATTTCAAAATTATTTTTAAATCTCTTTCCACTACAGTTTAATATAAATAGTAAAATCAGCATGCATACTACCTGATTTCCAATAATAACACCCAAAAACATGAACAAAAAATGAAATTAGATACCTTTCAAATGCCAAAAGATACTAATTTATACATGTATCAGCTAAGGCATATGCTAGGAATTCCTTCAACAGTTATCAAGGCACCTAACCAAGTAAGCTGGCATTTTGACAATAGTTTTGGCATAGGATGCTCTGAGCAGCACAAGTTGGTTCAATTGTATGTACCGCAGGACTGGTCCAACTGCAAAAACTGTTATTTGCTGCATACAGTCTTAAAACACATGAATTATTTTATCCTCAACTTATTGCTATTTTCCCTTAATTTTTCTTTTTTCAACCTTTTTTAATGGTCCATGTATTCATAATTGATTCTAGCTCACCACCTAATAGCTGTATGATATTATGACCGATATGGGATTTAAACCCTTGATGATCAAGAATATAGTGTTGGGGATAAATTCCGCTCCCGCCGAAGTCCAGCCTGATGCTTAGCCTAATGCAACTGGTAATCACGGAAGAGCTTCGATCGGAAATTCTCCTCCAACGATCGAACCCTAGCCAAACTTCTTCAGCGGTCGAGCCCTAGCCGAACTCTTTCAGCGGCCGAACTTCTTTCGGATTTCTCCTTCAGTCAAATTCCTCCGGAAGCTGAACTCCTTCTGAATTTCTCCTTCAATCAAATTTCTCCGGGAGCCGAACTCCTTCCAGACTTCTCCCTCGGTCAGATTCCTACAGAAGCCGAACTCCTTTCGGACTTCTCCTTCAGTCGAATGCCTACAGGAGCCGAACTCTTTCCGGATCTCTCCTTCAGTCGGATTCCTCCAGGAGCCGAACTCCTTCCGAACCCCTCCTTCAGATGGATGCCTACAGGAGCCGAACTCCTTCCGGACCTCTCCTTCAGTCGGACTCCTCCAGAAGCCGAACTCCTTCCGGACCTCTCCTTCAGTCGGATGCCTACAGGAGCCAAACTTCTTCCGGATCTCTCCTTCAGTCGGACTCCTCTAGGAAACGAACTCCTTCCGGACTTCTCCTTCAGACAGATGCCTACAGAAGCCGAACTCCTTCCGGACTTCTTTAGTCGGATGCCTACAAAAGCCGAACTCCTTTCGGATCTCTCCTTTAGTCGGTTCCTCTAGGAGCCGGACTCCTTGCGGATCTCTCCTTCAGATGGATGCCTACAGAAGCCGAACTCCTTCCGAACGTCTCTTTCAGTCGGACTCCTCCAGGAGCCGAACTCCTTTCGGACCTCTACTTCAGTCGGATTCCTCCAGGAGCCGAACTTCTTCCGAACCTCTCCTTCAGTCGGATTCCTACAGGAGCCGAACTCTTTCCGAACTTCTCCTTCAACCAAACTTCATCTGAATTCCTCCAGCGGATTACTTCCAGATTTCTAGTATTCCTCCCAGATGATCCCCTCCAGACGTATTTCCTTCAGGAAACCAAACTCCTCTGAAATTGATATATGTCAAAGTTCTTGACCAACCAACGCCTGCTTCCTCCGAACTACGGCTATTAAATCTCGACGAGCGGTCACTATCAGTCTGATGACACCCCTCTCCGTAGCAAACCCCATGCGGCCCCGAGCAGCCCACTACCGGATGGTTATGGCTGTCACTATCAGCCTGATGACACCCCTCTCTCCATACCAAATCCCATGCGGCCCACTACCGGACGGTTATGGCTATCATTATCAGTCTGCTACAGACTCCGTCTATGAAAAGGAACCCTCAGATACGTTTTCTCTAAGCTCTCATCTCCTTCCCAAAACTCTGCTGAACTCTTTCCTGAGCACTCCATTTCTGTTGGCCAGAAGAGCTGACTTGATCGTTGGAGGGTCCTACCGGAGCCACCGCTACCGAATCCGGATGGAACTTTGTTTTGCAGGTCACCTGCGGCAACCTCTTCTTCCCCAACTCCAGTTCGATCCGGCATCAACCAGATTCTACACCAATATAAAGTAATACAGATCCAAATTGCCATCAAAGTTTGGGTTGGGTTACTGACACTAACATCTCAGAAAGTTAGATGATAAATCTGGGTTCAGGTATTGAAACAAGAATCCATGAGATTTAAAATCGCATATATATCTCAAAATTATCTTGATGGTGCTTGAAGTCTTGATACTGTCTCCTTTTATCAAGGAAAAGGATTTACACTGCAATGTGCTCAAGGAAACTCAAAGACAAATCTACAATTAGGCACCTTGAGACATTTCCAATGTCAAATAAGAGAATCTATTATTGAACATTTTTCATATCAGCATTAAGTATGTAGGATTTGTATGATGCTTGTGTTTGCTAACTAACAATATTTGTTTAAATTATGCTTATAAAGTGTAAGAGAAAGCATTACCTATAAAGTAATAAAGAAATATTAGAACTGAACTGCTTATGCTGTTCAAATGTGCTGAATGCCAATAAGACAGCAACTGCAACTGAAAGCAATACAGAGATTCAAAACTCAGCAATTGGCAGTTGACCTCTGATGTTGCCTAGGATCTAAATAATGTATGAAACCATGAGAACATACAGGAATACTAGTAGCAAGGGCTAGTACGGCAGATAATGTGAAACATATGAGAGTGAGGGCTGCCAAACTTGCAACCTGCACATGATACCAAAATATGCAATAAAATTAGATCCTGCAAGTCAATGATATAAAAACTCATGCAATTGAAGCATGCACAGATGCATTTGGAAAGCCAACTCTATATGTTATTTCTAAGTCCATTAAAAAAAAAACGAAGAGAGACATGTTGACTACTTGAAACATGTGAGGTATCAAGCCTAAGGAATTTGCGACATAAAATTTTACTAGACATAATCTATTACTGATATGCATAGTGAAGACAGTATGGCTATTAAACATGCACAAAAACTATATTACTAATTAGAAAATAATCTATAAGGTCATCACTTTTCTTTATAATCATTAATAGTTTTTTTTTTTTGGGCGGTAATGTTCATTAACAGTTCAGAAGATGATCTTCTAAACTTAATATCTTTGTTAAGGGTAAGCCTAATTTTCTTAGCTCTTGCCAAATTTGACTTTCCATGACATGTCAGTATCCAATACCTAAGCCTGCTTCCATGCATGGCAGACAATACAAAGAAAAGGTCAATAAGATATTCTTACTACTCACTATTGACTGAAGATACTTATATAATTACCAATGTGTTGATCCTGACATTCAGCCTAGCGTCTTTAGAGCAATTTGTCAATCCATCAAACAGAAGCAATATCATCATGCAATGTGAAAGACAAATTAAAAATAACTAGAGAATAAGCACCTTCCACATTTCAGTTGAGGCCATCTCAGATCGTATTTTGCTCATTTTGGAGAATAGCAGTAATCCTTAACATGACCAAGAAACAAAAAAAAAAAAAAAAAAAAGACACATATTGAGGTCTTAGAAGCTGAAATCACCAAAAAATGATATCAACCACCTGTGTTAAGAGAATTATCATAATAAAGAGAAAAGAATCACAAGGTACAAACTAGGTCCTGCAATTTGGCTCCTGAGGCTTGGATGTTCAATCATTCACATATTAAATACACCGGTAAAAAACAAAGAAATACTTGATCAAAGCACTAATCAAGACAGAAGTAAAAAATGTGAACAGATAATGGCTTTAAGTTTTGATACGGAGTCAGCTGGGTCTAACATTAATAAGGGTTTGTTAGGGTATCATCCTTAGGAGGTGATGTCTTCATTGTCAGTTTGCAATCAAGACAGCAATTACTCCCCACTTGATCTAATGTCTTGTATTAGTTTGGTCTTCTGTAGACAACAGATAATGCATGTGCAGTCAAGAAAACTACTGAAACATGGTGGATCCTTCCACCTTGTGCTGGTCATAGCCAGTCCAGTGATTTTGTGAACTTGCTTGACCAGCAAAAATCAATTGACTGATGGAAATCTGCAAAACAAAGGTGCTTCTTCATACCTTGTCAACTATGTTACGATCTGACTTAGTAACCATCAAGTTATTACAGGAATGCCAAATGAATGAAATTTGTTAGCATAATGAGTGACGAGTGGGTTATTAGCAAAGAAAAGATATTCATTTGATCTATCCTAATATGACACAAAAAGCTATGACACAACCCTCCACGACCAATAGATTAGTTAGTCAAGAAACTGTGACCGTAGATATATAGTTCATTCCTACTAGGTGAAAGCAACATAACAATCAGATTATATTTGGTCTCTACGAAAAATGAAGAAAAAGGAAACTGGGGGCTATATGTGCCCTGATCTTTACATGGTTAATTATCATTTTCTCATTTTCATTTATTTCACTCGATTTTGGTGCAATAGTAAAACCACAAAAGGCTTGGCCTGATAAGTGCAATGGCGCAGCTTTGAGTCTTGAAGCAGCCACTTTGTGAAGGGAAAAAAAAGGTCTGTCCCCAGTTCACCCCTCCCAAGACACCAGATTACCAGGACTATAAAATAGGTAATGGCCCTTCATTTTATCCCCTCAACTTTCTCAGCATCAAAAGAGAGCCACAGGCTTTAAAGCAAACCTTTGTTTGCTTTCTAGCAAAGAGTATACAATACTTCGATATCGTTCCAATCACTGTATTTGTGTATCCTTACTTGCCCCATTTTTAACCAAACAAGCTCCTCAGTTTTAGCCTGGTCACATAAACTTATCCATTTGAAATTTAATTCCTAAAAGAACATTGGATTCTAGTCAAGGGGGAAAAGAAGAAGCTTACCTTTTTTGCTCAGGCAGGTACACTAACTTCTCAAGTCCATTGGAAGTTAGTCTCATCTTATATACGAAAACTTCAGGAACTGGGACAGTTATCTTGAGTCACACCTCAAAGGGTTGGATGAGTCAACATAAAAAAACCTAATTCATTTTTTTTATGATAATATGTTGAGCCAACAGTATATAACCACATGTGCCTATTAGACATAAGTTTCAAAAATTAGGAAGTTAATTTCAGAGCTGGCCTACAGGTAAAATGCCATCCATTTGAGAGATGATTTCTTCACAAGGGGAAGAATTACGTGACCATGCATTAGCTTAAAAGAATGGCCATGTAACTTATAAGCTGGATCATTTAGGGTCTACCTATATAGGAAACATACTGCTTTACCCAAGGTAACAAAATTCTCTGAGTTATTAAAAAGTTTACATTATTTTCACTAAATGTATCACTAAAATTATTCAGTTATTCTTGAATATTTTACAGGTTTTACAATTTATTACTGAATGATTAAAGGCTAACTTGAGAAACTTTCACATTTCCATTAGTTAGGTAATATTTTCTTTTCATTTCTTTAGTATACCCCTGTCAATATATTCAGCTAATATTAATGTATTAAGAATGAAAAACCTTTCGTGCAAGTTTGAAAGAAAGGTCTCACAGAATTCAGAATTCCACATTAATATAATTCAAGTTTTTTTTATGATGTAATTGTAACTCTGTATGGCAATAAATCTTCAGTCACCTCAGCCTTGATCTTTGTTTTTAAGTTCTTTCCACTTAAAAAATTGCTTTTTTTACTGCTGGGACTGAATGAACATGGTAAAATGCCCTAGCTTCTCTTGAATATAAAAAGAAAATTTTCAATATATATTCTAATTTGTAAAATGTAATAATGTTGTTATATCTATCTAGTGATATCAAGGACAACTTAGACTTCTTTTTTTAATGAACTTTGACTTTGTCTTTGTTTTTGAGTAAACTTTGTCACCCCACCCCGAATTTTGCTGGATGCTTATGATATGCGAACATGTAGTTGGTTTGCATTTTCATGTCTGTGCTTTGTTTTTTTTTTTTTCAAAATTTAATTAAATGTGTTAGAGAAAGTATAGCAATGTGTTGTATATATATCCACGTATTTATCCTTTCTTTCTTAAAGATCAACACATACAAGAAGACTATAGAATATCTATATGTGCTGTATGCAAGTTCCTTATTCTTGCATTGAGCATTGTAATCATTTATTTATTGGCACTGATTCCAACATACTTCCATCTTTCCATAACTAAGAAGTGAAGCATAAATGTAGATTTATAAAATACTTCTATCTTGCATGGTTGTAATTTAATAATATAATGCTAGAGTGGAGAAGCAAATTTCACACAAGCTGTTATTTAATTGTTTATGAACTAATATCTAGATGAATATTGCCAAAAAGATAGTATAAAGCCCATGAAGTATTAATTAGTGAATACTGGTCAAATCTATAGGTGCAACCTCTAACCAAAAAAGAAAAATCATACAGTGACAATGTTGACAATAAAGCTGCTCACCATAGCATGCCAAAGCACAGCCTAGTAGAAGGATGGCAACAGAAAAGGTGCCCAAATATACCTGCAATACAATAATTCCAATTTTATAAGGAATTAATGATATTCTTTTCTGGCTGAGAGTTGTAAAAAAACATAAAAAGATTTCAAGAAAAAACAACTATGCAGGGCATACTATTGATAGTCTGTGTTAGGCTTGCAAGCTACAGATCAGTCAAAATCTGAAGCTTGGGAAAGACCTATCAAGAAGTCAGTCAATCTACAGCTTTCTGTTGCTCATGAATATATTAAGAAAATTATTTGAAGTTGTGGAAGATAATTATATCTAAAATATACTGGAAATTACTAACTTGTCTGCATCACTTTCTAATATGTAATATACGCATCTACCAAGTAACAAGTTGTCTAGATTTGTTACCTTTAGATGTACATTTTTGTGTGGAAAATTTGGTAGACAGTAAAGACAGAAGAACATTCCACAGTAAAGCAAAGGAAACCAATCATTATAACCAGCCACTATTAACCAGTGAAATGTTTGAAGCTAAAGCGAAATGTTGATATATAATTCCATTACAGTGAAAACAATTGTCCATCGTGCATGCTTACTTCTTATCAATTATAAAGCCAGAGCGAAAGAAATTTGTTTTTTTCGCTAATTGAGCCGCTCTTGTTGACAGAATCATATTACATATTCTTGGCCATGATGTCCCACCATTAAAGCAAAGTTGAAGGCCTTCAATTTATGGGTGCATAAGTTGCTTATTTCGAGAGAAAAATCAACATATATGAATCTGAGTCCTCAACATGAATCAGAGATCAAATTGTCAATCACAAATAAATGTGAATAAAAAGGTATTAGATATGATGCGGTATCACCTGGTTACTTGTATCAATGATAATTAACTCAAATTAATTGAATAAATTCTTTGAATGTTTGAAGATAAGCACCATATATGGAAGGGATGGAAACATGAAATCTTGAGATAAAAAAGGCAACATATATAGAGGTGTTGCTTTTGCATAGGAGAGAATAAACAACATAAGACTTAAAAAAAAAAAAAAAAAAAACATTTTAGGAGTCAAAATTTTATGGTGCAGAGGCACTACGAACAGTGCTCGGTCCCTATCCTAGCAGTCAGATTTAACATACTGTTAGAAAGGAAAAAAAGGAGCTACGAGTTCTACTTCTCAAAAATGCATCACTATTTCAGACTTCTATTTCACCAAAAGTTTGCACTTAACAACTGTCAAAATGAATTCTTCCAATGAACTAACTTCATTCCCGTTATTCAACATGGTGGAGATACATTTCTCTTTGTTCTGAAGTACCGTTTTACCAGCCAACCCACATTTAAGTGCTGATTTCCACAAGTTCAAAAATGGTAACAGAGATTGCATTCAACTAGATGGAAGCATCAACAAGGTATTCACTATTAGTTCATTAGATGATGTTCAGTTGAAAGTAATGGAATAAAGTAAGCATGACCATTCGCCTTACTAAAGAAAGCTTTCTTCAAATGCGTGTTTAGGACACCTAATTTACAATTTATGCTTAGAGGTAAGCTGCCAGATGCTCTACTTAGTACAAACCATTTGTCATTGCAGAGGAAAGCATGCTACTCATGCAACTTAATTAACAGGGAAAGAAGCAAAGATGTGCCAAAATGAGAGCAAGTACAGAGTGCCCAGTAATCAAGAAATTTATCTAGTAACCACCTGGCAAAAAGCCAAGCACATACCCTGGCCATGAGTGAAGAATCAATAGGATCTTTGGCTCCATCAATCCAAATCAGGAGAGCAAATGCAATCATAAAAACAAAAGTCAGCACAATCACCTACAAAAAAACAAAAGTCGAAATTTATTTGGACTTGTATAAATGACAGAAAGCTAAAGAAGCTTCAGTATGTTTGTCATCATAATAAGTTGCTTATAAAATTACACTCAACCTAAATTTGATATAGCGAATATATGAAAATTAATCTCAAAACCGTAAGCAATATGGTTACTCTAAATATTTTATGATTACCAAGATCACAAACTTTTGTCGGCTTCCAACATGCATAGTCCGGAAAGAGCAACATCTCCTACGACCATCTGTGTGTAATGAACTAGACTCAGTCCTTGACTTTTCCAACAAAGCTTCATTGGAACTAATTCCATCATCTTCTTCTTCTTCATCATTTGACTGATGGCACAGGTCAACCCTGTAAAAGCATTTCTCTGAGAAGCACATAGCGCAGAGCATTCTTCATAAGTTTGAAAAGACTTGTGCAGCAATTCTGTTGATGGTGCGAATAAAAAAAAATCTGATTCATGAAATAAATACAGCGGTGAAGCTTGATTTCTGTCAGTTCACAATCTGTGAACAAAACAAGAAGCGTAGTCAGGCAACACCATTGCCTATGTTATTGCAGATAATTTCTGTCACTGGCAATGAGAGTTGGCAATATGATATGGTTTGATGGTAGATAATGTTTGAATTGATATGAACTGCATCTAAGGCCAACAAAATTCACATTTGTTAAAAAGGTTAGGCAATCACTTCCATGTTGGTAACAATGGCTACCTTGCAACTCCTATAGTTTGGATACACCCCACATTTGTCAATGGCTACCTTGCAACTGCTATATAGAATGTTCAAATTGATATGAACTGCATCTAAGGCCAACAAAATTCTCACTTGTTAAAAAGATTAGGCAATCACTTCCATGTTGATAATAATGGGTACCTTGCAACTCCTTTCCCAAAAATTATTAGGATTATCTAGTTACATTTACCTGGTCACATTATTATTGTATTATTATTTAATCCCTCATCAATCAAAAGGGCATGAGATTCCATGAGTTATAATCCTCATATTACTCAACTATTTATCAGGACATGAATTTAGCAGTATAGTGGAAAAGAAGAAAGAGAGGATGGGGGTTAAGTTGAAATGATGAAAGAGCACAACTGAAACATAGGCTCAATTCTTGAATATGTGAGAAAGTCTTTCCATTTATCTTTAAATAACAAAAGGGTATATAGATAAATTTGCAATCCAGGCAATATGGGTCAAGGTAAAACATTGGTAGGGTGGCATCTATAATCAAGTCTCCATGTAATATGTTATTTCCATTGATCAATTACATGACTGCTAAGGTGGCGTAAAATGGATCAGGGACTAAAATCTTATGTCAAAAGAGTTCTTTTATTTCATTTCTCACCTGTAAGAATTTTTTTTCCAGTTTTTATAAAGGATTTATGAATCTCAAACCAACTAACACAAGGTTAGCTATAAGTTTCTGAATATGACAAACCAAATGAAAAACTCGATACATGGACATGTAAACTAGGGTTGGCTGGTCATGTATTAGTTGTTCAAAGGAGCTCTAGCGCATAAATTCAATATAAGACAAACTAAGGAGCAAGATAAGGAGCCGATTTTCAAGAGATTTGGACTCTGTGACTTCACTAATGTCTATAAAGGTTCTAGAGATGATTGCATTAACAATACTTAGGAATGATCAAGAGGGTTCCAGAAATTAATGCTTATTAAGATTACAAGGAATTATCAAGGGATTGAGTCAAAATTACAGGACTGGCCGTTTGCTTTCTTTTAGTGAAAATTTTCTTTCTTGGAGTAATTAATGGTCTTCCAAGGCTAAATAATAAGTTGGACTTAGGACAAACCTTTTATATGCCTTCACATATCTTAGTTAAGAGTCAGGTTGTGATGATGTGCAAACATTGTCATCCTTTAGTCTTAAGCTTTTACCTTTCAAAGTTAGATTGGAAGTTGGAACCCCATGCATCTGATCTTTGTTTTAAGGTTATGTTGAAGAAGAAAGCCTGAAATCATACTGTTAGGTCTACAAGAATGTCTCCTACATGTGGGGTCTACGAGGAATCTATCTACACTTTGATTTTTTTCTCCTTAGCTTCTAATATTTAGGTTGTTAGCAGGAATCCAAGCAGTACATTGTCTTTATCTCTATTGTTATGAGAGATTGGTTGAGTTTGAGAGAATTCAAGCACTTTTCATCTCAAGGCTCTAAAGTTCTTGTGGGCCTGGAGGAATACAAGCAGTCATGCGCTTATCTCCAATTTCTAAGGATTAGGTAGGAATGTAGGATTTAAAAGAACCAAGTCACATTAAGTTTTCATAGTTGAAATTCTAAGTCTATCTGGATCAAGGATTAGCTTCTCTTAGATCTTGATTATTAGTTTTTTAGGATTTTGGTGGGATCTAAAAAATCCAACTATTCTTACTCTTCATTTTTAGCTTTAATAGTAGGATGGTATCCAAAGGCAACTAACAAAACTTCCTAACATTCTTTCCCTACCTTTTTCCCTCCTTCCTACTTTTATAACTCAATCTGATTCTCCTTTCTTTATTTTCATATGCCTTTTATCCCTAAAAGTAAATGGATATGAAAACTGAAATTGGAAGCAAGTGATCACTCTTTTCTATGGAGACAGATAAATGGATGGCGGGAAATTTAAAAAGAGGATTTCCAAATGACTAGTGGAGTAAATATTCATTGTAGATGAAAGAATATTATTAGATCCACTAGTTCTGATGGATGCTAGATTCATAAATAATGGAAACAACTTTCATCGATGATAAAAATGAGTCTACAAATAATGAAAATGGGAATGAGACTCATAAATCATTGAATAAGTTTTCTTAGTACTATGTATTTCACGAATGGTCATATCAATTTTCTCAAAAATAATAAGTGTTAATTTTCTGCATAAACATGTAAGGGAGGCAATTTTTTCACTAGTTGTGGAGGTGGCTCTATGAATATTGCGAGTGGATTCTATGAATAGTAGGCCACATGACAATGACGATGGCTTTTATAATGTGAAAGGATTTCAAGACCAAGATGAAAATGGGCTTGTGCTAGTAAAAGGAGATGATTGAAATGCATCACAAAGAAGATATAAAAAAAGGTGCTGATGGTTTTAGAAAGGGTGAACAGGGGAAATGGATTAACAAGATATAAAAAAGAAGATATAAACAAGAAACAGGAAAATGCATCACAAAGGCATTACACGGATATTTTTTGTCCATTATTTTCTTTCTTATCCTTCCTTCCATTCTTTGTATTGCTTTCAGCTCTGATTTAGGGGTAGCAGATGTTTGAGTTACTACTTTGTCAATGTTAGCATCCTATCTATTATAAGACATCAATGGGGAGATAAGATGCAACCACTCCTGTCCAGTTTAAATCACTGTTTCTTTTCAAGACGATGCCTCAATGGATGCCCACTCTTTCTACTGTGAATAAATGTGGTGGTCCTCATCCCTCTCAACACTGTATCTTTCCTTCCTCATATTATTTTTCTTTCTTTTCTTCCCCTTCTTCCTTATTAATGTTCTCATTTATCTTTTTACTTTGTTACTCATCTAGAATACCATAGGGGGAATTGTGGATGAGCATATGCACCCCTTGACACAACCCACCAAAACTACTCTGCCCACATTAGAAGTTCTCTCCCGCCCTCCTATCTACACAATTGGAATAAGATCATAGACTACATATTAAATAGTTTATAGTCCTCATTGATTATCGTTTGATAGTTTATAATTTTATTTGCATAGATACACATAAGCTTCCCGAGACAAGAAATCCCTATCATTATCCTATGCTATAACGTTGAGTCTGCAGTTGGGCTATGTTACTACAAAGAAAATAAATGTAACGCACGACTACAGTATGATGAAAACTAATGTTATTGACAGAAAGTTCAAGAAATGGATCAGAAAAACTGAAACATGTGGACTTACAACTAAGGTTTAAGGTCTCGGTACCAGGCTACCAGCACTTATGCTGGTAGCCTAATTGGTATGATATTGATACCACATCGACACATGGCACATCTGCTGGTGCTGGCATACAAAAATGGAGATATATTACCATGCGCCAGTACAGTATAGTAGCAAGGGGCACAATGTACCAACACCATACTTTATGGTACAATACTTCAACCCGTTCATGCAACTAAATATATATAATAACATCAACTAACAAATCACTACAAAAAGGATCGAGCTAAGAACTTACCAAAATGATAAAAGCAGAAGAAATGCAGCTAGAAACAAAATTTCAGGACAAGCTGCAACGTGTTGAAATTATTAATTAGAATTTTGATATCTTCTCAAATGCATAAGTATGAAGATGGTAGAGCAAGTTCATAGAGTATGGCCAAACAGCAATCACTAAAGCACTAAGATGACATACCCATCAAGATAAATCCACAACCATGGGACCAGCAGAGCCAACCCCCACAAGTAGCAACAAGAGTAAATATGAAATGTGCTAAGTAACCTGTTACAGAATTAGAAGATGATATTAGAACATATGGTGTTATACAGGTAAGTACCACTGACATGCTATAACTAGATTAATGAATTCCAAGCAGCTTGGAAGTTATCAGCTGGCACCATCGAATGGACTTCCAAATAATTCTGACACAAAGCAAACAATGGCAAGATAGTAAAGGTGTACTTTATGCAAAACAACCTTCAATTCTAAAGAAAATAAAGGTTGTATTCACTATCAAATTAAAAGCATAATAAGGTCATTACAAGTTGCAAGGATAGTTGAAAAAGGATCCACACAGCGACATGTTAGATGGGCAGTCCATAAACTGGTCAATGCAGCATTGTATATATACTAATGTTTATGCATATAGACCATGATGGTCAGATCATTATTTATTTGCAAGACAAGAGAAGCCAGAGCCAGGTCATTAGTTTCTAATGTTTTGGTTTAGTAGTTGTTGACAGCAGATTATTAACATGTTCCCATGGTAAGTAATTAAGAAATTACCAAGTACAAAGTAAAACCAAATTCCGTCAAATGATAAATCATGAAGTTGCTTCTTCTTCTTTAAACCTTTACACTCTTAGCCCTTCCCCTATTCATTCTTCGCTGCGGCCCTTCCCATCAATGAAACATGTCCCATTTCCTGGTGGTATGATCAAACAGCTTTAAAGCCTTCTTAAACTCCCAGCAAATGTTCATGTTTCCAAGTAGGGATGAT
Organism: Cocos nucifera; assembly: GCA_006176705.1. Taxonomy (NCBI): domain Eukaryota; kingdom Viridiplantae; phylum Streptophyta; class Magnoliopsida; order Arecales; family Arecaceae; genus Cocos; species Cocos nucifera. The sequence goes on along the minus strand of QRFJ01002817.1, from coordinate 261,761 downwards.
CAAATAATTCCAACATAGTTAATTAGGAACTGCAATGTATACATTAGGTTGATAGAGCATTGTCAAAAAGAAAACAACAGGAAAAAAAAAATGAAGGCACAAAGCTCATTTGTTAAGAATTGCTAGCCTGTATTGCTTGTAACCCAACTATTAGCAAACAGAAAAATATGCTCAACTACCTGGACTGGAGCCTTAAAGTTAGTACTTAGTACCAATCCTAAGTTTCCATTTTTTGGTAATTGCAACTTGAGGCACATTCAATTCCACATGCTGACTTACGTGCACCTCTTGGAGGGCCTAAGATCATGCTGCAGCCTTATTCAAACGCTCTCTATGAATCATAGTTTCATCAGCCATCAATATTGAAAACTTAATTTATAGTTATAATCTTAGAACTTGATTGTTATATGATTTAAACTTTGTACTAGAACTACTAGGCATATATCATGGAAGTAAACATTATTCACCAAAGACATCCAGTGCTCCAGAGTTGATTTAAGTGTAAAAGCAAAAGGCATATGTTAAGCAAAGAAAAGCAAAATGTTCATGTGGAACTGCAGAAAGGAAAAACAAACTACATACAACTATAAAGATTCACAATTGTCAGCTATCAATATCACAGTAGTATTTACTATGAGATTGTTAATTAACTATGGCAGAAATTTTGAAAAAAAAAAAAAAAAAAAAAAAGGATAACAAGAGCAATGAAACGAAGAGATTGGTTTCTCGAAAACTATGAAATGAGCATCTTCAAGGTTGCAGCAACTTATGATACTGCCTTATATAGCTTCATGCAGAAAGAATATATGGAACTCTTAAACAACAGATCTATTAACCAAGAATACAATGGATACAATTTAACAAAAATTAGACAAAATACAAATTCAGTTGACATGGTAAAAGTCATCAGATATTGTAAGAACTTGCTATTTCGCAAAAGACCACAGACTATGGATGAGTTTCTTATAAAAAAATAAAATATGTGATCATGTTAAGAAGTTCTGATCAATCTAATATGGAGTATATTGTTCAAAGAACGGGATCATAGTTAGCATGCAGATAATATATATAGAACAAGATTCTGGGGCATCAGAAAAATAGAATTCTATACATCTTAATGGCTATCTCACCTAAGTTGGACGACCCAATCATGAGGTGGAAAATCTGCAACAGAATCAAGCAGTTTCCATTAAAGCTCAAGTGAATAAATTCATTAATGCAGCATAATACATAAAGAAAACAATAGCATATTCAACATAAAACAGTGAATGTACAAAAATCAACACTGCCATCATACAGAAATTTTAACAAAGGAAGAAAGATCAGCAAGAGTACATGTTCTCGGTTATAGTAATGAGACTTATAGTATATCAGCCAATCAGTTTTTATAAATACATATTTTTGCTTTCAAATGTCATCTCAAGGATTGCCAAGCCGATGTGAACCGGGTGTTCTGGTCCATAGCAAACCGGACTGATGCCGACCTAGGATGGTTCGGGCTATTCCAACAGTTCAGGCTATAATAATAATAATAATAATAATAATAATAATAATAATAATAATAATAATAATAAACTCATCTCCCCAAGAAGTTTGAGAGCCTTTGAGGAGCTCTCTCGCACCACTCTTGCCTCGCAGTGCTGAAGGTAAGCTCCTCTCTCTCTCTCTCTCTCTCAATCCCCATCCCTATCATGATGCCTTGGCACCTTTCTCTTGCCGGATACAGACGCGTTCCCGATCTAGATGCCGATCATGAAGCGAAGCCTTGGCCCTCGTCATTGGATGCCTCCTCATCCTTGCAAGGTCCTGTGAATTTGGAGGCCTCTCTCTCTCTCTCTCTCTCTCTCTCTCTCTCTCTCTCTCTCTCTCTCTCTCTCTCTCTCTCTCTCTCTCCCTCTCCCCCCTCCATTCCTCTCCCTCTCCCTCTCCCTCCCCCTCCCTCTCTCCTTTCCTCTCTCCACCTCTCTCTGGCTCTCCCTATGTCAGTACCCTAGAATGGCATGGTGCAAACTCTACCATGCCGAACCGGTCACCAGCCGATAACCTCTCCAATACTGGTTCAGTGAACCTTGGACTCATCCTTCTATATGCTTTTTTGTTATCTAGTAGTTGTTGCTGAAACATGGTTTGTACATCTAGGGAGGCATCAAAAGTTTGATTTGTCAATATTTTACTGTCACATCACATCAGGTTCCATGATTGCTTGCAATTTCAGATCTTACCATGATGAATATACTCAAATCAAGCATCAACAGGTCATGGATTTGGTGAGTATCTCTCAGTCATGATCCCACAAAAACTGAGTAAAGATAGCACAACATTACAAAAAAGAAATACTAAAAGGACTAAAATATCTATAAGTTGTCTTTAATGTTTAGGATTTTCAGAGTTCAGAACTGCAACTGTTACACCAGAAAAACATTGAGCACTGATTAAAATAGCAAAATATCCTCTCTTTTGATTTATACACTTTAAAATTTTACTCAAATTATAAGAGAAAAGATGCATAATTGAGATGAAACATTTAGGAACTGCTCAAACATATAAGCTGATACTAAAGAAAGTAGTGCTTAAATACCATGAACTGGGTAAGTTATTGCTTTACATTTGTGCAGCCACTTAACAATCATAAAATTTAAAATGTAACCATTAGAAGAAGGAATGATTATTTAGACAGGTAGTGAAAAATGATTAAGCATGTTAGGTTCACCTACTTTTATATATCAGATTCTACTAATACAGCAAAATATGATGACTGCTCCATATAAATATCAAAAAACATAGAATTTAAACAACAAAGCTCTATAAGACACGCCTCAAGACAATGTTTGACTTACCTTTTGCCGAGTCCAACCAAGATGTTGATTCCGTAAGTGAATTCTCAATAACTGTCATTAAAGTAAATACATAAGTTAGTCGCAATAAGCAAGCACATCAATGTAACCTGACACCAAAAATCATTCTTCAAATGCAGTGTGACAGACATGGTAGATATTTCTTTTATTCAGCATTCACACTTGATACTTTAGACATTTTGTATCGAGTATTCACATCAGAATTTTATAAAATTAAGAAAAGATGCATTAGATCTACATATTACATATCTCACATCACTTAAACAACTGCCTCAGGTTTCAGCAACTAATTTTTAATACACTAAAATTCATTTGAAACACAAGAGGCTGATCATTGAACATACTGGACTCACATAAAACACAACCAATGATAAACTCAAATAGTATAACACTGTGTAAGCATCCAAATGATAATATAAACCAGTAACGCTGAATTTATCTTATTTCAGCTCAACAAACCTTCCAATCACTGGTTCCTTTCAAAACCGTATCCTCCATAATCACAAGCATCCTTAAGTTTGTAGATTGTAAATATGGTCTTAACTAGATGAAACTTCACTATCCTATGAAGATCAACTTGACCATTATGAGACTATAATCAACATATTGATAGAAAAAATGCCTCTCCCCACATACACCTCTCAAAGGAACTTTCGTATGATACACATGCCACATGATTTCTATAGCCATTGTGAAGTAGAGAGAATTGTGTTAATGAATCCTACCTTCTAACACCATTCCTCCAAAGACTTAAAAGTGCAAACTTATAAGAATCCTACCAAAAAAAAAAAAAGTGCAAACTGCAAATTACTGTTAACATATTCTTAGATATGAATTATAGCAAGGAATCCAAATGCCTGCTTAAACTGCTGTACTAGTTATGGAAGAAAAATAGGAAGGACTGAAAGAAATCCTCTGGAAATCCATGAAAATGTTATGCCATGGATGGGTATTGCAAGGAGTATACCCACAGTCTTCTTACATCATATAGCCTCGACCAAAACACTTTCCTATTTAAACAAACGTTCTGTGGAATATCAACTGAAATAGAAGAGGCAACAGATATACCTAGATTGTACTGACAAGAGGAAACCATTGACGATCCTATCCATAAGGTCGTTGAATGCTATAATAGACACGATTGTGAAAACCAATAAGAAACAAATAGTGAAGTTGCTATCAAGTACTAGCTCTGATGGCAAATACCGAGTTGTTGCAAACTGCAAAAAGGTTACTTTCCTAATATGGGTCTTTATTATTGAATATGCTTGTCAAGAAAGTTTCTCCGCCACCTCTTTCTCATGTATAGGTTGCTCGACGCTCTTTTTTCCTTCTCTTTTCTTTTTCCCCCTTTCTTCGATCACACTTTGTAGACTTCAACTTAGGAGTTCAGAAATAAACTAGAGCACAAGAACTATTTTCCTTGGTGATTACTAATTTAATTGTTCTGCATTTCGGAAACTTAACGAGATAATCAGTAAATAACATTCATTTCGTCATGACTCCCGTTGGCCACAGAACAAGAAAATTAGTAAAAAAAGGAAAAATAAGAAGAAAAGAACTCTATGCTTTCTTGTTCTGCATCCCAAATAAATCAAGAAAACTATTTCAAGAAAGAAGAATCACCCATAAAGGAATCAACCTGCAAGAAGGCCACGATTGCAATGCCCCCATCAACGACAGCAAGAACGGCGACGGTAGCCACGATTGCCGCCGGCAGACATCTTCCATCACTCGGCCCGCCCTTGGCTCCGCCCCACGGCATTTGCTCCTCTTCCAGCCCAGAGAAAAGAATAGGGGCATATAGAGATTGAAAGAACACGCGCTTTTAATTTTTCTGGAACTCTGACAGCAAAAAGGGATCGATTCGGAGCTAAAAATGGAAATTTTCCGCAGCTCGTCGCATCGCCGAGCCGTGGTGCCCCGATTAGGGTTTCTTAGGATGGCGGGGCGTTTGGATTCTAGTCTGGAGAGAAGCGGAGACAGGGAGGAAGGTGGGCGATTGGGCAGCAGGAGGACGAGGAGGGAGTCTTGAGTCAACAAGTGGAGGGGAGGGGAGATGGCTGTATGGGTGAAGGCGAAAAGCGGATCGGATAATAACCCGTCCTTCCATATCCAAATCCTCGTATATATATAGAGAGAGAGAGAGAGCTCTCTGATCCACATTCAAATAACAAATTTTATTTATATTTTTATATAATTTTATAAAATATAAAAATAAATTATCATATTAATATATTATTAACTTAATTTACTTTCATTTTAACCGTAAAATTAATTATCTATTATATATATATATATATATATATATATATATATATATATATATATATATATATATATATATATATATATATTTTAATTTTTATATTTTAATATTTAATTTCTATTTATATTTATTTAAAATAAATATAAATAAAAATTTTTATATCTAAATAACATCCATATATCCATACATGTACTCATCGAACATCCAACCCCAATGGCAGATCCGGACTTGCTTGGCAGTTGGCGGATCTGCGGGTTTTAATCCAAACAACAATTGTTTGGCTGGAAAGGGCCCTTGTCTGGATTCCTTGGTGAGACCAAAGGCTACAGTGCCATTACCATAGCCATGGTGGGCTAAAAAATTATTAGAGGTTGGCAATACTCTTTTTCATGGAGCCCCAGGATCCATTCATTATTTCCCTTTTCTAAGACACCAGTCCTTGGGTAGGCGAGGCGTAGATTACCATGAGGACATTGGATTTGCAGTTTTAGCGCTCTGGCACGTTCCACCACGTCAACAAAATTTAGGATGATCCAAATTATTGACAAAACTTTGATATTTACACAATTTTTATTATATAAAACCTTAGTACAAGTAGTAGCCAGTTGTCCCTTTTTAGATACAGTAGACGTTAGGGCATAACTGGCTTATCCTCCTCTTTTTTTTTCCCTTTTTCCCCATAGCTCGTGCGCAATAGAAACCCACTTGTGCCGTGTAACCCCATTGATAAAGCACAAGATAAGTTTTGACTCTGAAAAAAATGCATACTTTTTTAGGCAAAATCATTTTATCATGTTAGGAAAGTTATAACATAACATTGATTTATAAGATGAGGATCCAAAGTTGTGATTCATGCAGTTCTTGATACCTAATAATAATGAATGTTTCACATTTCAACAGTGAGACATATGCATCTCTTGCTTGAAAGAACGCAATCAATGCATTCCATCCCATCGATACTTTTATTCCTGGAACTTTCTTGTGATGCATTCTTTGGTTCCATGAACATGTCTAGATTTGTAGCATTCGACACAATCATCATTAGTGTGGCAATTTATATTCTACCTTGTTGATTGCTTAATGTTGTTAAGCAAAACTTCTTAGAGTAGTATAAGAAGCTATTCTGTTAAAACATTTTATCATCAATACGGCGTCAAAGAGAGCGAATTATGCGTTTTAGTATAGCAATTTTCTTCCAAGTTCACCATCAAAGTTTCAGTTAAGTCTTATCAAAAAGTATTTATTATAATGATCAGTTTTAGTAATTTCTTAAAATAAGTTCCCCCGTGCTTCTCTCGTCTTCATTTAAAAAATATTGATATAAAATATTAAAATATCTATTTTGCTTTTTCATATTTTATAGTTTTTTCTTTTATTTTAGCTTTTAATTCCCTCTATATTAATTGATAAGTTGTTTCTCTTTGTCATCACTTAGGCTATATATATCATGTATTTAAATGAACAATCCGCTACCCTATGCATAAATCCTAATGTCCACCTAGTTTGGGTATTCACTATATATGCTACTAGGGCAAAATGGGTAATAAAGTCTCGAATGGACCTACTACTCCCCATGAATGCAATATAAAATCCAATTCACAACTTATTCAAGGTACATGCTAGGTATGCAGAAAAGTAACTTGTAGCAAATTATTTTGATTCTCTTTTTAATTACTTTGAGTTTGAATTCTTCTTAATTTGTGTCTGGACTAGCGAGGATCATTTTGCAATCATAGCCATTCATGATGGGTATAATATCTATGTTTGGATGACCCACTCATATATTGCTCATGTACCGCATAGCATCTATCTAATTATAATTGTCATGCCAAATATGGATAGTCATGATTGAAGAACTCGTCATCTCCATTAGGAATGGCAATTTTAGCCAATCCATTAAGTATCCGATCTAATCCGATTAGAACTCAAGATAGATATGAAATTTTGAAAAAAATATATATCCGAAGCAGGTTCGAGTTGGATATGGATAATTATATATCCTATCTTGAATCCAACTTGATATAACCTTGATATATATTCTTCTTTCAAAATTATAATAATTTTATATTATTTATATATTTGACTTGATCCAACCTAATCCCTATTATCTATTCGATCTAATCTGAAGCAAGTATGAGAAGATACATATATGTGATTTTTTATTACGGGATGGGTACAAATATGGATTAGGTTATGGGGTACATACAGATATAGACTAATCTGACCCATGCCTGCCCTGTTGCCATCTCTAATCTCCATTTTATTCATAAAAATAAGATGGTCTGGAGTTTTTTATTGTTGTCTTTCCACTTTATCCTCATTTTTTTTAACAAGAAATGTGCTTTTCTTCCTTTTTTCTTCTCCCTTTTTTGGGAAAGTCATATGCATTGCATATGCTAAACACACTAATATATATAGGAAATGAGAAGAGACTATAGTCTACTCACTCCCAACCTACAAATTCTAGTGTCTAGCCTATTGATTCCTCTTTGTTTGTTTATAGCGACCATCGGCAGCCATTGACCATCGAAACACGATCCACCAGGTATTCTCTCTCTCCTTCTTTCTGTATATGTAATGGATGATTATGTGATCTCCTTCTTTCTGTATATGTAATGTATTCTCTCTCTCTCACCTCTCATCAATAAAACCTAAACCTTACATATGTCATCTCTTCTTCTCAAACCCTAGATCTTGACAACATGTGTGCAATTTCAAAGGGGTCCAAATCTCTTATATAACTTTCTTGCCCCATTTGATACCTTAGATGCCTCTTCCTTTAAAAACTTCACAAAATCCAACCCCTTGTAGCTACTGAGAATATACCTCTTAACAAAAATCCTAGACTTTTTTTTTTTTTTTCGTGGGTTAAAGAAAGTCTTGCTGATACCCTTCTCTTAAAGCAATTCCATGGTCATAATTTGATTATGAATTCATCAAATTAGACTGCTTATTAGATTAACCATTAAATTCTTTAGTTGATCGAGTTTGAATTGCTATTTTATCAATTTTTTCAAGTTATGAATGAAGTCGAGATGGATCCATAACTTTTTTTAGAATCGGTCCCAGGTTATCTTGCTAACACCCTTTCAATTTTTTGAATTAGTTTTGGGTTTGCTACACTAAAACTAGTTTCTAAACCTAGTTGCATCTAACACAATCGATACCATAAATTATATTTAACTAATAAAGTAGACCTTAATAATGGAATATTTCTTTTAATTATTTTTAGATATGGAACCAAATCAATAAGATCAATCCAACTATCAATTTTTTCGAATTGGTGGATTCTAGCTTTGAATTTTATACATATTCAGTTAAAATTTAGATATTCTCAAATATTATTTGATAAAACCACCTCTTTGTCCCCACACACGCGCGCCCAGGCACACACACTCTCTCTCTCTGGTGGCATGGAATCAAGAGCTGCGCAATACCGCACCATATTAATGGTTGGCACATCCCCGTGGCTCCATCCATATATGCTTCCCAGCCCTCGTCCTTCCCTCCATGCCAACCCCCACAACCATCCATCTCCATCTCACCCGTTTCCCTGATTTTAAATCGGGCTCAGCGCGGTCTCAAGGTATTTGTTATTTTGCCTTTTTTTTTTTTCCAATGTAGTTTTGTATTTATTTGTTAAAAACTTTTCATTTATTAGGTTATCTAGATATCCGGCTTTGACTACTTTCTATAATAATACGGTCTACAGTAACTAATCCCTGGAGCAAGACCTTAAGAAGGGGCAATTTCTCCACCAAAAAAAATATTTATTATATTTTTCTCCACTTAAACATGGATTCGAAGATTTGATTAGATTTGGTAAAAGTCCGTGTATATACGCTCTTATGCACTTGGTCTTATTATTTCAATGGAGTTCTCTCTCTCTCTCTCTCTCTCTCTCTCTCTCTCTCTCTCTCTCTCAACGATACCTTAGCTTCTCTCTCTTAAAACTAGGCAAAACTTGTTGCAGTTGCTTGCCTTCCTGCGTCGATTACATATTTTATAAAAATTAAAAATATATTTAGGGCTATTTAGTTGATCTGATATAAAAAAATAATTTTTATATCAGATTATCATATTTGATATGAAAAATGAAGAAGAGAGATGGTAAAAGAATTAATGGATTCCATACTTATTTTTTAAAGATAAAAGATAAAATAAATACAATGGAAGATTAATGTTTGGTAAATTTTTAAGTAATGATAATTCATATTTGATTAAAATATCCTCGATAAAATTATAAATATAATCATTAATTTTATTATAATATTCTTCAAAATTTATTCAATAAAGAGCTTTTATAAAAAAATTAAGATGAAGATGACATTATATAAAGGATTATGTGATTATAGTCATCGTATAAAAATTAATTAAAGATAATAATACTATTTTAATATTAAAAAAATTATATTAAAGGATATATTTATTTTATCATATTTTCATATAGGATTATCTCTAACCAAACGTAATTATTGGGGATAAACTCTGCTTCCATCGAAATCCAGTCTGATGCTTAGCCTAATGCGACTGGTAATCATGAAAGAGCTTCGATTGAAAATTCTTCTTCCAATAGTCGAATTCCGGTCGAACTTCTTTAGCAGCTGAACTCCTCTAGCGGTCGAACCCCTCCGAACTTCCTCCAGCAGCCAAACTCCTTCAAGCAGTCGAACTCCTCCAGCAGTCGAATCCTTTCCGGACTCCTCCAGCGGTCGAACCCCTTTTGAACTCCTATAGTGATCGAACTCCTCCCAGACTTCTCCTTCGGTCGGACTTCTCCAAGAGTCAAATTTCTACCAGACTTCTCGTTCGGTCGAACTTCTCCAAGAGTCGAACTCCTATCGGACTTCTTCTTCGGTCAGATTCTTCTAGGAGCCAAACTCCTTCTAAACTTTTTTCTCAATCGGATTCCTCCAGGAGTCGAACTCCTTCCGAACGTCTTCCTCAGTCGAATTCCTTCAGGAGCCAAACTCCTATCGAACTTCTTCCTCAGTCGAATTCCTCCAGAAACCGAACTTCTTCTGGACTTCTTCCTCAGTCGGATTCCTTCAGGAGCCCAACTCCTTCCGAACCTCTCCTTCGGTCGGTTTCCTCCAAGAGCCGAACTCCTACCGGACTTCTCCTTCAGTCGAATTCCTCCAGGAGCCAAACTCTTTAACTTCTCTCTCAGTTGGATTCCTCCAGGAGCCAAACTCCTTTCGAACTTCTCCTTCAGCCAAACTTCTTCACCAGTCGAACTTCTTCAGCTGAACTTCTCCACCAATCGGACTCCTTCCGAACTTCTTCATCAACTGAACTTTTTCACCAGTCGAACTTTTTCATCAATCGAACTTTTCCACTAGTCAAACTCCTTCTAGACTTTTCCATCAGTCAAACTAAACTTCTCCATCAGTCGAACTCCATTCAGATTCCTCCAGCAGATTACTTCTAGATTTCAAGTAGCATTTCTCTCGGATGATCCTCTATAGCCGTACTTTCTTTAGGAGTCTGAACTTCTCTGAAATTGACATACATCAAAGCTCTTCATCCCTCCATGTGGTCTCGAGCGGTCAGCTATCAGACGGCTATGGCTGTCACTATTAGTCTACTACAAGCGGCGCCCCTCTCCATAATAAATCCCATGCGGCTCCGAGCGATCAGCTATCGGACGGCTATGGCTGTCACTATCAGTCTACTACAGGCGGTGCCTCTCTTCGTAACAAATCCTATGCAGCCCAGAGTGGCTAGCTACCGACAGCTACAGCTGTCACTATCAGTCTACTCTGAATTCTATCTATAAAAGAGATCCTTGATATATATTTTCTCTAAGCTCTCTTCTCCTTCTCAAAACTCTGCTGACTTCTTTTCTGAGCACTCCATTCCTATTGGCTATAAGAGCTGACTTGATCATCGGAGGATCCTATCAGAGCCACCACCACCGACTCTGGATGAAACTTTATTTTGCAGATCACCGATGGTGACCTATTCTTCCTTAACTCCAGCTCGATCCGACATTGATCAGATTCTACACCAATAGGATTGGCGTTAGAGAAAGGGCCCTCTATTTTCGAGGTACCCTTGTTCTTAAAGGAGTGCTCAGCCGACTCTGTGGATCTTTTTCTTTAAGATTCATCTCCATCCTCTCCCTCGATCCTAAGAAATGCCTCCAAAGAAAGTGACTATCTGGAGATCTATCACTTTTGCCATCAAATCTAAGCTAGACCCATCCATTCCTGCTCCAGCATCGACGCTTCAACCTCCTCCTCCACCGACAGCCATGGTAGATCCAGAGCAGTATAACCTACTGATGGAGCGGATTCAGAACCTCAACGAGATGGTGCAGGCCATGCGGCAGCCTCCGACGGTGATTTCATTAGAAAATCTACCATCGGAATGTCAGGAATCGATTCCGAGGAAGAGCACTTGGGCTAGCATACCTGTCACCCCTGGGAAGGAAAAAAAGAGAGCAGAGAATCTTTGTTTGAATCATAATTCTTCTTTGAAAGAGATCTTTCCCATCTACAGTCGGAAGCCTTTCAAGATCTACAATCGAGACGATGTTCTTGATCAGAAACTACGAAAGATGGACCGATGGATTGAGGAACTCCACCACATCATCCTACCTCGCCATGACGACGTCTGCACCAATCTTTCTTTCTCTTCTCGAATTATGCAAGAGTCTGTTCTACCGAACTTCAAGCTCCCTCAATTTGAAAGCTACGATGGAATCTCTGATCTGATCGATTACCTAGAGGTCTTTCAGACCATGATGCTGCTCGATGATGCACCAAATGCCATCTTATGTCGAGCTTTTTCATCTATCTTAAAGGAAGCAGCAAGAAACTGATAGTCGGCATTGAAGTCGGATACGATTTTCTTCTTTGATTAGATGAGCCATCAGTTTGTGGCTTATTTCGTTAGCATCCGACATTTCCATTGAGGTTCGGATTCTCTGATGAATATCAAGCAGAAGGAGGGAGAATCTATTCGAACTTATGTCATTCGATTTAATGCTGCTACATTGGAGGTCCGGAACTTAGACCAATCTGTTGCAATGGCCGCTTTCAAGGGTAGCTTTTAGAAGAATGATTTGCTATTCTCCTTGGAGAAGAAGTATCCTAAGGACTTTGCCGATTTGCTAGCTCGGACTGAAGGATATGCTCGAGCAAAAGAAGCCTTCAAGTTGAAGGACGAGGAAGCCGCAGGAGAGCAACGAGCGGATGAGTCTAATAAACCCATAGCTGATGGAGGGCCGAATAAAGTTCGGCCATACTAACAAGCACAAATGAGCCCGAACTCCTCCATGAGCTCGTCGTCAAAGAAGTCCCGATAGAAGGGCACGACGAAGTTCTCCTCCTAAAAGATTTAACAACTATGCTTCCCTCAATACTCTACGGACGTCGACCTGAAGCAAGAAAAGATCAGTCAATGGCACTACTGCAGCTAGAACCACCAATGGGGAAGGAATAATAAGGAGATCGGCCGTCTTTCGGCATCATCAATGCTATCCCTAAAGGGCTTAGTACTTTGGCGAGCCACCATCTCTCAGCCTCGAAGTTAGGAGAGACTTGCCCTAAATTGGGAAGGCCCATATGAAATAGAGGAGGTCGTCCGATCTAAAACTTATTGCCTGAAGGAGCTTGGAGGAACAATGCTCCCACGATCTTGAAACTCAGAGAATCTAAAAATATACTGTCGATAATTTTTCTTCAATAAAACTTCTTTATTTTAATATTATTATTTTTTGGTGCAAAAATTATGTAATGACAGAAAAGAAATAATAAAAAATGTCCATATTAGGAATAGAAGGAGAACCTCGTCTTAACGTGGGCAAGTCGAAGGTCTCATTCATTTTAGACGAGATGAGGGAAGAGGTCCTGACAACGGCCCTTATGTGCCTCTACAGTCTGTTAGGAATAGGAGGAGAACCTCGTCCTAACGTGAGCAAAGTCAAAGGCCTCATTCATTTTAAACGAGATGAGGGGAGAGACCCTGACAATGACCTTATGTGCCTCTATAGTCCGTTAGGAATAGGAGGAGAACCTCATCCTAACGTGAGCAAAGTTGAAGGCCTCATTCATTTTAGATAAGATGAGGGAATAGGCTCTGACAATGGTCCTTATATGCTCCTACAGCCCATTAGGAATAGGAGGAGAACCTCATCCTAACATGAGTAAAATCGAAGGCTTCGTTCATTTTAGACGAGATAAGAAGAGAGGCCCTGACAACGGTCTTTATGTGCCCCTACAGTCCATTAGGAATAGGAGAGCCTCGTCCTAACGTGAGTAAAGTCGAAGGCCTCATTCATTTTAGATGAGATAGGGAAGAGAGGCCCCAACAATAGTCCTTATGTGCCTCTACAGCCTATTAGAAATAGGAGGAGAACCTCGTTCCTAACATGAGCAAAGTCGAAGGCCTTTCATTCATTTTAGACGAGATGAGAAAAGAGGCCCTGACAATGATACTTATGTGCCTCTACAGTCCATTAGGAATAGGAGGAGAACCTCATCCTAACGTGAGCAAAGTCGAAGGCCTCATTCATTTGGGATGAGATGAAGGGAGAGGCCCTGACAATAGCCCTTATGTGCTCCTACAGTTTGTTAGGAACAAGAGGAGAACCTCGTCCTAACGTGAGCAAAATCGAAGGTCTCGTTTATTTTAGACGAGATGAGGGGAGAGATCCTGACAATGGCCCTCATATGCTCCTATAGTCCGTTAGGAACATGAGGAGAATCTCGTCCTAACGTGAGCAAAGTCAAAGGTCTCGTTCATTCTAGACGAGGTGAGAAGAGACGCCCCGACTTAGCTGAAGATAAGATCTCCTTCGAGCTCCAATCCTTCAATAGGAGATAAGATCTCCTTCAACCTTGGCAGAGATAAGATCTCTCCTAAATTTCAATGTCAACCTCAATAGGAGATAAGATCTCCTTCAATCTCGACTGGAGATAAGATCTTCCCCGAGCTTCAACTTTAATGTCAACAGAAGATCAGATCTTCTTCAACCTCGATTGGAGATAAGATCTCCTTCGAGCTTCAATCCTTCAACGGAAGATAAGATCTCCTTCAATCTCGACTAAAAATAAGATCTTTCCCGAGCTTCAACATCAACTTCAATAGGAGATAAGATCTCCTTCAATCTCAGTTGGAGATAAGATCTTCTCCGAGCTTCAAGATCAATCTCAATAGGACATAAGATCTTCTTCAACCTCGATTGGAGATAAGATCTCTCCGAGCTTCAACTTCAACGTCAACAGAAGATAAGATCTTCTTCAACCTTAGTTGGGGATAAGATCTCTCTCGAGCTCCAAACCTTTAATAGGAGATAAGATTTTCTTCAACCTCGGCTGGAGATAAGATCTTCCTCGAGCTTCAACGTCAACCTTAGGAAGATAAGATCTCCTTCAACCTCGATTGAAAATAAGATCTTCTTCGAGCTTCAACGTCAACCTCAATAGGAGATAAGATTTTCTTTAACCTCGGTTGGAGATAAGATCTCCTTCGAGCTTCAACTTCAACGTCAATAGGAGATAAGATCTCCTTCAATTTTGGCTGAAGATAAGATCTTCTTCAACCTCAACTGGAGATAAGATCTCTCCCAAATTTCAACGTCAACCTCAACAGGAGATAAGATCTCCTCAACCTCGATTGGAGATAAGATCTCCTCCAAAATTCAACATCAACCTCAATAGGAGGAGATCAATCTCTGGAGATAATCTCTTCGATCTTCTTCAATCCGGTTGGAGATAAGACTTCAACGATCTTCCAAAAGATAAGATTCTCCTTCAACCTCTTCCTCAAGCTTTAACTTCAATGTCAACAGAAGATAAGATCTCCTTCAACCTCAATTGGAGATAAGATCTCCTCCGAGCTTCAACGTCAATCTCAATAGGAGATAGGATCTTCTTCAAACCTCGATTGGAGATAAGATCTCCCCCGAGCTTCAACGTCAACCTCAAAAAGATATAAGATCTTCCTCGAGCTCCAACCCTTCAACCTCGACTGGAGATAAGATCTCTTTCGAGCAACCTTCAACCTCGACTGGAAATAAGATCTCTTCGAGCTTCAATGTCAATCTCAAGATCTCCTTCAACCTCTCTAAGATCTCTTCGAGCTTCAACTTTCAACGTCAACAGGAGATAAGATCTCCTTCAACCTCAGTTGGAGATAAGATCTCCCTCGAGCTCCAACCCTTCAACAGGAGATAAGATCTTCTTCAACCTCGGTTGGAGATAAGATCTCTCCTGAGCTTTAACATCAACCTCAATAGGAGATAAGATCTTCTTCAACCTCGACTAAAGATAAGATCTCCCCCGAGCTTCAACTTCAACATCAATAGGAGATAAGATCTTCTCAACCTCAACTGAAGATAAGATCTCTCCTTCAATAAGCTGAGAGATAAGATCTCTTGACTGAGCTTCTGACGTCAACCTTAACAGAAGATAAGATCTCCTCCGAGCTTCAACGCCAACCTCAATAGAAGATAAGATCTCCTTCAATCTCGATTGGAGATAAGATCTTTTTCGAGCTTCAACTTCAATGTCAACAGAAGATAAGATCTCCTTTAACCTCGGTTGGAGATAAGATCTCTTCCGAGCTTCAATGTCAACCTCAACAGGAGATAGGATCTCCTTCAATCTCAACTGGAGATAAGATCTCTTCTGAGCTTCAACGTCAATCTCAACAGGAGATAAGATATCCTCCGAGCTTCGATCCTTCAATCTCGGCTGTAGATAAGATCTCCTTCGAGCTTCAACTTCAACGTCAATAGAAAATAAGATCTCCTTTAATCTTGGCTGGAGATAAGATCTCCCCCGAGCTTCAACGTCAACCTCAATAGGAGATAAGATCTTCTTCAATCACGGCTGAAAATAAGATCTTCTTCGAGCTTCAACTTCAATGTCAACAGAAGATAAGATCTCTCTTGAGCTTCAACGTCAACCTCAACAGGAGATAAGATCTCCTTCAATCTCGACTGGAGATAAGATTTTCTTCGAGTTTCAACTTCAACATCAACAGGGGATAAGATCTCTTTTAACCTCGGCTGGAGATAAGATCTCTTCCGAGCTTCAACGTTAACTTCAATAGGAGATAGGATTTTCTTCAACCTCGATTGGAGATAAAATCTCTCTCGAGCTTCAACGTCAACCTCAATAGGAGATAAGTTCTCCCCCGAGCTCCGCTTCTTCAACCTCAGTTGGAGGTAAGATCTTCCGCGAGCTTTAACTTCAACGTCAATAGGAGATAAGATCTCCTTAACCTTGGTTGGAGATAAGATTTCCTCCGAGCTTCAATGTCAATCTCAACAGAAAATAAGATCTCCTCCGAGCTCCAACCCTTCAATCTCGGCTGGAGATAACATCTTTTTCAAGCTCCAACCCTTCAACAGGAGATAAGATCTTCTTCAATATCGGCTGAAGATAAAATCTCTTCCGAGCTTCAATGTCAACCTCAATGGAAGATAAGATTTTCTTCAACCTCGGATGAAGATAAGATCTCCCCCGAGCTTCAACGTCAACCTCAACGGAGGATAAGATCTCCTTCAACCCAGTAGAAAATAAGATCTTCCTTGAGCTTCAATCTCAATGAGTGTAGAGCTCAAAAAAGGAGTTCGACAGTCATCTTTTTATACTTCCTTCTTTCAAATTTCGAACTCGAAAGTGGGAGGACTATTGTTGGGGCTAAATTTTGCTCCCATCGAAGTCCAGTCTGATGCTTAGTCTAATGCGAGTGGTAATCATGGAATAGCTTCGATTGAAAATTCTTCCTCCAGTAGTCGAATCCCGACCGAACTTCTTTAGCAGTCGAACTCCTCCAGCGGTCGAACCCCCCGGACTCCCTCCAGCTGTCGAATCCCAGCCGAACTTCTTCAAACAGTCGAACTCCTCCAACGGCCGAACCCCTCCTGAACTCCTCCAGTGGTCGAACCCTTTTCGAACTCCTACAGCGGTCGAACTTCTTCCGAACTCCTCCTTCGATCGGACTCCTTCAAGAGTCGAACTCCTACCAAACTTTTTCTTCGGTTGGATTCCTCCAGATTTCGGACCTCTCCCTCAGTCGGATTCCTCCAGGAGCCGAACTCTTTCTGGACCTTTTTCTTAGTCGGATTCTTTCAGAAGCCAAACTCCTTCCGGACTTCTTCCTCAGTCGAATTCCTCCAGGAGCCCAACTTCTTTCGGACTTCTCCTTCGATCGATTTTCTTCAGGAGCCGAACTCCTACTGGACTTCTATAAAAGGGACCCTCCAGATACGTTTTCTCTAAGCTCTCTTCTCCTTCTCAAAATTTTGCTGACTTTTTTCGTGAGCACTCCATTCTTGTTGGCCAAAAGAGCTGACTTGATCGTCGGATGATCCTGCTAGAGCCACCACCACCAACTCCGAGCAGGACTTTATTTTGCAGGTCATCGGCGGCGACCTCTTCTTCCCCAACTCCAGCTCGATTCGACGTCGACCAGATTCTGCACCAAAAAGAATAATCATTTTTTGGTATCAATTTATAGAGTAATTTTTATACCAACTAAATATAATAAAAATTATTTTTTTCTATAATTATTTTTTTAGATAAATAATTCTTATGAATTATTAGATTTTTTCATAATCTAATATACCCCAACTAAATGGATTTGTATTTTTAATGGATTAATATTGTGCATCTTGTTTTGAGTATATTGGATACAATTATATCCAATAGTAAATGTGAAATAAATGACTTCATTCCCCTATTTCATTCTTACAGTCCCAGGCTCTTTCATCCCTTTCTCACTTGCTAGTTCTTCTCAGCATCTTTTCTTATAAATCCTTATATAAATATCTTTTCTTTATCAATGAATTATAAGTGGCAATCCCTGCCTTCTTTTCAATTAAAAAATAAATAAATAAATGCAGCTTACCACTTTGCTTTCGGACCAGAGATGTTACCTCCGATTTCTGAGGAAGAACACCAATAAATTCAAAACACAAGGCTTCATGTATATTATATTTCATGTACGTACGTACGTACGTATGTATATACATATAGATACATACATACATACATACATACATATATATATATGTATATACATATGTATATATATATATATACATAATATATATATATACATATGTATATATATATACATATGTATATGTATATATATACATATCTATATGTATATATATATATATATATATATATATATATAATATATATATGTATGTATGTATGTATGTATGTTATATATATATATATATATATATATATATATATATATATATATATATATATATATATATTCTGAGAGAGAGGGAGGGAGACCTCCTTGGTAGTATGATTACCCATGGATATATGCTTAGAAAGGCATAATATGTTTTGCAGGTTTTTGGCTTCTTAGGTGGCTTGAACATTGTTTCTGAAACATTGGTTTTCTAAGGACTTCCATGCATAATCTTGTTTCTTTTCTTTTCCCTTTTTTTCAGGCATATCTGTAGCATAAACATTGGATTTGGAGTCATATGACCCATATATTACTGTGGTTGGGTCCGGCTCCTCATGGGTAGCAACATCTCAGATTTTATTGACATATATGAGACTTCTAATGCTTTGATTGATTATTCTTCTTGTAGAACATAACCTTTGTTTCGAAGACAGCTGCAATGCACACAGCGTTTGCACTATCCAACTTCTGATCATTGATCAAAGGAGCATAACTGAGTGGGTCTGGATAGAAATTGTCACCACGGCTACCTTTTTCTTGAAAAAAAAAAAAAACAGCGGAAGCCATTGCTTGTTCCTGAACTTAAAAGAAGGAATGGAGCATTTACTTTTGCTTTTTATATTATTAATATTGGAGATAAATTTCGCTTCCATCGAAGTTCAGTTTGATATTTAGCCTAATGCAACTAGTAATCATGGAAGAGCTTCGATCGAGAATTCTTCCTCCAACGATCGAATCTCAGCCGAACCCCTTCCGGACTCCCTCCAACGATCGATCCTAGCCAAACTCCTTCAAACAGTCGAACTCCTTCAGTGGCCGAATTTCTTTCGAACTCCTACAGCGGCCGAACTCTATTCGTACTTCTCCATTAGTCGGACTCCCTCTCGACTTCTCCATCAATCGAACTCTTCTCAGACTTCTCCTTCGGTTGGACTTCTCCGTCAGTCGGACTCCTCTTGGATTTCTCCTTCCGTCGGATTTCTCTAGGAGCCAAACTCCTTTCGGATTTCCCCTTTAGTCAAACTTCATCTGGATTCCTCTAGCGGATTACTTTCAGATTTCAAGTAGTATTTCTTCCAGATGATCTCCTCTAGCCATATTTCCTTTAGGAGTCCGAACTCCTCTGGAGAATTGATATATGTCAAAGTTCTTCACCAACCAACGCCTACTTCCTCTGAACTTTGACTATTAAATCTCAATGAACAGACGATCTTACTACCGAATGGTTACGACTGTTATTTATCAGGATGGTTAGGACTGTCATTTATCAGTTTGCTACAGATGACTCCACTATCGGACTGTTACGACAGGCTTCGTCTATAAAAAGGGATTCTTCAGATAAGTTTTCTCAAGCTCTCTTCTTCTTCTCCAACTCAAGCTCGATCCGGCATCAACCAGATTCTGCACCAACAGGATTGGCGCTAAAGGAAGGGCCCTCTATTTTTGAGATATCCTTGTTCTTAAAGGAGTGCTCAGCCAACCCTGTGGATCTTTTTCTTTAAGGTCCATCTTCATCCTCTCCCTCAATCCCAAGAAATGCCTCTAAAGAAGGTGACTACCTGAAGATCTATCACTTCTACCGTCAGATTCGAGCAAGACCCATCCATTTTTGCTCCAGCATCGGTACTTCAATCTCGACTGGAGATAAAATTTTCCTCGAACTCCAACCCTTCAACAGGAGATAAGATCTTCTCCGAGCTTCAACGTCAACCTCAACAGGAGATAAGATTTCATTCAACCTCGACTGGAGATAAGATCTCTTCCGAGCTCCAACTTTAACCTCAACAAGAGATAAGATCTTCTTCAACCTCGACTGGAGATAAGATCTTCCTCGAGCTTCAATGCGAACGTCAACAGGAGATAAGATCTTCAACCTCGTCTGAAGATAAGATCTCCTTCGAGCTTCAACTTCAACCTCAATAGAAGATAAGATCTCCTTCAATCTCGGCTGGAGATAAGATCTTCTCCGATCTTCAACGTCAACCTCAATAGGAGATAAGATCTCCTTCAATCTCGACTGAAAATAAGATCTCCCCCGAGCTCCAATTTCAACCTGAACAGGAGATAAGATCTCCTTCAACCTCGGCTGAAGATAAGATCTCCTCCGAGCTCTAACCCTTCAATAGAAGATAAGATTTTCTTCAACCTCGGTTGGAGATAAGATCTCTTCCAAGTTTCAACTTCAATCTCATCAACCTCGGCTGGAGATAAGATCTTCTCCGAGCTTCAACATCAACCTCAATAGGAGATAAGATCTTCTTCAATCTCTACTGGAGATAAGATCTCCCTCGAGTTTTAACTTCAATCTCAATAGGATATCTCCTTCAACCTCGGCTGGAGATAAGATCTTCCTCGAGCTCCAACTTCAACCTCAACAGGAGATAAGATCTCTTCCGAGCTCCAACCCTTCAATAGGAGATAAGATCTCTCCCGAGCTTCAACTTCAACCTCTACTGAAGATAAGATCTCCTTCAACCTCGGCTGGAGGTAAAATCTCTTCTGAGATTCAACCTCAATGGATGTAGAGCTCGAAAAAGAACTTCGACAGTCATTTTTTTGTACTCCTTTCTTTCAAATTTTGAACTCGAAAGTGGAAAAACTATTGTTAGGGATAAACCCCGCTCCCACCGAAGTCCAGTCTGATGCTTAGCCTAATACAACTGGTAATCACGGAAGAGCTTCGATCGAAAATTCTTCCTCCAGCGATTGAACCCTAGCCGAACTCTTCCAGCGGCCGAATCTCTCTTGGACTCCCTCCAGCAGCCGATCCCAGCCAAACTTCTTTAAACAGTCGAACTCTTCTAGTGGCCAAACTCCATCCGAACTTCCTTTGGACTTCTCCATCAGTTGAACTCTTCCCAGATTTCTCCTTCGGCCGAATTTCTCCGTCAGTCAAACTCCTCCTGGACTTCTTCTTTTGTCGGATTCCTCCAGAAGTCGAACTTCTTTCGTACTTCTTCTTCAGTCAAACTTTATCTGGATTCCTCTAGTGGATTACTTCAAGATTTCAAGTAGTATTTCTCTTAGATGATCTCCTCTAGCCGTATTTCTTTTAGGAGTCCGAACTCCTTTGGAGAATTGATATATGTCAAAGTTCTTCACCAATCAACGTTTGCTTTCTTCGGACTTCGACTATTAAATCTCAACGAACAAGCGATCCCACTATCGGACGGTTACGACTGTCATTTATCAGGACTGTTACGACTGTCATTTATTAGTTTGCTACAGATGACTTCACTATCGGACGATTACGACAGGCTCCGTCTATAAAATTTTTTTTTCAGATACATTTTATCTAAGTTCTCTTCTTCTTCTTCAACTCCAGCTCGATCTGGCATCAACCAAATTCTGCACCAACAATTAACATAATAACATACTAGATGGGTGGTTGATGTTGAAGATGGCATCATTTTTTGTGCTGATTTATTCTCTCTTTTGGTTGCATTGTTGAAGTTGTTGCATATCAGGACTTCATAGTACTTGTCGATATCTATCTAATGGTGTTGATCTGATTCCGTTGGTAAGAATATATGCTTACATGTTTCAAAATGAATCAAAAGGATAAAAAAGAATCTAGCAGCCATCTTGGTGTATCACCTTTTTCATCCATTCTTTAGGTTTCCTCGATCGATCGCATAGCACATTTATGACAGTGTAATTACCTGGAAGACCTTTTAACTTTATAACATAATGTATTTCATGTATGGGCATGTGTCAGAAGGAAATGTTCTATAATACTGTTCTTTTTTAAGAGGAAAAAAAAAAGGCAAGGCCCAATTCAGTTCTATTGTGTTTTTAAATTTGCTATCGGTAACCATAATCTGTTAATTTCATGATCTCTATTGCAGGTTCTCAAAAAATGCCATGGAGTTCAGAATCAAGAGGGGAAAAGAGAACAGCAATATTTATCCCAGAGAAAAACAAAAGGGTTCGCAGCGAGTGTGGGCAGCGAGAGTTATCAAACAGAAAATCCAAAAAGATACCACCAGATGCTATGGTTCTAATACTTTCAAGACTTCCTACAAAGTCTGTTGCGAGATTCAGGTCTGTTTCCAAGCTTTGGAATTCTTTAACCTGCGAACCTAGTTTCGCTCTCCAGCAGTTCAGAAATGGACCTAACAAGGATAGGCCGAGTGTCCTTATTCTAAGCTGGCGATGCAACATCGAGTTCTCTTTAAAACAGTTCGAGGAAGGTAGGCCTATGTCTGAAAAGTTATATTTTATAGGTCCAAAACGGCTTCCATGCTATGTCATGACAAATTCCTGCAATGGCTTGATCTGTGTTCTGGGGCTCAGGAGTGCTATTATGGTAAACCCAGGCACTGGGGAAGTTACAACGCTTCCTGAAGGCACCATAGGCTGCAACAATTCCAAATTACCGATAAGTGGTGGGTTAGGCTTTGATGTCTCCACAGGTGAATATAAAGTGGTTCGGTTTGTACATCGTCTGGATCGAACTGTAGCATGTGAGGTCCTTACTCTAGGCTCACAGTCATGGAGAAGAATCAGCAATGCCCCTCTGCCAGACACTGTTAGGCCACCTGTGGTTGTGAACGAAGCCATACATTGGACAGCAAAGTGTGACAGGCATGATGGTCCAGAAGTTGCCGTTTCATTTGATATAAGACATGAAACGTTTGATGTAATAATGCATCCAGAGGGCAGCTGCTCATCAAAGATTGGGAGTATGGTATCTGTTGTTGGGGAGTTGGCGGGATATTTATGTGTCTCCGATAAGAACACTTTGACTTCCCAAATGGACATATGGATTCTAGTGGACTACAGTCAGCGGCGATGGATAAAGCAATACAGCATCAATTTGCTGGTAATGGAGAACTGTTCATGGGATTATGTTCGTGTGGTGAAACCCCTGACCATCCGTGATGGGAACATTTTATTGACAGATGGACGTGGCAGGTTCGATTATTATGAACCCGAGAGCGGAAGCTTTCGCATGCTGATGCATGACTCTGCAGCTTGTGGATATACTACTCTTCATGTGGAAAGCCTTATTTCACCTGCAGCGGTTCAACAAGGCACCGGCTTAGCTTATGGGCGTGGTAATCTTAATGCGGAAAATTGAATCTCGCTCGGAGCTGCTCGGCGGTGCATGGGCAGGGGAATGCCATGGAAGATCACTGTTGGGTAGTCCTGATCAGTCTGCTGGCCTGCACAAACCTATATATGAACCATCCCAGGTGGAGTGTCTGCATTTGGAAAGCATAGGTGGCAGAGCATGACTTGCACGCATGATGCTCTCGTGGCACAGAGAGAGGACACCATGCGAGAAGCTGCTGCAGCCCACAAGTTGGCTGCCTATTTACTGAGACTGCCTGAAATTAGTCAATATATATGTTTTTCTTAACTCCATGTTAAACTTGATGATGATGTTTATCCTCTCTCTCTCTCTCTCTCTCTCGTGAAAATGGGGATGCTTTTTACAGGAAATTCCTTTTATGTGATTAGAATATTAATTTGTGGAGTTTTATATTTTATTTAATATGTGCATGCTTTTATGTTGGTAAGAAAGTGACATGCAGGTTGCACCGTGAGTTACAATATCCTGTAATTTATGTAGAAGATGATGACGGCTGGTTGATGCAGAAGAATTCACATAGAAATTTTTGCCATTCTTAACGTGGTTGCTGGTCGTGCATGGGAAGTCATTCCTTGCGATATAGGTCATGTTGAGATTTTTGTTGGAAGTCATTCAGATCACAGTTAGATTTGCATGCTCCCAGGATGTTGCCCTGCAGTGAACATATATGAAAATAGTTTGAGATGTCAATTAGAAGTGCTCGATCCTCCTTGTGTTGCATTTCATGGTGTGATAGTCCATACCGACTAAAAATAAATAAAATAATCTCTATTTAATACTTAAAGTATTCTACAAATTAAGTTGGGCTATAGCATTTTGCGCTGTGTGGGTTGCTGGGCTTTGTTTGGGCTGACATATTTGGGGCGGTATCATACTATCATTTGGGACCACGTTGGAATGGATTGTGTATCACTATCATTTGGAGCCACGTTGGAATAGATTGTGCATCACGATCATGTGGGGTCATATTGGAATAGACTGCATCTCATTATCCTTTAAAATAGAAGAGTTTGTGATAGTTTCATACCGACTAAAAATAAATAAAATAATCTTTATATAATATTTAAAGTATTCTATAAATTAAGTTGGGCTATAGTATTTTGGGCCGCATGATTTAGACCCGAATAGGTTGCTGGGCTTTATTTAGGCCGGTTGTTTTGAGAGAAAAATTTGTTGTTGTTTAGTGGATTATTTGGGGCGTGACCGGAGCACGCCCTTTCAAGGGATATTCTTTAAGTCACGAAATCAGCGTTTTTTTGTCGGAAATTGGCGAGTCTCGGATATTTTATTTCGAAGGATACATAAGCGGCCATGCACTCCGAGTTTGACAAAGTAGGGTTGGGACCCCGGCTACATGGCGAAGGACAAACCAAAAGACACTGTCAGGTAGAGACCAGAGAGATCACCGGCCCAACGACCGAGTCGAATACGAAAACAAAGCCTCTCCCATGCTCGGCTTAAACAATGGAAATGGAGTCTTCTTGGAGAACAGGGTTTAGGGCCTGTCATGAAGCATGCGGACTCTCTTGTATTTTGTGTTCATTGGCCATGGACTGGTGAAGGTGCCAGGCTATAGCTCAATCGAGTGGATCCGCCGAATATTCCAGCCGGTGATGGACGTTCGCAGGGCATGGGCACCATCATGCTGGGGCCTATACTCCCCATCCCTCCGTGCCGGATTCTTGCATGGTGTTTGGTCCAATGACCGTCTCGCTAGTTTTCTGCCCGAAAAGAAGCCTAATACATGATAGAGTTAGAGGTATGATAGAATTGATATATTGCCGTTTGTTTGGGGACGTTTAATCATATTGCCGTATACGTATTTGTTTTGTTTCGGAACGGAATGAGTTAGCCACCCTTCCAAACTTAGGTTGATGCGTGACGTAGTCAGTTTCCAAGAAACCAAATAGTCTGCAGTCAAACCTCTCTCTTAAAGGGTTCAGGGCGGTTCCAATACTTCTCAATGGAGAATGCTCGATTTTAGGAGGACTGCGAGTGGCATCTTGGTTGGAATGAATGAATCCAAATAGGAGGGGCTTTTTTTTTTTTTTTTTTTTTTTTGAATTAACTATGGTAACTGGTGGTGATTAGTGTTGCAGGTATCTGGGTGAAGCAGAATGGGGCATGCGGTGAACGGAAGATATGCAGGAAGGTGGCTGGATTGACAAGACGGGCTTTTGATATGCAGATTTCAGGTAGAGCCTTCACCCTGTTTTGAGGGACTATCATTTTATCCAAGTCTGGATAATTGTTGCTGCTGCAATCGTTGGCATCGACGGTCTGGAGGCACAGGAGTCGGCCGCGGACCGTGTCGAAGAGCAACACGATCGCACCAAACCATTTCGGCCAGGCCCTATCCGGGGACCCTCTGCCGGGTCCTGGGCCTATTCCATCCGCCGGTGGCGAAGGAGCGTCGCCGTCTTCCTGTCGAGACAGTGGTGGCGGTGGAGGACGGCAACCGTGCCTTTGTTCGAGTGGAGGTGGCAGAGGGCCAGCAAAGTGCAAACTCTAGTAACCTGAAGCTTTTCTTTTCCAAATCCCGGAGAGAGGTCACCGGGCCTTGCTAAGAATTAACTTGGTTGTGTTCTCGGTGACCTTTTTGGTTGTGCTCTGTCGACTCACCGACAAATTTTCTAACTGAATACAAGCAGAGACTACCGGGACATATAAATCTTGTCTGCGTACTCCTTATGAATCTTGATAAAATTTGACTAGCATGCACATTTTGTTCTTCATTTTTTTGAACGGAGATCCAAAATTAACCATAAGTCAAGGTTTTTTTGGTCATAATCTTTAGAAGGGTGGAGTAAGTAAAGCCAATTGAGTTTGATATTACCAAAACAAGCACCTTGTATAATATGCTTTATCGTCTTACTAGTGATGTTGCCGTTTATATAGAAGCAAAAATTTTCAAGTTAAACATACACTCTTTGGTACGAAGCTCTCAAAGACCAAGTTCCCAAAACCGTCCTCCTTCCTAGAATTTCACAATATGGAACTTCTCTATTTATATGTTGACATGATATTCTAAGAAATGGACCCAATCTTGTACTCTAGATTTACTTCCACATTTAACAAAGTGAATAATTTAGAAGACAAGTGATCGCGGAGATAAGAGGGATCAAATAAATGATTCATGCCATTCATGATAGAATAGGACACAGGAATTGAGGGTTAAAAGCACACAGCCAGCAGCCTCTACTTCTGGGAATCAAACAGGGCAATTCAGATATCAGAACACCACCATCCCGGACCGCATTATATTATATAATTCGTACAGTCTACAGTTCAAAGTGACAGAAGAAGTGAGACTTGAAGCATCATTATTCATACGGTCGTCATTCTTGTCTGTAAACTTCACCAAAAAAGCATCATTCCGTACCATAAAATACCCACCAGAGGATCAAAAGCAAACACCTTCAAGCTCCAACCGCAAAATTCTAGCAATGGGAGATGTCTAAACTAAAACATTGAACTTCTTTTCCAAAATATCTACCGCAAAGAATGAAACATTTAAGGTATCCACTCATGTCAAAAGTTCTAATCACCAGAACCTTTTTATTTTTGGGAGAAAAGGGAGAGAGAACATGGTTCTCACAAAAAGAAAACCCAAGGGGTCAGATTACATTACCCTTTTTTTTTTTTCCCTTTTGAGGACGAAGGCAATATTAAGAGCACTACCCAAATCACCAAAAACACTTCATCACGCCAATCTATGAGCAAGATAGAAGCATTCAATTAGATCTTGTGCTGATAAGTCCTTCAGATCCCATTTTCCCATCTTTCTCCCCTTGACCTCCTACCAAACCCATCCCCAAATCCTTCACCATGTACTCAACAAACCCACCAGGTATAGAATCCTCTACCCAAAGATCGCCATCGCATCAGACTCCGCCGCCCCGCCCCTCACCGCCCCCAAGAAAATTCTCTTCTCCAGCTCCACCTCCTCGGCGAACAGCAACGCTTTGCTGAGTCCAAGAATGCTCCCTCCCACGGCGATCTCTGCTGCTCTGCCCGCCTTCCCCATTATCTCGAACAGCGGCGAAAGCCATTCGACGAACTTCTCGCGCCCTCCGGCGAGAACCGCCAGCTTCCCGCCCGGGCTCCGACGTCCCAACCGGAGACGGCGCACCGACGGCCCAGCAACCTTTAGATCGAGCGGCCAACGCGATCTCCCGGGCGAGCGCCGGGTCGCTGCTGGTGGTGTCGATAGGGACGCCGCTGGCGGGGAGGGTGGAAAGGACGCCGGAAGATTGGCCAACCATGGTGAAGACGACGTCGCTGGACGGGAAGGCGTCGGCCGGGGCGGAGACGACCCGGGCGCCGAATCGGGCGAGACGCTTAAGGGCGTAGACGGCCGGCCATAGGGACGCCCGCCACCCCAGTTCCGATCAATCAGTAAAATAATTGTCCCACCACAACACACAAATAGAACCCAATCTAAAAGCCTGAATCCAACCACTCGAAGCCATCGCTTTTCTTTTTAAAAGAGAAGGGCAAAATCGTTTTTTTCTTAATTTTAATTAAGAGATAAATGTTGAGAAATGGGTGTACAAAGAGAGAGAATGGAAGGATTAGATGTGGCAACCGCAGCAGAGGTAGAAGCATCCAAAGGCGGCGACGAGAACGATGGCCTCCAGGAAGTAGAGGACGTAGAAGACGACATCGTCGAAGAAGGAGAAGCGGACGGTGACGCGCTTCCACCGCCAAGGGGTGGAAAAGCGGAGCTTCCACCGCCAAGGGGTGGAAAAGCGGAGCTTCCACGGCCAGCGGTAGTCCTTGTTCAGCCTCTTGAACCATCCGTACTTCGCCCCCATTGCCGAAGAAGAAGAGCTGATGATGATGGTGGGCCAAAGTTAGCTACAGATGTTTTAGTTAAAAGAAAGAGACAGAGAAGAGAGAAACAGAGGGGATAAGTGAGATCAAGTTTGAAACGGAAAGGACGGAAGAGAAGGACGGGTGGCGGGGCGTATATAAAGGACGCGGAGGAGGGCTTTTGGAAGCTTCGTCTACACGCGTTTTGGCTGGGGGAGGCGAGGGCTGTCCTATCTCGTCTCCAGTTTGCTTAAGGAACAAGGAGGTGGGGGAGGGATATTTGGGCCATTCGGGGTGGGTCGGAATTAAAAAGAAGTGGTCGGGAGTGTTTTACTTTTTCTCTTTTAATAGATTCGAGGTGTTTTTCAAATATAAAATGGATGAATTAATTTTTTTTATGAAAATGAATGAATCAAACCATTCTAGATAAATCCGTAGAAATAAAAAAATAAAATATTTAAAGATTTGTTGGAAAAAAAAAAAGGTTCTGGTCTTTGGAGAGAGATCATGGAGAGCCTAAGTTGTGGGCAATAGACGCGAAAGAAGCACAACCGGGCGGGCCCTGTGATTACTTACACAAAATTACCGAACCCCTGCATACAATAACAAGCTTGACAACCAGCACCATTTCCCTTGCATCTATCATGTGACGAGAGTAATTTCGTTTGACTGAGAAGATACCCACTAGCTTATATATTGACTAATTAGTTTCAGAGTATTAGTTCAAGGCAAAACTTGCACTGCTAAGTGAATGCTCGATATACCATGGGAAATCACCTAACCATCTATTATTATCATTTCAATAACTGCTAATGTGGTGGCCCAAATAGATCAAGTTAGATGTTATGAGTGAGATTAACAGTCCATGTTATTTTTGCTGTAGCTATGATGTATGCTGAAACAAGTTTGCTTTCCGACCGGTAATGGTATTAGTGAAAACATGTTAGGTAAGGCTTTGCCATTTCAAATCTTGAAACCTAAACCATTTGCAGCCATTATTCGGGCTTATAAGGCTCCATTTCTAATAAATAAAGTAATTTGAGTCAAACCATGCTTAAGATAGCTTGACTTAATTCCTTTTTATCTTTTCCCCCCTCAAAAGACGTTAGATTTTCTTCATTTTCTCATAAAGCGGGTTATGTAAAATGGCGACAATTTTCATTCCTGGATTAGTCCAAAGCCAAAGTTTTATCTATGGCATATTAAACTCCAATTTTATGAACAAAGTAATTTTGGGCAGATAATGTTTAGATTGGCCTTGAATTAGTTGCACTATCATTGGACGCAAGCATAACCGATTTGAATATGGGTTATGTACACCTACGATACACATTATATATTTATCTCTAAATCGGGACACTCTTATAAAATTTACCTTCGTCTTGCCTTCAGCTAATACCATTCTAAGGTAACCTTTAACCTACCCAAACAGAACTATAGTTCCAACATTAGACATGAGATATTGAATCAACAACAATTCGGCAAAACGATGGTTCAAACATAATCAAGTAGCTATATTCTCAAAACACTTTCTGGTGTGACAATCCGGTATAATTGCACCAAGCCGGCTCATGTATTCCCTCCAATCCAGAGAAAGCGGGAATATTTGATATGAGAATCTACTTTCTAGACGTGAGTTTAATCACTTCTTTAACACAAAGAATAATATCTCCTTCACATGTCCTCTTGCCCTGTTAGGCATATTGAATTTGCTTTCAAAGCGTGAGAGGCTTAGAGGGTTGGAGGAACCGGTCCAAAGAAGCGTGACAACTGTCAAAAGGGTGGAGTGGAAGGAGACAGCTGGAATGCCTGCAGCGTGGTTGGATGGAAATGGTATAGCTTTTGCTTCCACCCAAGCTTTCGCTGACCAACAGAAGGATCGAAAGGGAAGGAAAGTTATTCTCTCGTCGTTGAGAGAACACCAGACAGCATCGATGAGGCAAATCAATATCTCACATGAAAAATACTTTCTACACTGTAAGTGGTGCAGCTCCGTGGATATTATCTACGGTGATCGACTCTCACGCATATATATATATATATATATATATATATACTTTTTTTTTCTTCTCCGACTCCGTGAGAGTAGGCAATGTCCGCCGCGGATGTAGGAAGTATTTTCCTATCTCACCTGAAATTTTGCAAGGAGCCCATTAGTGTTTGGGCTCATCGACACCTTAATCGATAAAGAGGAGCCACATATAAAGGCATTCACTAGTCTAGACTAATCATGTTGGCCATGAGAAACAATTTAATTTATGACAAAGGGCTTAGATGCTAGATTTCAGATTCCATGGGAAAGCTGACTTTATAATCTATCACAGCTAGGTGACAACTCGGGATGGGTTCATTGGAATCACCATCAAAAGTTGCAAAATACTTTGACATCTAATGACACCCAAATTAGCATGCTTATACTGAACTATGGGACCTACCTGTAAGCGTGAGAGGTGTGGGTGTTATATGAAGGAGTTTCAAGTGTTGATTCAATTCTATGGTCCAGCTAAACCTAGCATCCCAACTGGTCATACATTTAATATACTTGCAACCGCTACGTGTTGAGAGCAAATGCATACATCGACTCCTAAAGGACTGAATGCTTGCACTCTTTTCCTCCAAAAGCCAAAAAGAAAAGAAAAGGCGTGCAGATCACATTGGCTCCTGAATTGCCTGACGCTAACTTAAAAGCATGGGACCTTGCTGCCATTGTGGAGCAACGTTTGGCAGGTGGTCCCCTCGATGATCCAATTACCGATGTGTCGAGCACCCATCGGAAGCATGAAGCTTTAATGAATATATAAACTGCGTGGATTATGTTGCTAGCTGTATAGGTTAATTTTCTTGCTTAATGTTACTTTACGTTGATGGAGACACATTTAGGGGGCACAATCATTGTGTCGCAATCCCATGCAAGACACTGGCTTCCATTATGACAGACTGCATCTTTTCCTTGGGAGTTCTTATGAATCAAAACTCTGTTTTCCCAATGGTAACAAGGAAGTCATCAAGTGTTTCTTGAAGCAAGCCTTAATATGGTCTAACTGATACGAGGTCCAACCATAACAATATCTACAAGGAAATGGTGGTGGGGCGATTGTTTGTTGGCGTTAAGGCACTTACGAAAAGGTCTCGCGCGTTTACTGCGTTTTCCTTCTATAAAGCCCCCTCAAATATTTCTTCTAAGTCACCATATTTCTTCTCTTTAACGAGAACTAATCATTTTAGTTTCTGCAAAATAAATATTTAAATGAATTCCATTCTTGTACCTTTAGAAAATTTGAAAACGTCTTAAGCTTACCAATCCTCCACTTTCTCTGTTCCATCACCATTATGCTCTTCGATGGTAGCCCCAATGAATTTTGATATTTTGAAAAAGATGGAGATGGTATTATCTTCATTTTATATTCACTGATTTCCTTTCGACGAGGTTCTATTCTATAAGCAACAATGCATCGATAGAAGGCATGCTATCCATATTTGCTGGAGAAGTCCAATTCTAAAAAAAAAAAATTCAATGTTTTTTCCTCAAAATTATAGGTCCACCTGTTCCATGTAACTATGAAATAGGTAACATCATCAAAGGGGGGGTAAAAAAGGGGAGATATATAGCTCACCTTACATATATGCGTATATTTTGATGATTTATAGCTTACCATGTTAATCGAAGTTGTATAGCTTTTTGAGAGTTGTTAGTCATACAGAAATCAATCATCTAAAAGGTCCTAAAATATCCATTTTCTCATGTAAATTTATTCAGGTACGGAAAGTCCCATTCCAATTTCCAAACAGTTCAATTGGTTGTTTTAGATTCAACATAAACCGTAGTCCTTTCATGAACGTTTATTTCCATTTAGAAAACAACCTTACATTTATCGATGCTTCATTTCTTACCATTCACATCTCAAAATAGTATTTCTGTTTGCATGAAGGTGCAGCAATTTATAATAAAATAACAAGATTTGTCAGAGAAAGAAGCTTATTCTTTTTATCATAAATCTCATCAACTGGATTTTTTTTTAATGTTTTCAGAACTCTACTGGAGATTTCTTCCCCTATTTATGAGACATGATGAGGAATGGCAGTATCATGCCTACTGTTCCTTCTTTATTTAGCAACAGAATGAAATCATCTGTTGTTGGTTATCACTTTCTCCATATTTTGATAACAGGCCAAAAGTATCTTCTGATGAAGACTTTTACTCACTCCTATCGTGTTGATCATTCAATCTTTCCTTGGTCAATTCAGTTCAAGTCGTGCATCTAGGAAAATCCAAACTACCTCCCATGCACATCCGGTGTAGGAAATTATTTTCTCTTCTTTCTTTATCTTTTTTAGTGACAGCTTAAACTTCAAGCCAAAATAATTCCTCTAATCTTGATTATGCTACCCTTTCAGTCTGGTTTCTTTCTTTATCTTCTTTATCTCTCTTGAGGTTCGTTTGGGATTCCTGTCATAATTTTGCTATACCCATGCAAAACATCGGCTTCCACAATGACCCCTTAATGATGCAGACAAAATCATGAGACTCCACCTTGTCTTGGAAATGCTCATACATCAGGAGCAAAAGCTTTAAGTTATTTGCTTTTCATTTAAATAAACAGCAAGCTTTTGGAACTAAACATAACATCTTTATGGAAGTTTGAAAACAATAATTCTTACTCACCCGATTTTGCTTGCCACAGGGCCCAGCAAAAAGATTTCCTCACCAAGTTTTGCATTTGCTGTGGTGCTGGCGATCTCTCTCTCTCTCTCTCTCATGTTTCTTGTAAATCACCATTAAGAAATGCAACCTTCAGATTCATATGATAACTTTAGCCTATAAATAATATTTACCACCGGGAATTAGTGAGGCCTTGTGGATCTGCTTCCTCGCTGTAGCCTTAATCCAATAGGCAATTGCATACAAGGCTTACTTGGAAATAAAGTATCATTCAATCAAAAGCTTCCCTACGGCTGGTCTCCTCCTTGGTGTCCGAATAGGTCCAGGTATGAGAGATTTCCATATCGCATATTAAGGGCTATCACCTCTGTTGCTATTCTTCCAAGGTAATATACACTTAATTAAATTTAATAGAATACACCAATTATGACGATAGTTATATCCATTCGACTGGCTTTTCACCGAAGTAAGCCTTTAGCTAGTCATTTGAGTTATTTGTTTACTAATCCCAAAAATTAGTTGGTGAGTATTTACCTTCCCTGCACAACTGTGAAAATAAAAATACCCTGTAATGCTTAATGCGTCATTCATATTCCTATAAACTTTTTCTCCTAACATATAGCTTACAAAATGCGAACACCTCCTCGACACTTTCAGACCTAAAATGTCTCAAGACTCTTTTCTACTTAATTTTCAAATTCATATCTCAATGTAATAATAACCAGCATGCTCCAAAAACCAAGATTAATCACACACGCAACAGCAACTCTTGATCAACACTAATTGAGGTCATGCTTGCGAGCCACAACAGGTCAACAGATGGAAACAAATCCATGTCTCATAAAAGAGACACACAAGACAATTGCCCGCACAACTAATGTTACAAACTGATATGAGTAGGCGGCATTGCAATCTTTAAATTGTTCAAAAAGAAAACAAAACCGGCAGATTTTCTTGCTCGCGGTTCTTGGCAATTTTCTGAAAGAAAAAGAGCAGAAATTCTACAGGTCCTGCAATATAAATTGGGCAGTAGATCAGCTGTAGAATCAACAGTATAGTCCTAGTATTGCTGGCTATATAAGATGTCATCCAATCTGTTGCACTGTTAGCTTTGTTATAGATACCTGACACTTCAGAAAAAGCAATATGCATATCATCTGCCAACAGTTTCGTAGGTTTCTTTTTCTTTAAGAACTTGGTGACGAGCATCATGCATGGTAGGAAAAACGTAATCCTGCCACCTCCATTATAATTTACATAGCAAGTCAAGCTTGAATAGGCTGGAGTATGTTAAAACGTTACCTGCAGAGGACTTCATATACATCTCAAACACTATGACAGAAAATTTATGTTCCAGTTCAGTTTAAGAATATGAAGCAACTTTCAAGATATACCAGCTATTTGTTCATCAGAGGCTGTCATTGGGCGGCAACCTTGGAGCACTTGAACAAGCCAGACACGAGTCTCAATGGAGCTTAGTATAACTTGTGCACTCACATGCTTCATCATCATTACAAGATAAGAGTGCATTAAACCTTCCATCATAAGAGAAATGGGAATTACGCTTACAACTGGAAGAGTTTGGTTGGAATGGCGAGCATGACTATTGGTTGGGGGATTTTACCGAACAGCCGGTGTGCGTGATTAAACGGTCTACTTGCCCAGCCATCATTCATCGAGAGAATTGGGCGAGGCCTTGGGAGTTGGACGGAGCGAACCCATCGGCTTCACGTAGGCCCACGGTTCTTCATCGGCTTGCGGACTAAGATGGGCTTTGTGGGGACCTGACCGAACCGGTTCAGGCCTTCCTAATTATTGGGCTTCAGATTGCCTTCGTTTGAGAACTAGCTGACTGCATGATGGTGCCCATTCTGAGTTCTGACTAGAAAAAAAAAAAAAAAAGGAAAAACAAGAGCTTGAGCTGAATTTATAAAATGTGCTGAGGCTTTTAGGATCAAAATCATGATTTTAGAAGGTGTTTGACTCTTAGCAAGCAAAGAATTTAAGATGGGAAAAATGCTCTTAGACCATATAAAGTAGCTTAATTTCTCAATTTTTTAATTAAAAAATGTAACTAGATTACCTTTCCTGGAAATTTTCAACAAAAAGATTCTAACAATTATATAGCCCAAGGGGGAAAGAACTCTTCTAAATTTCCATGATTACAAATATAAAAAGAGTCTTGCCTTCTCAATGCAGACATTTATCAATCATAGAAAACATAATGCTTATCTAGATCAAGATTGTTAAATTATATAAGTGGCTAAATTCCTATTTTTGTATACAAAAAATAATTCAGAATACTTTCCAAGAGTGTAAATTTTCAATAAAAAGATTCTAATATTTTTGGAGTCCAAAGGAAAAACTATCCCTAAGTAGGGATGTCTATGAGTAACACATCTAATAAGGATCCTACCTCCTCGAAAATCCAAATCTATAGAGATTTTTGTGGTCAAAGCAAAATTTCAAGTTATTTAGACCAAGAATATAATATCTCAAATAAATAATACATAATTTTATAAGAAAGACAAAATATAACTATGATATGCTAATTTTTTATGAGGTTTTCTATATCTAAAATCTTTTGTGGTAGCCACATGTATTTGCATGTATGTCATTGCTAACATACCAAAACGAGTGAAAATTGTAGATCTGAAGATTTTATTTCAAAGTCTAAATTCCAAAGCAAAACCAGGTTCCATGGTAGCCTAACCAAACGAAGAGGAATGATGTATCATTTCTTAGGAGCAAGAAAGCTTGATGGCATGATCTAAGTTATAGGGATAAAAAGATGCTTACACATTTTGCTTAAAGGGGTTCACCTCTTTTTTCAAAATTTTTTGGAAAGTCGGAAAAGAAATTTATAAATTATCTTTATATGAATTTAATTATTTTTATATTAAAATAATTTCGAGTACGTATTTGAATGCAAGCTATAAATATTAAAGAAGTTTAATCTACCAGTATTCAGTATATCCAATTGCACATGATAAATTAATGATCACCTCGAGCAGACGTAGATCTTTTTTCTCAAGAGCAATTTCAATAGAAATGGCCACTTTAATTGCTTTTTGTCATGTCCATGTGACTCTAGTCGAACGTCTCATTAAGGATCCGTTGAACCACTGGCTGAAAGCACCAAGCATATTAACATACATAGATTAACATGTAAGTGAGGTCATACCACCACATCTGAACTTCGACTTCCAAACCGGTTAGATGCATGACTCGTCCAAACCCACTTGCCCTTTTTCACTTTTTAGGGGTCCACAACTCCGGCCACTTGCATGCACTGTTAAGCGTTTATCCTACAACTTGTGATCTTTTCCTTCAATTTTAACTTCTTCAATACAACTTGGGATCGATGAATGTTACCTAAGACGATATATCTAAAGTTATCCAAGTATTACAAGTATAGTTAGTTGGTATATGTAATACATCTTTTCAAGGGTTTGGATCGTATCTTTGGTGCGAAAGAATGATTGATTTTTCTTTTTTTTTTTTTGACGATATCGAGATCATATTATGTACAGATTTCAAACTCTTTCGAATTTTAAAGTGGCTATTTGCATGATCCAACGAAAGATTTGGTAACGGTAGTCAAATTAACTTATCCATACTTAAAATAAAGTTATTTCAAATAACGAAATCAAGATAGCTTGTATTACTCTCTCTTTTTTTTTAATTTTTTTTTATAAAAAAAAAAGCTTCAAACAGATCAAGCCAGGGAAGTCATTTTAGTGACACAAATTTGAGGTGCTCCTGAGCTCCAATCTTTCACATCATCCACTCCCTTTTCTTTTCTTTCCTCTACTAATTACTTGTGCTCGGAGATGCAGCCACTTTTCTTTGCCTTCACCATCTAGTAGAGATTTGTGGAACCGCGGGCGCGCGGCGGAGGAGACTTCAAGCCACGGTCTTGTTTGACAGCACTCGTTTCCAAGAAGGCATCATCATATGCACATACTTTCTCTCCTCGGCAACCAATGGTTCGCGCCCACGGCACATGTTAAAAAGAAAGAAAAAAACCTCCACCTTTTCCCCTTAACAACGCCCACCTATATAAAAAGGTGATGGAGACCACCTCCTAACCCGGGCGCAAACTCATAGGAAACACACACAATATGTACGCTTCCAAGACTCCCAATCCAACGCGGAATAAAATTAATAACACCGTCCCTTCTCCCCGCAATTTGAGAGGGACGCGGATCGGGTTGCCTATGGACGTCCTCTCCGGCATGATTAGATGAGAAGATCATAGATTTGAATGGATCAAAGATACGGAAGAGATTTGGACCGGGTCTTCGTTTATATGTCATGGTGAAAAAGTGGAAAAAGAAAGGAGACCTTTAATGAAAAAAGATTAAAATAATTGAAAACGATTTCATATTTAAGAAGCAACGTTTAATTAGACAGAGTTTGAAGGAAGATGATTTAATTTCATATTAGTGTTATGTTCTGATCATATGGAGGCATGCAAGTCTCATTTGGTATTTCATTATGCCTAAACATATCAACATGGTTCCCTACATCATGCCCTTGTAAATTAATTCCTTTATTTGAATCCCTTCAAATTAGTGTACATAAATCTTTAGGGGTGACTCTCAAGTTCTTCTGCCAAGCATCAGAATATTTTAACTTTTTTAAGCTAACAATGCAGGTAAATATAAACAGAAAAGCCTGTGCATATTGACGCATGTTTGTTTAATTGCATAGAAGAATTTTTAGTTAAGAGTGCTAGGACCAGTTCCAAATTCTATTAAAAAAAAAAAAAAAAAGCATGAACGGTAGTGGTGGGGTGCGGTGCGAGCTTGGGTTTGCGTGCCCATGGGTGGGAAGCAATTGGTTCAGCTAGCTTGTTTGTTTCTAATCATTGGAACCCCGAACATGGTGGGAAATCACTTGGGTTAGACTTTCGTATGAAGATTCTTCAACTTAAAATACTCCTCGAAATTCCAACAACAACTAGTGGAAAGTCAAAAGGAAATGAATTGGGAATGACACCACCTGCTATATATATATATATATATATATATATATATATATATATTTAACCAATACTTTTAACGATCGATCTTTGACACCTATCATGTAAGCTCGAGCAAATTATATATCAATGGACAGCCAAATAATATATAACCACTGCCGATGTTTTTATATGATGCGGATGATGCGCAACCCTGGCTCTAAGCTTCCAATGCTTATTGGTTACGTGAGGTATTAATTATATATTAATTGAGATAAACAAAATAGAAAGGATATCTGTTTGGTAGAAATTATATTCTCTATCATATGTATTATGGGGCCGTGCACCATGTCAATCATCTCATCTGGATTCTATTCATCAAGTGCTCATATATACCGGTGATTTACCTGCAGGAAGGAGATGAGCTGACTGGCATGATGCATAATCATAGGTGCATGGGACATAAGGTATAGTTTGCCCTTAGCAAAGGTCGTCTCTTGATCCGAGTGGCATAATTAGTTGGGCTGAAGAAGTTTTGTTCACAACATGACCATGAGACCAACCTTCCTTTTAGTCTGAATGATAGAAAGATGAGACCTAGCTTCTTGTTCTCTTTCCCAGGTGGTCTTCTTTCTTCCTTTAATTCTTTTTTCCCCCGATGATGCAGGCGCGGCTTCAAAGTCCAAAATTTCCCACACCACTATGGCACAACTTGCTTCTTTTTATGCCAACATAAAGGAGGCGTGATGGAAGTTCTACTAGAAAGTCTCTTAGTCTGAAGACCAAGTACGGGTCTCTCTCTAGCTCCTTTGGATTCTCTTCTTTGGCTTTGATGAAGAAATCGAAGCACACCTTTTTTTTTTTATTTGTTGCAAGACCACACCTTTGAAACAATGCTTTTTTTATGTGCTCTCTGTGTGCGTGTGCGTGCGTGTGTGGAAGATTTTGATAAAGGAATTGAGCCTCACCTTCTGGAACAATGACATGCATCCATAGTAGGTGGCGTACGTGTTAGTTGAACTT
Source organism: Cocos nucifera (assembly GCA_006176705.1). Classification (NCBI taxonomy): domain Eukaryota; kingdom Viridiplantae; phylum Streptophyta; class Magnoliopsida; order Arecales; family Arecaceae; genus Cocos; species Cocos nucifera. The sequence goes on along the minus strand of QRFJ01002817.1, from coordinate 222,902 downwards.
GACTTGGTTTGCATGAGGCATTAGATAGAGTCAGCTATTGCAAATATTTATTCATATTCATGATTCCATGATGGCTCATAAGCATCAAGTTTCAGTTTATTATGTTTTCATTGTACCATGCAGTTTAGAAATCAGACGTCAGTAACGTGCAGCAAAAGGGATGTAGTGGGACGACCATGAAAGAAGTGAAAAGCTCTGAGGTGTATTAAACTGTGATTTATGGATGGACTCCTGACTTTCTTATCAAACATATATCGAATCTTGACATGCATATAGGGAGATCGAGTGATTAATTAATTAAGAAAAGAGTAATGAAATGTTAGTTGCTTGATGTATTGGATTCAACAAGTAGGGTACTGTTATGTTTGGCAGCCTACCTAGCTAGACATAGGTTGGCATAATTTGAATGCACTTAGCCTGTTCCAATGGCGAACGTTACAGCTCAGACCTTGCTTACGTAACATGACAACGTCCATAAGATAAGAGTTTTACCATAAAATAGTCCACCCACTTTCTTCACGATCCCAAAATTGGTGGAATTCGTATTCCAATAACTCATAACTTCTTGAGAAAAAGTAATGGGGAAAAATTAAGCAGATTGATTCCAATGGGAACATTTCTTTTTAAAAAAAGAAAAATTAATTATACGATGAACTATTTATTATGGTATGTTTTAATTCTAACCTTCTAGATGGTGGAATCATTGCAGTTTGATGACTGGAATGAGAATAATATACCAAAGAAACTATGTGGTAGTGTAACCAATGGTAGGACATGACCTACAAGGACCATGTCGGTAGAACCGAGTTAGATTCGTAGGTTCATTAAATCCGCATGTCAAACATATGAGCAGGATAGAAAAGGAAGGATGTTATATCATTGTCTAAGGGATTGCAAAATATTTGGCCACTTATCAATTGGAGACCCACCAACTTTAATTTGTTCACCATGTAAGGGGTTTACTTGTTCAAGGGTGATGGAAGTCCTAAGGATGGTGGGGCTGGAATAATTTTTATTGATGAACGACTAAAGCTAGTCTACTTAGAATGATGATGGCCCATCCAATAAGGTCACGCGTGGAAATTAATTGGAATATGGTATATATTCATCGCATTTTGTTCAAAACTCGTGTTGGGCATAGAAGCAGGAAAAGGCTCCGTCCTCTTTTTTGGGATGAGCTTTGTAGATCTTGCATTGAAAGATTCTAAATCGAAGGCCCTTTCTAGTTATATTAATGCTTCTCTTTGCGGCTTTATTTCTTTGACGATTCTAGATGAAAGGATCCGCCTTTTAAAAGCCGTATCTTAGCCATAACTCACGCACAAAAAAAGCCGCATCTTATGTCGGCCGAGGCTGTCTCTGACGTAGTTTACACTCAGCCAAACAATTCCAACATGGCTTTTTTTTTTTAATGCTACAGTATTGGCATTATTTTCGTTTCATTATAATGACGATATTTGCATTCCAAAGAGTATTCATCATGCATGCTGCTACTACGACCATGTTTAGATGCATGGGTTAGACCATGCTTTAGATGTTAATTTCTTAAGCAAAAGATTTAATATCTGCACTCTCAAAAAAACCTAAATGTCAAATGTTATAAGTGGTATCTACTTATTCATCAAATAAGTGGAAAAATAAATGGTTCTAAATTCAACAATATTTGGAAACGTATATACGTACGTATGATAATACATATAAGTTGAAAATCCAAATTATTGTTGATCTTGTTTGTCTATACTTAAACATGCATCGGTTGAAATTGATTAGGTTTTGATATATCTTTAGATCATAGTTAAATATCATATCATGTCTAATTAAAACTATAGTTATAGTATCAATTTTCAATTTAGATGACTTATTGTCATTTGATTTGAAATTATTAAAAATATTTGATGTTTGCATCCTATAATGATGATGAAGATGATGAAGAAGATCGATGATAATGTTTGGAATGGTGTCTATAAGAATTTATCATGAGGTCAAATGCTTTGAACATTTAAAAAATTTTAAGTACAATCTAGAGCTTCTCTGAGCATACGAGTGCACACCGGGCTACGCCCTGGTATGTATATGGTGACCATATTCTTGCCATGTGCCAATCATAGGTTCGAATCCTTTCGTTCAAGCTCCATCATTTAGGGAATGATGAATAATAAGAACATGGATCGGTGTCGGTGCCAACAATGTTTTCTTTTTTCTACAATGCAAGAGATGGTGAGGATTCATCAAACCAATTCATTAAGAGAATGATCGTGACTTGTTAGACCGGAAGCATGATTCATTTGAGTTTGGTGCATCAGCCTACGGGTCTCTATGGACAAAAGTCAGCTAGCTACGGTCTAAAGACTTTAAACAACCTTGTGCATTTGACGAGGCGACCGACCAATCCATCCGATGGAGGTTTCAGGCGTTAACCGCGGCCGAGTGCAGGCGTCGGTGACAAAGTGATCCCCTGCTTGCACGTCATGCACTCTTATGCTTGATAAAAGGCCTAAGCCACCGTGGATGGGGACGTCCCCACTAGACCCCAAAACGTAAAGCTGGAAGACTACTGCACCCGGTCAACAATCTCAGGCTCTCCTTTTTTTTCCCTTTCTCTCCCAGTCGACTCCCGGAAGGATGAGAAGAAATTAAATGGTCGTAAAGTTCGGGCAACCGCCCCCATATGGAAACTATCAACGGTCTCTGCGTTGGATCGGACGCCGGCCGTCATTTCTTGCCGTTACGTAAATACCCTTTTATTGTTCTGAGGACTACTACGTTTAATTATTATTACGGTCACCAACCATGGAGGGTAGACTGACTCTAACTGAATCCATAAATGCCTCGCATACGTGGATTGTGGTATTGTCATCCGAATTTGTGTTGACGTGGAACCTTCGAGTACTTGCCACTTGACTTGTAATGGGTGGGTAAACCGTCGTGCTTCTCTCTCCTTCGTTCAGGGGCCCATCATATGTACCCTATAATATGCCAATACGATAAATTTATCTTCTTCTCATAAATCAATCACCGAGATGAGCATTCTAAATTAGATGCCAAAATTAAGATATCACTAGTTGTATTTCTTCAAAAGAGAGAGAGAGAGATGCCTGATGATCAATTATCATACACTTGCATGTTCAAACTTTTTTAATAATGATGATTTTATATATAATAATTAAAGATTATAAGTTCAAGTCTTAGATGATATATCATTAGATATTTAAACATGAATAATTATAATATCGATAAAATCTTGGAATTATAAATCTACTGGTTAAATTATAAAAAATATGTGTTGCCAACAAGGATTGATATATTGAGAACTAGTTATGATTTATGAACAATAAGTAAATAATTCCTATTTTTTTTGATATCATACATATTTTTTCTCATTGATCGGTGATGGAAATCGAAGAACATGATGAGTAATTTTTTTTTGCTACATGTGGATGAATTGATGCATTGATAGATAAATATTGATTATATAAAAATATTTATAAAAAAATATGAAATAAAAATGCTACTCTCGAGGAAGATGTGACTATAGGCTCTACTCTCACTTGATGTAGGTTTTTTTTATTATGAAAAATTATGGTGCCCATGATCCTCGATCATTAGAAGAATTTTTTATTATTTATTTTAAGCTTTGACCATTTATCCACCAAAATTTATATAAAATATAATAACATCCATCACTATTTGTTAAAGCATACATATGTGATTTTAGGCATTCAGGTTTTTCATAGGAATTCAGAGTAGGTGGGTGGGCAATTTAATAGGACTCGGACTATAGAGGTTGAGAAATAAGAGATCAGATATTATTGTAGACTTAAAATTGCTTCATGACCTGCACCAACGTCAAACGTTGCCAGGGCAGTGGACTGGGAGCCTTGGCTGCCAGAGAGAAAAATAATGATCATGCTGGGGCCCAACAAAGAACATGTACATGTCGTATCTGCTCATTATGTTCATGAACTAAAATATTGCACACTTATAAGGCCCGATTTTTGTATTATTGCCTTTTATTAATCTTTAAATATTAGGACTTGACCGGATATTCTGTTTTACTTTATAGGTTCAGATATAAATGTCAAAGCATCTACCAAATATAGTGACAAGGTTCCCACCGTCGATCCCTTCTCTCTCTCTCTCTCTCTCTAATGGAAAATTATTACTTATACTGTATGTATCAGTACATGCAGCTTATAATAATCATTGATTTTATAAATCTAATTCATTATAGAAATCAACAATTATGGTAGGCTGCATGCACAACCATATTAATGCATTCAATATAGATAATAATCTTTTACTTATCGTACATACTTGGACATATATATATTTAATTAATCACATAATATCTATATTTATGTGGAAAAAAAAAATGAAGGTTGTTGTGAAGACTGTTTAGTTCAGTTGCATATCCGGTCCAACTCCCGTAGCAATAAGTATTGATTGTGAAAACTTTTTCAGGAAGATGAGTGGTTCTCCTAATTGGTCATTCAACGGTGGTCACCATATTAACCGCTTCAAAAGCAGCTGGTCTTAGCACGATATTTTTTAAAGATGATGATGATTAATATTATTTTAATATGAAGAACCTAATAGAGATAATTGTACCAGCTGGTAAATCCCGTTCTTATTAATTAATCACACCTTCATGGAATGGTCTTCTGACAAGAATCACCTAAAGGGATGTTACACTGTTGGGACTACATGGGTGTCTCCACTTTAGGTAATGTAAAATTATAAATAACGAGAAGAAATTCCAAACATCAACGGAATGCGGGCCACCGGAGGGAGAAAGGAATATGCACTAAATTTTTAGCATCTAAGTCCATAAAAAATATAGAAATAAAATCCACTTATAATATAAAAAGTTGAAATACCAACCTGTTCAACTCGTACACATTCAAACTTTTTCTTTCTATCATGTTTTTTCCTTTTCTTCGGCTGTCAAATCATAAAATTTTATTATTTTTTTCCTCCACGTATGACTTGTTAAAACAGTTAAGATGGTGTTTTTTTTTTTTTCCTCCTAAGACTGTATTTTAATGGGTAAGTTACCAGTGAATAGAAAAAAAAATATCAAGGACTTCACTGAATGCCTTCAAGAAAAGGTGAAGCCGACCTCGAATTTGTTGAAACAAAATCATTAAATTGTATCTTGAGGCCGCTAATAATGCTTACAAGTTCCTAAAAATAAGTTGTCAATTCCATTGTGGAGGGCGACCAATATCAACAATTAGCTCGATGGAATGATTAAACATGGCTGAATGTGTTTGGATTTGTTCAAAAGACTTCACTGATTTTGTTCTTTCCAGATTGCCTGATAAACATCAAGGACAAGATGATCCCAAGCTAGCCTTAGGGTTCCAAAATTTTCCTCAACACTGCTTAGTCCAACTGATAGTACTTTTTATAGATTAATTAAGTTTTATTGAGGAAGTAATAGGCTACCAAGATAAGAGAGATTTGGGCGTACCCTTGTTGGTCTACCATAGATCATGTTCTAAAAGAATACACATACTATAAATCAAAATATTGAATTAAAATATCCTATTGGTGTAGAATCTGGTTGGCACCTGATAAGTACAATAAATTCATCAATAAAAGTATTAATTTATATTAATTTTTAAAAATTATCAATCAATTTATATATAATTTTTAAAAAATTCATATTTTCATTAATTAAAAAATTAATTAAAAAAATAAAAATTAAAAAAATAAAATTTTATTATCAATGGAAATAGCTCATTTTTCTGATCACAATGAAATAAATTTTGAGTAAAACGGAGCTAAAACGAAAAAGATATGAATTTCTAAAGAAATAAAATAAAATAAAAATAAAAAAATAAATAAAAAATAAAAATATGGCTCAAACGGCTCACCAATAAAAGTATTAATTTATTAATTAATTTATATTAATTTTTAATAATTATTAATCAATTTATATATAATTTTTGAAAAATTCATATTTTCATTAATTAAAAAATTAATTAAAAAAATAATAAAAATTAAAAAATAAAATTTTATTATCAGTGGAAAGAGATTATTTTTTTGATCACAACGAAATAAATTTTGAGTAAAACAGAGCTAAAACAGAAAAGATATGAATTTCTAAAGAAATAAAATAAAATAAAATAAAAATAAAAAAATAAATAAAAAATAAAAATATGGCTCAAACGGCTCAAGCCGCCATGCCGCAGCAGCCGGCGCATCCAAACGTGCCGAGCCAAGCCGACCAAGCCGGCACGCCAAGCCATCCAAGCCAGCCGACTCAAGCCCAGAAGCCGTCAGCCGATCTACAGCACAGTGTAGACCGCCAGCTCAGTAGACACCAGCGAATCAGAGTCTGTCACGTGGTAGACCAAGACCTCTAAAGGGTTTACAGAAAATTCATCATGGCTCATAGGGCATTTTGGTCTTTTCATCTGTCAATAAAAGATGCTGATTGATTGCGGTGCACGATATGGTCGGTCCATGTGGTCCATGGGCACAGTAAAAGCGCGATCATGCGGTGGTGGTTGTTTGCGGTCAAGATCGGACGGTTAGCATTTTTTTCAATTATCGATTTCACTCGGATCGCCATCGGACGACAGCGCTCGATTCCAGCCTTGATCCAACGGTCCAGAAGGCTTCCGACGGTGATCAAACTCTCAGGCGCACGATCAATGGCGTGAATTCCTCCATCAAGCACGATCCAACGGTCAAAAATTGATCCGACCTGATCTGGGCTGATACGCATCCATTTTTGATGATTTTTGGACCATTGGATTCTTATTGAATGGCCAGATTTCATCAGACTTATCAGAATCATATCAGAGTTATTTTTATTCAGACTTTATTCAGATTAAGATTTAAATAGTAGTCTTAGTACCAAATTTATTTTTGCATAATTCTACTTTTATTTATAAATCTATTTTTTGACTTTAATTTTTAAAAAACTCTTCTTTTCTTTTCTTTAAAAAAAATATAATAATAATAATAATAATAATAATAATAATAAAAGAATCGAAGATTTTAGAAATAAATCATTGCCTCTCTGTGGATTCGATCCGACTTACTACTCTCTTCATAATTTTAAAAAAGTCAGATTTAAACTGATAAACACAGTGTCTTAACGACAGCATCGTGCTCCTATCAGCGCTAGATCGAGCTGGAGCTAAGGAAGAAGAGGTCGCTATCGGTAACTTGCAAAATAAAGTTCCGCTCGGAGTTGGTGGTCGAGGCTCCGGTAGGACCCTTTAACGATCAAGTCTGCTCTTCTGACCAACAGGAATGGAGTGCTATGAAAAGAGTTCTGCAGAGTTTTGAAAAAGAAAAGAAGGCTTAGAGAAAACGTATCTGAAGGATTTCTTTTATAGACGGAACTTGCAGCAGATAGATAGTGACAACTGACACCACCTGATAGTGGGCCGCTCGAGGCCATCGTCGTCTGTGGCAGATTGATAGTGACAGCCATCACCATCCGGTAGCTGATCGTTGTTGCTTGCAGCAAATTGATAGTGACAGTCGTAGCTGTCCGATAGCTGACCGCTCAGGACTGTACGAGAGGGATGTCATCTGCAGTGGACTGATAGTGACAGCCATAGTCGTCCGGTACTGAGTCGCTCGAGACTGCAGGAGGGATGAAGAGCTTTGACGTATGTCAATTCTAGAGAAGTTCAGACTCCTAAAAGAAATACGGCTAGAGAGAATCATTCGGAAAGAATGCTACTTGAAATATGAAACTAATCTACTGAAGGAATTCGGATGAAGTTCGACTGATGAAAAAGTTTAGAAGAAATTCGACTGATGGAGGAATTTGATTGAAGAAGTTCGAAAGAAATTGGGCTCCTCGAGAAATCCGACTGAAGAAGAAGTTCGGAAGGAGTTATGCTCCTGGAGGAATCCGACTGAAGGAGAAGTCCGAAAGGAGTTTGACTTCTGGAGAAATTCAATTGGAGAAGAAGTTCGGCTCCTATAGACATCCGTCTGAAGGAAAAATTAGAAAGAAGTTCGGCTTCTGAAGGAATCCGATTGAAGGAGAGGTTCGGCTCCTATAGACATCCGACTGAAAAGGAAAGAAGTTCTAAAGAAGGGAATCCATCAGTTTGGAAGTTCCAGCTTCTGGAGGAAATCTCGAAGAAGTTTGGCTCCTAGAGGGATTTGAAGGAGAAGTTTGAAAGCAGTTTGGCTCATGAAGGAATCCGACTGAATGTGAGATCCGAAAGGAGTTCGGCTCTTGTAGGTATCCGACTGAAGGAGAAGTTTGAAAGAAGTTTGAAGGAGAGGTCCGAAAGAAGTTCGACTCTTGAAGAAGTCCGATTAAGAAAAAAGTCTGGAAGAAGTTTGGCTCATGTAGGCATTCATCTGAAGGAGAGATCTAGAAGGAGTTCGGCTCTTGGAGGAGTTTGACTGAGGAAGAAGTTCGGTTCCTGAAGAAACTTGACTGAAGAAGAAGTCTGAAAGAAGTTCGGCTCCTATATAAATCCGACTGAAGGAGAAATCTGAAAAAAGTTCAGCTTCTGAAGGAATCTGACTGAAGGAGAAGTCCGAAAGAAGTTCGACTGCTGGAGAAATTCGACTGAAGGAGAGATTCGAAAGGAGTTTGACTCCTAAAGAAGTCCGACTGAAGGAGAAGTCTGGAAGAAGTTCGGCTCCTGGAGGAACTTGACTGAAGAAGAAATTCAGAAGGAGTTCGACCGCTGGAGGAGTTTGGCTAGGGTTCGACCGCTGGAGGAGTTCGATCGGTTGAAGGAGTTCGGCTAAGGTTTAGCCGCTAGAAGAGTTCGATTGGCTAAAAAAGTTTGTCTAAGATTTGGTCGCTGGAGGAATTTGGCTGGGATCCGACGGTTGGAGGAGAATTCTCGATCGAAGCTCTTCTATGATTACCAGTTGTATTAGGCTAAGCATCAGGTTGGACTTCGACGGGAGCGAGGTTTATCTCCAATAATAGTCCTCCCACTTTCAAGTTTGAAATTCGAAGGAAGTACCAAAAAGGCGACTGCCGAAGTTCTCTTTCGGGCTCTGCATTAGTTCAGGTTGAAGCTCGGAGAAGACCTTATCTCCAGTCGAGGCTGAAGGAGATCTTATCTTCTTTTGAAGGATTGGAGCTCGAAGAAGATCTTATCTTCAGTCGAGGTTGAAGGAGATCTTATCTCCTACTGAAGTTGACGTTGAAGTTGAATTTGAAGCTCGGAAAAGATCTTATCTCTTGTTGACGTTGAAGTTGAAGCTCGAAAGAAATCTTGTCTCTAGTCAAGGTTGACGTTGAAGTTGAAGCTCGGAGGAGATCTTATCTTCAGCCTTATCTCAGGAGAGATCTTATCTCCAATCTCGGGTTTCCATGCTTGCTGCTTGTAGCGGACGTGAGCTCGTTGTAGATGTCGGGCTTATTCTGATCGTCGAATCCGATCCTCTCTTGCTAACTGGGATAAAGTTCTATCTTTCGCATTTGATGTAGTCAGATTGTCGTAAAAAAATGCGGATAAGGATTCTCCACCGAGCTTCTTTCTTCTCCACATCTTTGGTCTACGAGGTTCCAACTTTTGCTCATGTTAAGATGAGGTTCTCCTTCTATTCTTAACAGGCTACAGGGGCGCATTAGGATCGTTGTCAGGGGCCTCCTTCTCATCTCGTCTAAAATGAACGAGGCCTTCAACTTGCTCATGTTAGGATGAGGTTCTTTTCCTATTTCTAACATGGCAATAGGGACACAGACGGGCCGTTGAATGGACTTTTTTCCTTCTTCTATCTTAAATAATCGGAGGTCTTCGACTTTGCTTACGTTAGGATGAGGTTCTCCTTCCATTCCTAACAGGCTATAGGGGCACATAAGGATCATTGTCAGGGCCTCTCCCCTCATCTCATCTAAAATGAACGAGGCCTTCGACTTGCTCATGTTAGGACGAGATTCTCCTTATGTTCCTAACATAACAATAGAGGCATAGATTGTCCATTGAATGGGCCTCTCTCCTTCTATTTTAAATAATTGGAGGTCTTCGACTTTGCTTACGTTAGGATGAGATTCTCCTCCTATTTCTAATGGGCTGTAGGGGTACATAAGGGCCATTGAATGAGCCTCTCCCCTTCTATTTTAAATAATCAGAGGTTTTCGACTTTGCTCATGTTAGGATGAGGTTCTCCTAACTGTATTTGACTGTAGGGGCACATAAGGACCATTGTCAGGGCCTTCTCCTCATCTCGTCTAAAATGAACGAGACCTTCGACTTGCTCATGTTAGGACGAGGTTCTCTTCTTGTTCCTAACATGACAATAGAGGTACAGATGGCCATTGAATGGACCTTTTTTCTCCTCCTATTTAAATAGCTATAGGGGCATATAAGGATCGTTATCAGGACCTCTTTCTTCAACTTGTCTAAAATAAATAAGGCTTTCGTCTTTGCTCACGTTAGGATGAGGTTCTCCTCCTGTTCCTAACGGATTGTAGAAACACATAAGGGCCATTGTCAGGGCCTCTCTTCTCATCTTGTCTAAAATAAACGAGGCCTTCGACTTGCTCATGTTAGGATGAGGTTCTCCTCCTATTCCTAACATGGCCATTATTGATTGCTTCTTTTCTGTCATCATATAGTTTTTGCACCGAGAAATAATAATATTAAAATGGAGGAGTTTTATTGAAAAAAAATTACTGATAGTACATCCTCAGATTTTCTAAGTTTCAAGATTGTGGGAGCATTGATCCTCCGAGCTTCTTTATGCGATAAATTTCAGATCGGACGACCTCCACCACTTCATACGGGCCTTCCCAATTTGGGGTAAGCTTCCCCTGGCTCTGAGACGTGGCTCACTGAAGCACTAAATCTCTCACTCTGAATGTTTTACTTCTGACTATGGAGTTATAGTATCGGATCACCCTTCGTCTATAGATCGCCATCCAAACCTGAGCTTTCTCTCTTTTTTCTTCCAGCAGATCAAGGTTGACTCTGAGGTCCTGTGGGTTATACTGCTTATTGAAGGCCACGATCCATGTTGATGGAAGTTTAAGCTCGATTGGTATGACTGCCTCCGTTCTAAAGGTCAAGACGAATGGTATTTTTTCAGTTGGTGGTTTTTGAGTAGTTCGATATGCCTAAAGGACGTGATAGAGTTCGTCCATCCAGGCTCCTTTTGCTCTATCGAATCTTGTCTTGATACCTTGCAGCAGGATCTGATTGGTCACTTCAGCTTTCCTATTTGTCTATGGGTGAGCTACCGATATGAAGTGATGGAAGATATTTAAATCTTCGTAAAACTCGGCAAACCTCGTCCCAGTGAACTATTGTTCGTTATCTGTTATGAGGGTTCGGAGCAGATCGAATCGGTAGACGAAGTCCTGTACCTTGATCTTGATAATTTTTGCTAGTGGTTCAGTTTCGATCCATTTAATGAAGTAGTCGATCGCGACCAGGAGGAACTTTCATTATCCGGATGCCATCAAAAAAAGATCAAGTATATCCATTTTTCACTGCGTAAATGGTCAAGGTGCACTTAGTGGAGTAAGCTCGAAGGTCGGCCATCTTTGTAGGTTTATATATTCTTCTGATAGCAGTCATATTTCTTGACATACTCCATTGAATCGTGATATAAGGTCGGCCAATAGTATCCTTGCCGACGTAGTTTTTGTGATAAGGACCTGACTGCTACATGACTTCCATAAATTTTCTCGTGCACTTTCTATAATGTGAAGTCGGCCTTTGAAGATCGGAGATATCTCAGTAGCGGCAGTGAATACAATCTCTTATACAACTTACCATCATACAAAACGTATCGAGAGGCTTGATTCTTGAGTTTTTGAGCTTCTTTTGGATCACGAGGAAAAACTTTCTCTTTGAGATAGGCAACTAACGGATCAATCCAGCTTGGCTCGAGCTCCATCTGCATAACGAACTATGATTTCTCCGAGCTTGGGCATTTTAGAGTTTCAAAAAATACTTCTTTGGATAGTTCGGCTGGGGTTGAAGTGGTCAATTTAGAGAGAAGGTCGGCTCTTATATTTTCTGCCATCTGAATCTGTCGAATGCTAAAACTGTCAAAGGTTGGAGTCAAATTCTTTACTTTCTCAAAGTATTTCATCATATTTTCCTCCCGTGCTTCATAGTTGCCACTAACTTGGCCAACCACTAATTAAAAATTACTGTAGACTTAAAGCTGGTCTACTTTTAACTCTCTTGCTATTTTCAATCCGACGATCAATGCTTCATATTCGGCCCCATTATTAGTTGCAAAAAATTCGAAGCATAGTGCATACTCGACGACGACTCCCTCGACGCTGACTAAGACTAATCCCATACCTGCTCTAGCGGAGTTGGACGAACCATCCACGTACAGAGTCCAAAAATCTTCTAAAAGATCGGCACTCTCTTCGAGGAGGCTCGATTGCGATAACAGAGCATCGGTCTCATTCTGTTCAAGCTCGACATCATCTAGAATGGTACATTCTACTATAAAATCTATCAATATCTGGGCTTTGATCGATGGCTAAGATCGATAGTTGATGTTAAATTTCGTAAGCTCGATTGTCCATTTTACGATTCTCTCAAAAATGTCCATTCGATGAAGGACTGCTTTTATTGATTGATCCATGAGGATCATTATGGTGTGCTCTTGAAAGTAAGATCGAAGTCTTCTGACAGTAATTAGAAGAGAGTAAGTCAATTTTTCTAGCTTAGAATACCTAATCTCTACATCCCTTAGGATTCGATTTACGTAGTAGATCGATTGTTGCATCTTCGCTTCCTCCTTGATCAGGACTGCTGTCAAAGTCGTCGAAAAGATTGCTAGATATAGGAATAATTCTTCTCTAGATTTAGGCTTTGCCAGCAATAGGGGTGAGCCGAGGTAGTTTTTAAGCTCCTTAAATATCTGTTGGCACTCTGTCATCCAGCAGAAGTTGTTTGGTTGCCTGAGAACTCAGAAAAATGATATGCATCACTCGACCGATCTCGAGATGAAGCGATTCAGGGATGCCACTTTTTCGATCAGGTGCTAAATTTTTTTGATTATTTTTGGAGTAATCATCTCTTGAATAGCTCGAATTTTCTCTCAATTTGCTTCAATCCCAAGCCTTGACACTATAAACCCCAGAAACTTTTCTGATGTCATACCAAAGGTGCACTTGGTTGGGTTTAGCTTCAACTTATGCTTCCTGAGTGTACTGAAGATCTCTTCGAGGTCGGCGAGGTGGTTTATAGAAGCTCAACCTTTGATGAGTATATCATCCACGTACACCTTCATGTTGTGGTCGATCTGCTCCTTGAAGATCTTATTGATCAGATGCTGGTACGTTGTTCCTTCATTTTTGAGTCTAAAGGACATAATCCTATAACAATAAAGGTCATGGTCAGTAACAAAAGCAGTTTTCTCCTCATCTTTTAGTGCCATCCATGTCGGGTTATAGCCGAAGAAAGCATCCATGAAGGTGAGGAGCTCGTAGTCTGAAGTTGCATCTACCAATTGATCAATCCTAGATAGTGGGTAGCTATCTTTTGGACAGACCTTATTCAATTTTTTAAAGTCTATACACATCCTTCATTTGTTGTTTGCCTTTTTGACGAGGATCATGTTTGAGACTTGGATCGGATAGTTAACTTTTCGGATGAATTCAGCTTGGAGGAGCTTGCCTACTTCTTCTATGATTGCTTTTTGTCTCTCCAGGATGTCGTTGCGGATCTTCTCTTTTACTGACCGATACTTAGAATCAATGGTCAGCCGATGTTCCATGATCTCGGCATCAATTTTTGGCATATCCATCAGGGCCCAAGCGAAGACATCCGCATTCTTTCTGAGGAAGGTGACGAGTTGCTTCCAAACCTCATCCTCCAAGTTAGAGCCGATCTGTACAGCATGCTCTACGTTTTTGTTGTTTAAGAGCATAGATATGAGGTCCTCTATAGGCTCGCCCCGCTCCTCGACGAGGTCATCACGAACATTTAGCCCATCAACAGGATAAGGATCGGACTATTCTTTCTTTTGCAGGATGATTGAGTAGCAGTGCCTTGCTAGAGCTTGATCTCTCCTGACCTCTTCGATTTCGTGACTTGTCAGAAACTTCATCTTCAAATAATAAGTTAATACCACTGTCCAAAGTGCATTTAGATCAGATTGATCGAGAATAGCATTATAGGTAGATGAAGCCTTTATAACTAAAAAATCGATCTATGCCTTAGCCAGCTTCGGATGTTGTCCTACAGTCACAGTCAAAGTTATTATGCCCTAAACTGGTATGACATCACCAGTGAAGTCTACCAATGGGGAGTTCATAGGTCCCAAATGGTTATTGAGTAAGGACATTTTTAAGAAAGCATTATAAAATAAAACATCAGCTAAGCTTTCATTATCTTCCAAAATATGGCGTACATCATAATCGGCAATGTTTAAAGAGATTACAACCACGTCATTGTACGAAAGCTGGACTCCTTGAGCATCTACCCCAGTGAAGATTATGGATTCTTCAATCCTCCATCCCTTCACTGATCCCTCAGATTCGTTGGCCTCTTTTCATCGAAGTCCCCTTGAGATAGTATTGATGATGCCGAGAGATGGTCAATCTGCTTGTTGTTTCTTTCTTCTTGGTGGTTCAGGTTGTGACAGTGCCCATGACCGATCTTTCTGTCCTTCAGATCGATGCCGTAGAAATCGACTGAATCTATCTCATCTAATGAGCTCCTCGATCTTATCTTGGAGCTGAACACACTCTTCAGTATCGTGACCGTGGTCACGATGATAAAGCCAAAACTTGTTAGGATTGTGCTTGTCAGGATGAGTATGCATCCTTTTCGATCTCGATAGTTACTTTCTGATTTTCATCAGTACTTAAATTTTTGGAGCATTGAGAGGGGCATAGTTGTAAAATCTTCGGAGGGGTGAACCCCATCGTGCTCTTCTATCGGAGCTTCCCTACCTCCGAACCTGGAAAGAAGTTTGGGCTCGCTTGCGCTCAGAGGGAGTTTGGAAGCACGACCAAGCTTCACTCGGCTTTCCTTCCTCAGCGGGCTTGTCCAGCTCACCGTTTTGCCACTCTCCATTGGCTTCATCATCCTTAGCCTTGATGGCCTCTTCAGCTTGGGCATAATCTTCAGCCCGAGTCAGCATATCGATAAAGTTTCTGGGGTACTTCTTTTTCAGAGAGAATAGCAAACCATTCTTCTGAAGGCTATCCTTGAGTGCGGCCATCGCACTAACTGATCTAGATTTTGGACTTTCAATGTAACAGCATTAAATCGGATGACATAAGCTCGGATGGATTCACCCACCTTCTGCTTGATGTTCATCAAGAAATCCGAATCTCGGTAGGAATGTTGGCTGCTAACAAAGTGAGCCACAAACTGATGGCTCATCTGATAAAAAAAAGATGGTACTCGACTTAAGTATCGAGTATCAGTTCTTAGCGACTTCCTTGAGGATGGATGGAAAAGTTCGACATAAAATGGTATCTGACGCACCATGAAGCAACATCATTATTCGAAAGACCTCCAAATGGTCGATCGGATCAGTGGTTTAATCGTAACTCTCAAACTATAGGAGCTTAAAATTTGGTGGAATCGGTTCCTGCATAATCCTCTAGAAAAAAGGAGCATCAGTGCGAATATTATTATCATATGAGCAGGGAGTATGATGGAGCACTTTGATTCATCAACTTATTTCTAGGAGCCTTTGATCTAGAAGATCTTCACGATCATTGATCTCCAAAATTTTTTGGTGGAACGGGTGTGAAGCTTCCCCATGGATTGGGTCATGGTTCGAGCAAGGGTCCTCCATCCTCTACTTTTTCTTTTCGAAGATCAGAGATCGGATAGCCTAAGTTGATCGTCCTCAGACCAGACCATGGGGCTCCGGAGAAGCCTGCTCTGACCGAATCGACGTCGGGACCTGCTGATGTACGGCCTGCACCATCTTCGTGAGATCGCAAACTTGTTGGACTAGCAGATTGAACTGCTCCGTATCTACCATGACTGCAGGTTGAGTCTGAATTGCTGGGGCTGAAGTGGGAGCAGATATGTCTGGATGAAATCTGGCTATAGAGGTCGTTGATCGCCGGATCGAAGCTTTCCTAGGAGGCATTTTTTTCGAAAAAAAACTCAAGAGAGGAAGAAGAGAGATCGCTGCTGGGCACTTCTTTAAGAACAAGAGTACCTCAAAAATAGAGGTCCTTCCTCTAACGTCAATCCTTTTGGTGTAGAATCTGGTTGATGCCG
This sequence comes from Cocos nucifera, assembly GCA_006176705.1. Lineage (NCBI taxonomy): Eukaryota > Viridiplantae > Streptophyta > Magnoliopsida > Arecales > Arecaceae > Cocos > Cocos nucifera. Next base: position 206,733 of record QRFJ01002817.1, on the reverse strand, counting down.
GATCGAGCTGGAGCTGAGAAAGAAGAGGTCACCGTCGGTGATATGTAAAATAAAGTCTCATCCAAAGTTGATGGTGGTGGCTCCGATAGGACCCTCCGACAATCAAGTCAGCTCTTTTGATCAACAAGAATGGAGTGCTGAGAAAAGAGTTCCACAGAGTTTTGGAAAGAAAAAGAGGGCTTAGAGAAAATGTATTTGGGGAGTTTCTTTTATAGATGGAGCCTGCAGCAGATAGATAGTGACAGTTGACACCGCCTGATAGCGGATCGCTCGAGGTCACCATCGTCTGTAGTTGACTGATAGTGATAGCCATCATCATCTGATAGTAGATTGCTGTCGCCTACAGCAGACTGATAGTGACAGTCGTAGTCATCCGATAGTTGGTCACTCAGGGCTATGTGAGAGGGGTGCCGCTTGCAGTGGACTGATAGTGACAGTCATAGCCGTTCGATACTGAGCCACTCGGAGCTGTATGGATAAGTGAAGAGCTTTGACGTATGTCAATTTGGATGGAGTTCGACTGATGGAGAAGTCCATAAAAAATTTGACTGATGAAGAAGTTTGGTTGAAGGAGTTCGACTGATAGAAAAATTCGATTGAAGGAGAAGTCCGAAAGAAGTTGGGCTCCTGAAGGAATTCGACTGAAGAAAAACTTCGGAAGGAGTTGGGCTACTGAAGAAATTCGACTGAAGGAGAAGTTCGAAAGGAGTTTGACTCATGGAGAAATCTGATTGGAGGAGAAGTTCGGAAAGAATTTGGCTCCTATAGGTATCCGTCTAAAGGAGAAGTTCGAAAGGAGTTTGGCTCCTGAAGAAATCCGATTGAAAGAGAGGTTCGGAAGGAGTTCAACTCCTGTAGGCATCCGACTGAAGAAGAGATCCGAAAGAAGTTCGGCTTCTGAAGAAATTCATCTGAAGAAGAAGTTTGGAAGAAGTTCAGCTCCTAGAGGAATCCGACTGAAGGAGAAGTTCGGAAGGAGTTCGGCTCTTAGAGGAATTCGACTGATGGAGAGATCCAAAAGGAGTTTGGCTCCTATAGACATCCGACTAAAGGAGAGATCCGAAAGAAGTTCGGCTCCTATAGGCATCCGACTGAAGGAGAAGTCCAGAAGGAGTTTGAAGAAGAGGTCCGAAAGAAATTCAGCTTCTCGAGGAGTTCGATTGAGGAAAAAGTTCAGAAGGAGTTTGGCTCCTATAAACATCCATCTGAAGGAGAGATCCGAAAGAAGTTCGACTCCTGAAGGAGTCCAATTGAGGAAGAAGTCTGGGAGGAGTTTGACTCCTGAAGAAACTTGACTGAAGAAGAAGTTCGGAAGAAGTTTGGCTCCTTTAGAAATTTAATTGAAGGAGAAATTTGGAAGAAGTTTGGCTCCTGGAGAAATCCGACTGAAAGAAAAGTCCGGAAGGAGTTTGGCTCCTGAAGGAATTCGACTAAAAGAGAGATCCGGTAGAAGTTTGGCTCCTGAAGAAATTCGACTGAGGAAGAAGTTCGAAAGAAGTTCGACTCCTGAGGAAACTTGACCAAAGAAGAAATTCGGAAGGAGTTCGGCTCCTAAGAAAATTTGACTGAAGGAGAAATTTGGAAGGAATTTGGTCGCTAGAGGAGTTCGGCTGGGGTTCAATTGTTGAGGAGTTCGGCTAAGGTTTGGCCACTAGAAGAGTTTGACTGACTGAAAAAGTTTAGCTAAGATTTGGCTGCTGGAGGAGTTTGTCTGGGGTTCAGCCATTGGAGGAGAATTGCTGATCGAAGCTCTTCCGTAATTATCAGTTGCATTAGGCTAAGCATCAAGCTAAACTTTGGCAGGAGCGGGATTTATCCCCAATAAATATCAATAGTAATTCATATAAATACTCAAAAATCTAATGTATCTTAATAGTTATTTATAATAAATAATAGAGAAAAAATTAATATAAGTCACACCTTACATATAATTCCAAAATGTTTGGAGTCATTTTTTTTTCTTTTTTTTACAAAATATCGGCAATGTGATGCGGTTAACTCCAGCTATGCAACACCTCAACATGTTACATGCTACATGCATGATATGATAAAGAATGTATATCCTTATCTTAGAAGATGGTGGAAGGAGAGGCTAGTTTCCAACTTTGCTCGTTAAAAAAAGATATATCATATCTCTATTTTGACATCAATCTAGATATCCCAGAGAAAAATTAATTCTAGATCCTATAATATGCTATCTGTTATGAAATATAAAGCAGTCTTTCTATCATTCAAGAACATGTGGCGAGTAATTATATAAAAGATAATTACATTTTTGCTATTAAAAGAAATCTAGAAATGAAAAAAATTTTATGGCAGATTTAATTTCAATAAAGAAAGAAGGTGGTGGCTCATAAAGAGAGAGTTATGTCTCATTTCTTGACTTTCCATCTTTAACTTCAACATATTCTTTCTCTACACGTATATAAATAGGATCAAGAAATTCTCAAAAAGACAGACTTTGAGAGGAAGAAACTCCCGCAACTTAAAGCTTTCATGGTGAAAGACTTACAAACCCTCATCCATCATATATTCTTTTTTCCTTCAATAAGTCATCAAAAAGCCGAGTAAGTCGACCTTATCAGAAGGCCAACCTCATTAGAAGATTGAGTAAGTCGATCTTATCAAAAAATCGACCTCATCACAAGGCTGAGTAAGTCGACCTTACCAGAAGGTCAACTTTATCAGAAGATCAAATAAGTCAACCTCACCAGAAGATTGAGTAAGTTGATCTCATCAAAAAATCGACCTCATCAAAAAGTCGAGTAAGTCGACCTCATCAGAAAGCTGATCTCATCAGAAGATCGAGTAAGTCGACTTCATTAAAAGGCCAAAGTGATCAAAAGATATAAAGATCATCCAAAACCAGATCAACTAAAATAGGATATTTTTTAAACTAAATTTTCTATTATAATCTCATTATTCTTGTTCTTTCAAAATTTCAATCTGACTTAAGCATCGGAGAGCTCAATTGGAGCCAATCCGTTAAGCTTTTTTATTCTTTTGATATGCAGATCTACGACTCTAAGGTAGATCATATTTTATTATTACAGATCAAACAATGCACCCTCCATATGATCCTAGGCAGGCCAGATTTTGGCAGCAATAGATTAGCGTACTAGGAAGGAGACTACTTTTCTCTAAAAAGACAATAAAAAAGATCTACCTTAGTCCCACCAAGATGCAACAATCTCAGCCAAAATTAATCTCGATCAGCCAATCAAGAAAGATCTCTATAAATCACTTCTCATATCAAAAATGAGTTGAGTAGAAGACTTGGTAAGCCAGATACTAGAAGCGAGGAGATTAGAAAATCAATTAAGGATCTGGATTCATCCAATGACTAAGAAAAATCAACTGAAGTCATCCTAGCTCCAGCTATGAACTCCAAAATCATTTATGAGGATAATCGACAGCTGGCTCTGATCGAGATGATTCGACTTGGTTGACTTAACACCGATATAATGAAAACTGCGAGCTTCAGCTCGAGATGATTCAATTTGATCGGACAAGAACCGACCTAACAACAACTATAAGCTCTGGCTTGAGATGATTTGATTTGGTTGGACGAGAAACAATCTAACAATAGATGCAAGCTCTAGCTTGGATGATTCGACCTGGTTGGCTAGCTGAACATTGATCTAATGAAATATGCGAGTTTGGGCTTGGATGATTCGACCTAGTTGGCCGACCTAATGAAAGCTATGAGCTCCGGCTCGAGATGATTTGGCTTGGTTAACTGAACACCAACCTAATGAAAGGTACGAGCTCTGGCTTAGGATAATTTGACTTGTTTAGATGAAAATTGATCTAATGAAAGCCTCGAATTGGGCCTCTAAAATGCGAGCTCAAAAGTCAGATTGCAATTAACTTTTGATATTCTTTGGATATTTCAATTTCGGATATATCGACTTTCGATTTACTTCAAATATTTTTTTGATATTTTAACTTCGAATATTTTTTGAATATTTTGACTTTCGATCTACTTTGAATATTCTTCGGATGTTTCAATTTCTGATTTACTTTAGATATTTTAGATATTTTGGCTACTTATTGACTACTTTCTTCATTCAAAATAGTGAAACCCTTCAAACTCAAAGTGGAAGGCATATGTTATAAAATATAAATCAGCCTCCCTATCATTCATAGACACATGGCAAGTAATTATATAAAAGATAATTACATCTTTGCTATTAAAAGAAATTAAAAAATGGAAGAATTTTTATAGCAGATTTAATCCTAATAAAAAAAGAAGATGGTGGCTCATAAGAAGAGAGTTATGTCTCATCCCATGACTTTCCATCTGTAACTCCAATATATTATTTCTCTATATTTATATAAACAGGATCAAGAGACTCCAAAAAAGACAGACTCTGAGAGAAAGAAACTTCCACAACTCAAAGCTCTCACAATGAAAGGCTTACAAGCCCTCATCTATCATACATTCTTCTTTTTTTCTTGCAGATCAATAAGTTATCGCAAAGTCGATCTCATCAGAGTAAGTCAACCTCACCAGAAGGTCGATCTCATCAGAAGACCGAGTAAATCAACATTATCAAAAAGCTGACCTCATCCTAAGATTGAGTAAGTTGACCTCATCAAAAAATCGACCTCATCAAAAAGGCGAGTAAGTCGACCTCACCAAAAGGCCAATTAAGTCGGTCTCACTAAAAAATCAACCTCGTCATCAAAAGGCCGAGTAAGTCGACTTTATCAGAAAGCTGACCTCATCAGAAGGCCGAGTAAGTCGACCTCATTAGAAGATTTAGAAGGCCAAAATAAAAAAAGATAAATATCATCCAAAATCAGACCAACTAGAACATGATAACTTTTTATACTAAATTCTCTATTATAATCTTATTATTATTTTTTTCTAAAATTTCAATCTGACTTAAGCATCGAAATGTTCGATCAGAGCCAACCAAGTGAGGTTTTTTATTCTTTTGATATATAGATCCATGATTTTAAAATAGATCATATTTTATTATCGCGGATCAAATAATGTGCCTTTCAGATAATCCTAGATACGCTAGATTTTAGCAGCAATACCATCTAACAATTTGAACTTTACTATATATATTTTGTTTCTAGCTTGATCCTCCCAGACTCCAATATACCGTCGTTTTAAAGGATCTACACATATAAGCCAAGGATTAAAAATGGAATTGCCATCAGAACAAGTAATTGAGAATCCAATTTTGGATGGGTGCTAAACTGTTGGCAAAATATTGGAGCAAGTTAGGTTTGTCTTCGTTGGGATAGATTGTTATCATCATTCCGGTAGCATAGCACCCCAAATACTAGATAGCCAAAACTTGTTCTAAATTTTGTTATGTTAATATTAAATGCACGAAGGAAATAACCACAAGAAAAGATGCGCCATTAATTTGCATGTCTGCCTCACCCTAGTTTACGTATTTTTGCACTTTGAATGGTCTGATGAGCATTACCAGTCTCTACGATGGATGGACCCGTAATATCACTCCACCTTCCTCATAGTACATGATTCCTTTTCTCTTCTTTTCTGATTAAAAAAAAAAAAAAAAATTCACTACATGCTTTTGCTTGAACTCTATCTCAGCATGCATAAGAAATTACGCCTTACACCGTTGCGGTGCATCTTCTTCCTGCAGGCTCTATTTATTATGGCTCATCTCGGTGATTTATCCATGAAAAGAAGTCGAGGTGATCCGTATGGATCTACTGGAGTATCAGCTAAGATAAAACAAGTAAGATCAATTCATCCATACTTTAAATTTAAATAATTTTTTTTTTAATCTTTTATAGTTAACGAAAATGCCCCGAATTCCTCGGTGAACAATGACATAATTTCTCATGTCACCGTACAAACAATGAAAGGCCCATTTTTCCTTTTCTTTCGTGTTTAAAGGAAGAAATGAAACATTCACATCGTAGTCGGCCGAAAACCAACAGCCCCGTGAATACGACGACTTCACACCCTCTCCAACCCAGCCCAAAGCAGCGTTCGTAGTTCACACCGTAGCCACAAGAGCCTTCACTCTTCAGCCTGAGCTCTACAGCCATCCGATCTCGATCCAACGGGCGCCTTCACCTCCGTAGCTCTGATTCCGCCCCTCAGTTCGGACAACCGTGACCCCCCGGGAGCGTCCCTGGTGGGGTCCACACCTCAGAGCGCCGCTGGCCTGGAACGTGCCCCAGATCGGTCAAAATGCCGGTGCCCCCCTGGGCACGTGTCGGCCGAATTGGAGTCGGGTGGGGGGAAGGGTTTGCAACTTTGACCGCTGTTTCCACACGTGACCGCCGATCACCGGTCGTCGCTGACTCATTGCCAGCTTCCCTCCCCGGGACCGCGGACTATACCATCACCCTGGTTATATGATCACCTTCCTTAAACCATATGTTAATAAATAATAATAAGAAGCCAGCATTTGTAATTAAAATAGATGAATAATATAAAATAGTAGCCATTCCAAAAGTCCTCGCTTCCACTTATCCATCCATCCCTGCCCAAAACAAAAAGGGAAGACCAGACCAACCTAGGCTCTCTTCCTTGTTCAACACCACCCCCCCCCCCCCCTTCTCCCTTTCTTCACTAATTAACACCTTTCCTCCTTTCCTACTTCTCTCTTTCTGTCCCTCTAGCACTCTATGTCTGGGGAGAATAGAGAGCTCTACCACCATGACCACCACTTCCTCCGAGACCGCGGCGATCTCCCGTTCCACGACGATCTCTCCTCGTTCATCTCCCAGAGGCCCAGCGGCGCCACCCTGCATGACTTTCAGGGCCTCGATCTGCAAACACCCTCGCAGTACATGAGCTTCAACGACTGCCTGCATGGCTCATCGGATTATGGGTTGCTTGCCAAGGCCTTTGATATGTTGTACTCTTCGCCCGACCTATTCGCTCCCCGCGATGGGGGGCCGGTGAAGCAAGAATTGGTGGTGGATACCAATATTGGCGCCAATCTGAATGTTTCTACCGGGGGTGGCGGCGGCGGCGGCGGTGGCACCACGCCGGCTACTCCCAACTCTTCGGTCTCTTTGTCATCCACCGAGGCGGCAGGCGAGGAGGACTCAGGGAGGTGCAGGAAGGATCAGCAGAAGGTGGAGGAGGAGGAGAAGCAGCAGACTAAAGAGGGAGAGGATGGGGGTGACAAGTCTAAGAAAGTGTAGGTTTTGATCTTATATTCCCTTATTTCCTTCTCTTCAGTTTTTAGTTAGATATAAGTAGGACTTCTTCCTTTTGGTGGATGCCGGCTGACAGTTTATATAGATGTTCGATTGAGGTAGATCATGGGTGTAATGGTGAATTAGATCTGCTTTTCCTGGTTCCCTTTTTCCTGATTCTTCTTCTATCAGTGTGAACTATTAGGGTTTATCACCTTGCCTAACAAAACAAAACTTTCAGGGTATCTCAAGGTCATCCAGTGGAAGATTTCCTTTTCCTCTTTGCTTTTCCTTCCTTCTGTTTTGTTGTACTTTTATGATCTCCAACCTTTTGTTTTGGTGATACCCGGACTGCCTTCAAGGTGAGGTAATACACCATGCGACTCCAGATCTATGATACTTTTCCACGGATTTTTTCAAGTGCCTCTTGTTGGGGTGCAATCTGAGATCAGAGATCGATCACCAAAGCCGGAAGCTGAAAACGAAGAACGACCCATGAAGTTCCACAGCCGTGATGTGATTGTCTAGATATAGACCATTCAAGGGAAGTCATGAAATGGACTTCCGTTGAAATCTGTGGGTGTGGGATCATTAGTCTAAATAGTGAATATTTTCTTTTGAAATTACTCAAACAGGAACAAACCAAGGAAGAAAGGAGAGAAGCGACAAAGGGCGCCACGTTTCGCCTTCATGACCAGAAGTGAAGTTGATCATCTCGAAGACGGATATCGGTGGAGAAAATATGGCCAGAAGGCAGTCAAGAACAGCCCTTATCCAAGGTAGGCCTATTGCACCCAGTTTCCAAATCTTTCCACTTTTTCTTACTTTCATAGCAGTAAAGCGCGCGGTATTTATCCTTCTTGTAGCATCAATAATTACAGCAAAAGTACATTTTCAATAGCAAAAGTTAATTCCCATATTGAATTATAATATATATATATATATTCTCATGGCAGGAGCTATTATCGGTGCACGACACAGAAGTGCTCGGTGAAGAAGAGGGTGGAGAGATCATATCAAGATCCAACAGTCGTGATCACAACATACGAAGGTCAGCATACCCATCAAAGCCCTGCAACCATTCGAGGGAGCAACCACATGTTAGCACCTCCACCGGCGGCGCCGACGAGCTTCCGCCAAGACCTTCTGATGATGCACCAAATGACTCAACTTAATGCTAGTAGCCAGCAAGTGCACGGGGACGCGAACCCTAACATGTACCAGCCAACCCTACCCGCTCCTCTTCAGCAACTACAGTTCTCTGACTATGGTCTCTTGCAAGACATGGTTCCATCCTTCATCCACAACAAGCAGCCATGATAATACTTCATGCCCCCTTTTGTCTCTCACTCATCTCCATGCCTCTACTGTTGTTGTACATGTACCTAATTTTAAGCTTATGGACTTATCTATCAAGTATGGTATAGATGGAGCAATGTATTTATCTTTTCTGACGGATTCAAATGGAGAATATTCTCCTTGGTCTTTTGTTTTAGATTGCTATTTTTACAAGCTAGTTGCAGTCCCCTTCCATTGAAGGGGAAGGCTGATTGTTGGAGGATGCTGTGTTTGGGTATGAGCATTTAATGGTCCTTCTGTCTGGTTGGAGGACTGGGATATGAGATAGTTCTAAAGGACAAGGAAAAGGAATCCTTGATTTTAGTGCTGCTGCATTAAATGGTCTGTGGTAGGAATGGAAGGGGAGGTCGACTGGGCTAATCATGGTTGGTCTGGTCCTTGTTTGGTAGCTGGAGTTATTGTGGAAACAGGAAAGGATGAGTTATTTATGGAAGGGGAATTTGGAGTTATGGTTGTTCTTGGAGAGGTTGTGCTTCCAAAAGTACTTCCTCATTACTCTAGCTACATGTCCTCTTCTTGGTCAGAAACCCCACCAGACAAACAGAAGACTCATGCACACAACAACTTGGCCATTAGATACATAATGCGAGGAGCTACTACTCTGTGTGTGTGTGTGTGTGTGTGTGTGGTTATGACAATTGATGGGTTGTTGTTGGAGTAGTTAAGGGACGTTTTTGTCTTAGGGATAATATGCAGGACACTTTTTGGAAGTCTCAGAAGAGTTCGGGACCCAGATGTAGCTAACTTACTAATCCTAATACCTTGGAGGCTAGACCTTCATGATGCAAGTGAATATATATATATATATATATATATATATATATATATATATATATCCAGCTAGTGTAGCTCATTTCCCTCTGTAATGAGATAGCATCAAGGCTGTAGTCTCAATAATTGTGGAAGGAGAGTGGTAGGTTACATGTCCAGTACTTGATGCCTATCTACTTAATTTGGCCGTGCGAATGTTGTCTGTAGTGTTCATTCTTGATTGGAAGTTGCAGGTCATGCATGTGTCCAGTCATGTCAGTGGCACAATAGGGATGCAAATGACATTCTAGGAAGATGTTTTAATGCTATATATAATTGTTGAGAAAGATTTGCCTGTGACATGAAAAATATCAAAGAAAGCCAGTTTGCAGTGTGATTTAATTTGTTTAACAACTAAAAATAACAATTATACTTCCTAATAACCTTTATTATTATTAGTTTTGTTTTTATCTTAGTTTTTCTTTGGATTCTTCATTTTATAATGATTCCATTGCGAGTTGTAACATTTTCTGTGTTTTGGATATTAACCAACTTAGCCTGATGAGGCTAAGTAACATCCTGACTCTTATATATATCCAGCTATATATGCATTACACTCATCTCAACTATAAAATCCATTATTTTTTGACATGTACAAGACACGTGATTTGTCCACAAAAGGGAGCTTCGAGAATGCTTGGGATACAATATTAATCCAGTACGTAGTAAAATGTTTGGGACTAGGTCTTTGGTCTTCAAGAGTCGCATATAAAATAATAAATAGTCTCTGTGTGTTTTTATGTGCTGTATATACTTCTTTGTGTGCTTTCTCCTTGAACATTACTTATTTGGTGCAATAATTAGGATGGATGTATTTCCAAAGTATGGAGTCTAATCATGAAGATGCTATGGCAGTAATTAGCTTTTCCAATGGCTTGAGATTGGATATAGCTAAAGATATATCCTTTTGACATCTGTTAGCCTTTCTGCAAACAGAGGCCATTTTAACTCAAACATTGAATCGATGGCAATCCAAAAATGAGAAGAAAAAAATTATGTATCAGACAAAAAAAACAATATAACCTTGAATGGTCCTTATATTGTGACCTAATCATTGAGGAAAAAAAGGAGACAAAGTATGAATTAAGGACTCCAACCAAAAAATCATGCAGCAACACATTTTGAAAAAGAAATTCACTACTAGCTAGCTAATTAGTGCCTGTTTATCGGTTCGTTGTTTCCAGCATTTTAATTACTTGAAATTTGTAGCATAAGGAGATCGAAGAAGTTCTTTCAAATAACTTGAATCACTATGTCTGTTTTATAGCTGTCTCTACCATTCTCAACTTCAATGAAAGTATGTTATTTAATCAAATCCACAACTGTCCCTTGTCTTTTTTCTTTTTTTCGTGTGGCATTTTCGACCACGACGATAAAGCTGTCTTTATCCATTAAAATGTTGAAAAGCTTAAATCCATATTCAAGGTAGAGAAGCTGGAAGACAAAGATAAACATTAAATTATATAAAATAGAGTCAATGTGCCTTCCAACTTTGATTATAATGCAAATCATGACAAGATTAGGAACATGATAATGATGTACCCATAGAGTTTTTCCTCCTTTTTTTTTTTTTTTTTAATAATAAATCCTAATGGTTGCAATCTCATTTCGCTCACGATTATATTGACTAATGAAGCTATGTATGAATATTAATTGCAGATGCATGACCAAAATTGGTAAATTTTTACATAATGAAAAAGAAGCCTCAGCCGGTATATATGTAGCAATTGATCTTGTGCAAAGATACCGTATGAAGTTACGCAAATAGAGGTTATCTCTTTTCATGGGTAATACATGCACTTGATCTATGTATGTCTTAATTTGCTCCGTTCATGGTATATTTTTAAGCACTAATTCCTCCATGATTTAAGCACAAGCGTTGTACTCAGATTGGTCGTAGTGCAAAGAATCAAAAAGGATGGAGACAAAGCATGCATTTGAGTAGATATCACACCAAGAGTTGTCTTATTAACTGATGATATCAGCTGGCCCATGGTTCTTCTTTATCCTCAATTAGACAGAAGACGGTTCATTGAATCAGCTGGGGTTTTTGTAGCTTAATTTGTTCCACGTGCTTTGAGGTTTCCCAGGTGACAAGATATTAGATTTGCTACGAGGGATGGAGGGCGGGCGAGAGAGAGAGAGAGAGCATCATCTGAGGTGAGAACCACTAAAGATAAAAAATTAAGGATGCTTCGCGAGCGCATGCCGCAATATAAAGTAACATGAGGAGATATGCTTTTGCATTTAAGGTGGGCGTGGCTGCTCTTTCGTTTGATGATGCACGATTGATAGAGATAAAGTTTGGCCAAGATGCTGGTTAAGATCCAAAAAGCTAGAAAAAGAAGGGAAGGTAGAGTGGCTGCCCAAAGACATCAAGATAAAGACTCCCCTAGGACATCGAGAAAACATAATCTAATGAGAGCCTAATATGGACCAAATTGACGATGGAAGCCTTGTTCCTTTGTCCACTCTATCGATGAGTATGTAGTACACAAAGAAGATGGAGATGGGTTGGCCAAATAGCGAGGTAGGATTTTCTTTAAGTTGGTGAGGCTGTGGGTCCATAAGTAACATATAGGGACCATGGTTGGAGGCACGCATGGTGCTGGGATACTAATATGGATATCGATCTAATCCAATCAAAAGGCACGCATAGCACTAGGTTACTAAAATGTCAGGCCTATCTAATTCGCTCAAGGAGAAGAAAGAATTTTTTAATAAATTTAATTTGAATCTTTCTTAAAAAAATTAGAAAAAGATGAGAAAATTAAGATCTTTTATTGATAATGATAAAATCAAGATATACATAACTTTGGTGAAATCCATAATTGCACAATTCAAGTCAGATTCTTTCTATAATTCTAACATAACTCACTTTTCTAAAATAAATATGGCTAGTAGAAAAGAACTCAAAGAAATTAAAATTTTATAAAAGATAGATCTTGACTTTTATATTAATTTTATCTCCTATCGCTCGATCTAATTCTTTTTGGATTAGAATATACGTTTACTCAAAATATTTTCTTTTTCTTTTTTTTTGATTTGATCAATTTGTTTTCCTTAATGATGAATTAATTAGATCTGATCGCTAGGTGATGCATCCTTTGAGGGATGATGCTATGTCATGGATCTCAAAAAGTTATTTGATCTTTTTTATAAAAAGGATCATCTCAATCGAACGTAAAAATTTAGCTTATAACTTGATTTTATGATGTATCGCTTCTGAATCCCATATAGCCCTACTCATAGCATCCATAGTAATCCACATGGAGTCTAATAATCCTTCTAGATGAATATGTCCACCTAAAATATCATACGATTAGGATCACAAGCTAGCCTATTAGTATTCGTCCAATGCTTGAGGATAGAATTGGTGGGGCGACCGAAGGCGGACTACTTGGCAAAAGAGATCCAGACTAATAGAGTTGGATCTAGCATGAAATAAGGTTTCATATGACTATTTTGTCTAGACCCGATCTGAATCCGATCTAATTTGATACATTTCCATCCTTAATGAACTCGAGTGTCAAACACCTACATAAAATATCAACCTAAGATTTACATTGCTTTATGAGGAATATCTAACATAAGATCCATGCTGCAAACTAAGGTTAATTAAACATTCCAAATAACATATAGGCGACTTTCATCATTTCACCTATGCATGCACGTACGTTAGAGCATTATAGGTGACTTCCGGGTGCACACATAAGGTGTTTGGACCACAAGATGTACGTGTTAAAAGTTGAACTTTGGACTCCTTAAGAAGTGGCCGGCTGGCCATCGCATTCCCTGGTCCTGCTAAAAGAACTTAATTAGGCTCTGGTTTTCTCCACATGAGGCCGACCCAATTGACTTTGAATTTTGGAACACCTAGCTATTGGAGGCCATGCACGTGTTTGTGTTTTTTTTTTTTTTTTTTTTTTTTTTTTCAAATTGAAGTTTAGCGTCAGAATCACGAACATATCACAGGGTCAAATGCTCTTTACTTAAATTGAGCTATTAGGCAGTCAGCATCTCACTTTAATTTGCTACAAGGACGGCTCTATTGGGGAGACGATATTCTTGACGCATTGCGGCCTTGGTCGGCCACCTGCTTGGTTTCCCTCGGCAAACGTTCCGTGACGCTGGAAAGAGAGCCCTGCGCAATGTCGACAGCAATGAAAACAATGGGACACCATGCAATGTGCTTCTCTTGCGGGCAAAGTCAGGCGCTGTACGGTTAAATAGCGATGTCAATTAAATGGAGTTTGACCAACCATCGAAGACCATGGAAGCAAGATATGGAGCTAGTTAGAGGAAGAACCTACCATCCTTTCTTGGCATTGCCATCTAAAAACTTTGATCATTGAGGGCAAAAGGAATGGTTACAATGTAATTACTTTTTTTTTTTCTTGGAAAAATCATCAACAAGGACAATAGGAAAGAAATGTGATATAAGAAAGAGAAACTTATAAGGATTGGTTTTTTCCGGAGGTTTATCAAGCGCTTGCTTGGATGATATCATCCTCTGTCTCCTGGACAAGAAGATAAAAGTTCAATTCAGATTGAAGTAAGTCCTCGAGATCCGGTATGTATAACATTCAAAGAATAAAAATTAGACACTTCTAACCCCAGAAAGAAAATTCTTCATTTTATGGCAAGGAGCAGCAAGCTTCAAATCTTTTGTGAGAATGATTTCCGGTGCACCATAAAGAATCATCCACATCAAACATTTCAAGAAATTCTTTTTTATTATCATAATAGAATTTAAAATGGGCCCATACTTAATAAAAATCGCTCAAGAAATTTCTTATTATCTTATAATTATAAGAAATTTTTATTATCTAAAATTTTAAAAAAATTTATAAGAATCCATATGGATGTGTATTTAATTTCACATTAGTTATACACTGAATAAATCCTAGATACTACTTTTATATGATCAGAGAATCCAAATAAAATCTTTCAATTTATCCTTTCGGATGAGATTCTTAGTTTTTATAAATGATATCTAAGCAAACTTGATCCATAGTCTAGAGACATTGTAATAGCATGGCCTATTGCGACTAACCATGAGTTGATTATAATATTTGTAATTGGATTTGATAGAGAGTCCTTATTATATCGACTATACATTGAAAAAGTCTTGAATATTTATATAAAACCAAGAAATCAAAATATTTTTTTTTGGATAGTCTTTTTAGATGAGATTCTTGGTTCTCATAAAAAACTGATATATAGCCTTGATCTTTCCATCTCGAACCCACAACCCTATAATAATGGTAGAGTAAGGGCTGGCCCTAAAGTAGAATAGAGCTTCTCAGAGAGTTTGGTATGCAGCGGAATGCTTTGTGTCAAGAATTGGGAGAATTGAAAAAAATCATATTCCAATCAAAAGTTAAAATTGGATGATGAATTGGAGTTGTCAAAATTTTGAAATGGTGAGATTCATTTATGAAAGATAAACGCATATTTTTCTCGAGAGATCTTGATCCTTTTCGATCACTTAAACATCCTCATACCCAATGTGCACCTCTTTTACGGCTATTCTTCTCTAACTAAGAACTCCTTCCTCTCCTCCTACTTTAGGATAATCCCATCCCCATCCTTGGTAAAGATTTATCTGAAAATATATTTTTTTAGATAAATATTTTTCAAGCAACATTTAAATAAAAGTAATTTACCTATATCATTTTATGCATGAAAAAGTTGCTTCAAAATTTATTATCCATATTCTTTTATATTACTATTTTTCTATGTAAGTTGTTAAAATTTATTCATATTTATCATAATGCTTCTTATACTTTTGAAGAAGTGGATGATTGAGTTATTGAGCAGTGGGGATATTAAAAATGAGGATGGGGCGTTTTGGGTATAAAATTAAATACCTAGCTGATGGAAAAATAATTTAGTCATTTATCTTTTCCATTTTGAAAAATATAAGAATATGAGTAAGTTGGTTGATGAAAAAGTAGATCAAATTTTTTATGATATTTATCCATAAAAGAATGGGCTCTTATTAACTTGGCAAGGCAAGCATGTCTGTAGGACTCCCCAGCTATCAATGACTGCTAGGAAGAAGAGAGAGAAAATTATTATATATATATATATATATATATATATTGGGCAAAGTGCTCACATACATTTAGCCATGTTGATATATCCAACAAAATTAAAAAAAAACAAAATATTGCAAAGATGTGCGGGAATACTCTACCACAAAAGATGCGATCCGGTCCTGTTCATCTATATGCCCGATGTCCAAGATTGTACAGTCCATAATTATCCTTTAGATGTCGTGCAGTACCAAGAAACCATTATAAGTTCTAGAAAGGAAAGGTTAGTGCTACAAGCGATATGTTGAGTATGAAAGGACGTGTAAGTGGAAAGGATAGAGAAGTCCCAAGAAAAAATACACATTCACCATTTGTAATAAACTTCAGCACCCTCTAATTTTCATAGCTCCAACCCCACTTAACTCTAATACAAACCACTTTTATCTTTTGACTTGGTTTAGAAAATATAATTCCCGGCCCAAGAATTCGGGCTAGGTCAGCCTAACTAAACCCACTTAGGTAGCTTTGGAAGGACGTAATCATGAGTTTGTACGCATTGAATAGCCTCCTACCACTGCTATCGGATGAATCCGAGAATGATGTAATGTTATGTGACGGGACTTGAGACAGTTGCATTGAGATGCAGAAGAAAGAACAAACATTCCAAACTCTCCCAACAAGTTCGTTCCACGCCTTGCACCATCCTTGCTCTCCATCAATATTTTTTTTTCCCTTAAACAAAGTCCCACGCAACTCGCACGCCATAATTTTAAGCTCTATCACCATCCAAGTCAAAGCTAAAGACTTTCCATGTCTAACAGATGACCATGCTTTTGGTGCATGCAGGGAAGTGACGCATTAAAATCTCTCTGATCTAAACGATGATACCCTCTAAGGTCTAAATAAGCATTTTTTGGAATTTTTAATCATCAAGTATTATAAGTTTATGACAAGTATAACGCTAATGGGCAGTGGGTATCACGCACACTTTTGTGTGATGATGATGTCAAGGTCAACTAATACCAGCCTCATGCACAGAAATACATACGAGCGTTGATTTAGAATGAATAGTTAAGATACGTGAACTTCAAAATCTAGTTCACCTTTTGAATACTAATTTTTCATTATTAGAATTCATCTAGCATTAAGCTTAATCTAATCGATGATATGATATATACACCCTAGTATATTATCCGTGTGATGCCTAGGATATATTTTTTATTTAAAAAATACATCATACTAAAAAAATATTTTATTAATTATATAATTATTTAAAAAATTATATTATTTAAAACTAACTATTTTTTAATAATCAAATTCAATAAACCAAATAGAATGCACTCAAAATAATGCAAAAAGAAGAAGAAGAAGAAGAAGAAGAAGAAGAAGAAGAAGAAGAAAAGAGATTAAGAGAGAAATAGTGACGATTGGATATGTTGAGGACGTCCAAGGCAATGTAGACGTAGGGTTGTAATTATCGAGAGTGACACCGTATGCGTACATTCCCACCTTCCTCTCTACCTATGACTTGAATCCCTCCTACTTCATCATCAACTTGAATAGTACTAACGCTGACTTCTCCATTAGAATCAAAACCCTCATCCTAGAAGAAGAGAATAAAGGAGATTAGGTTCGAAGAGAGACAAACCCCCATATCTCTACCCTAATATGCTCATTTTTATCCAATCATTTTCCATATCTGTATAATGCTCTACTATATATAAACTAAAAGTTGATGCAGACATCATTATTTGAATTTAATGGATCAGATTCAAAAGCATACAAATTAGACTGATTGCATCAAATCCTGTGAATTTATCACTATCGCACTAAAATGGCCATAACTTTCTTATTAGTATCAAAATCCTTATTATAATCCTAATTCGGAAAGCTCTTTTTGAGCCCTACAAGCTATAGCTAGTCTCGAAGCCTAATTCTAACTATTTGATAGATTAATGGGAGCCTAAAAGATCTTACACAAGTTCATCACTTAGTCTTTTCTTACTTTGATTAGGATTCTTAGTTTGACTCATTGTTTAAGTTTATCAGAGTTTTTTTATCTATAAATAAGGCCCTTTAAGCCAACGTTGAACTTAGTTTATTTTTCTGTTATTGAATAAAAAACTTTAGAAGAAAGTTTCTTCTTCTTCTTTACCGCTTTTCTTATTTTGTACTCTTCTTTCTCTCTTTCCCCAACAAACGTCATGCTAAGCTGTGTCAGTTGGTATCAGAGCTTCGCGATTTCTTGACGATGATTTTTTCTACAGTCCAGATGGTGGATGATGGTCACAAGAAGAGAACCAACCTACGTCTAGATGGTCACAAGAAGAGAACCAACCTACGAACTAGACGGTTGTTGAAATCACATAGTGAGAGATGATTAAGTGCAAAGATTTGATAAGATAGATAATGGATTTGACCGTATATCTTGTGCAATTAGAATATCGAGATGTAAGATTCGAGGTTGAACTTGACGATCTTAGATCTGAGGGAGATGCTTCAAATTTCAAGAATTTCTTTCATCAGGATATTCCTAACCGTCAATGTGAAGGTCATAGCGATTCCTTTGAATGATCAACCTACTGAGTCGACTCCATAAGAGAAGATCTATCTGAATATTCGGATAGTCAACAAATATAGGTGTTTCTCAATTGACTGGATCAGATCGAGCACATCTTCAAATACAAGAAGGTACCTGATGATAAAAAGATGAAGTTTGTCAGCTTCTGTTTGGTGGTAGCAATTGAAAAAAATCTAGAAGCACAAAGGAAAGCCCAAAATCTAGAATTGGAAGTAGATGGTGTTAAAGAAGCAATTTTTTTTCCTTTAATTATACATAAATTCTATACCGGCACCTTCAAAATCTCCAATAAGGCTCTAGATCCGTGGATGAATACACTGACGAATTCTATAAACTGGTTGTAAGAAACAACATGGCAGAAAGCGAGGAGCAAATGTTCACGCAATATCTTGATGGTCTATAATAGCAGATCCAGAGCGTCTTGAGGCTCCACATCTTATGCACGATCAAGGAGACGTACCATCAAGTCATGGTTGCTGAGAATCAATTGCAGCAAAGATTTGTACTTAGATCGGATCAACCTCGAGAAGCAATCAAGCACCAGTGATTCAAAGGGACATGCGATACAATACAACCCCTACCCAACCTATTTGTGCTCCTGCAAATACAAAACCCTCAAAGCCAACTTCGACGAAAACTTTCATGCTGTGGTGTTACAACTATGACGAGATTGGGCATACACGGAATAAGTGTAGAAAACCTACTGGACAGCCCGAAAATTAGTTGCTGATAGAGGAGGAAGATGAACAATTCGAGGAAGAACAAAAGCCGATCTATGATGAAAGGGTTGAAGAAGAAGACGATTCCATGCTTTTTGGGGATAGTGGAGAGGCTGTAGTTGTTCAAAAGAGCTTGCTGGTCCCCCCCCCAAAAAAAAGAAAAATAAGACTGAAGGTGGTCAAATATTATTCATATCTGCTACACCATCGTGAAAAAGATCTACAAAGTGATCATCCATGGTAGTAGTTGCAAGAACATCATCTCCCAGGAAGCCATCACGAAGCTGAACTTATGCATGAAAAAATATCCTCGACCCTACAAGCTATCGTGGTTCCGAAAAAGTAGCCAAGTCATTGTCGATGGTCACTGCCTTATATCTTCCTCCATCGAGTAGAAAAACTTCGACAATATATGGTGTGACATCGTAGCCATGGATGCTTGTCATCTACTCCTAAGAAAGCCATGGTATAACCATAGTGTTACCCATGATGACCGCTAGAATACTTATACGTTCTAGAAGGATAATCAGAAGATTATCCTGATACCTATGAAGGAAGAAGACTTATCCAAACCGAAACCAGAGACTAGCATCAATCTTCTAACCAATCATGTATGTCTGAAAGAGGCAATAGAAACTGGCTACCTATTAGCAATGGTGGAAAAGGATGAGTTTCCTAAGCAAGACATCTCACCCTTGGTATGTCCTATCTTTCAGAAGTTTGCTGATATCTTTTCTAAAGATTTGACTACAAGACTACAATCGAAAAGAGAAATTCCGCATCATATTGATCATGTTTTGATAACAAATCTACTGAACAAGCCCAAGTATATCCAAGCTATCCATTGATCTATCGAAAAAAAAAAATCGAGATGGTTCTTTAGAGGATAAGGAGACTTTAAACTCGAAAACAAGTTTTTCTCAGCTTGAAAAGGATGATGCTGACATCATTGTGGCCAGATACTTGGATTTAATGGATCAAACCTGAAATGATATGAAATCAGGTTGATTGCACCAAATTCTGCGGATTTGCCACTATCGTACTAAAATGATAATAACTTTCTCATCTAGTATCAGAATTATTATTATGATCCTAATTCGAAAAACTCTTTTCAAGTCCTAAGAGCTATAGCTAATTTCGAAGCCTAATTTAACTGTTTGATAGATCAACAGGAGCCTGAAAGATCTTATACGAGTTCATCTTATAGTCTTTTCTACTTTGATTAAGATTTTTAGTTGGAGTCATTATTTAAGTATGTTAGAATTTTTTATCTATAAATAAGGCATTTTAGGCCAACATTGTAGTTAGTTTATTTTTTATTATTAAATAAAAAACTCAAGAAGAGAGTTTTTTCTTCTCTTTTATCATTTTTTCTTATTTTGTACGTCCTCTTTCTCTCTTCTCCAATAAATGTAGTGCTAAACTGCATCAATAGTTCAAAAAGAAAAGATCTTGTAGGGGATAAACCCCGCTCCCGCCGAAGTCCAGTCTGACGCTTGGCCTAATGCAACTGGCAATCCCGGAAAAACTTCAATCAAAAATTCTCCCTCCAGTGGTCGAATCTCAGTCGAACTCCTCCAGCGACTGAACCCCTCCAACAGCCGAACTCCTTCTGGACTCCTTCAGTCGGACTCCTACGAAAGCCGAACTCCTTCCGAATCTCTCATTCAGTCGATCTCCTATGGGAGCCGAACTCCTTTCGGACTTCTTCTTCAATCGAATTTCTATAGGAGCCGAACTCCGTCCGAATTTGTCCTTCAATCGGACTTCTATGGGAGTCGAACTCCTTTCGAATTCTTTCTTCAGTCGGAATTGAACTTTTTTCTAAATCTCTCCTTCAGTTGGAGTTCTATGGGAGTCAAACTCCTTCCGGATCTCTCATTCAGTCGAATTTTTACGGAAGCCAAACTTCTTTTGGATTCCTCCTTCAGTCGAACTTCTACGAGAACCGAACTTCTTTGGAATTTCTCCTTCAGTCGGACTTCTACGAAAGCCGAACTCCTTCCGGATCTCTCCTTTAGTCGGACTCCTACGGAAGCCGAACTTCTTTCGAGCTTCTCCTTCAGTCGGACATCTATAGGAGCCGAACTCCTCCTGGATCCCTCCTTCAGTCGGACTTCTACAGGAGCCGAACTCCTTTCGGACTCCTCTTTCAATCGAATTTCTACAGAAGCTGAACTCCTTACGAGCTTCTCTTTCAGTCGGACGCCTACGAAAGCCGAACTCCTTCCAGATTTCTCCTTCAATCGGACTTCTATAGGAGTCAAACTCTTTCCGAATTTCTCCTTCAGTCGGACTTCTATGAGAGCCGAACTTCTTCTGGATCTCTCCTTCCATCGGACTTCTACGGAAGCTGAACTCCTTCCAGATCTATCCTTCAGTCGAATTTCTATAAGAGTCGAACTCCTTCCAGATTTCTTCTTCAGTCAGACTTCTACAGGAGCTGAACTCCTTCCGGACTCCTTCAGTCGGATTCCTATGGGAACCGAGCTCCTTCCGAATTTCTCCTTCAGTCGGACTCCTATAGGAGCTGAACTTCTTTCGGATCTCTCCTTCAGTTGAATCTCTACAGAAGCCGAACTCCTTCCGGATCCCTCCTTCAGTCGACTTCTACGGGAGTCAAACTTTTTTCGGATCTCTCCTTCAGTTGAATTTCTACAGAAATCAAACTTCTTCCGAATTCCTCCTTCAGTCGAACTCCTACGAGAGCCGAACTCCTTCCGAACTCCTCCTTCAGTTGGACTCCTATGGGAGCTGAACTCCTTTCGAATCTCTCCTTCAGTCGAATCACTACAGGAGCTGAACTCCTTCCGAATCCCTCCTTCAGTCGGACTTCTACAGAAGCCGAACTTTTTTCGAGCTCCTCCTTCAGTTGGACTTCTACAGAAGCCGAACTCCTTTCAAGCTTCTCCTTCAATCGAATTTCTACAGGAGCCAAACTCCTTCCGGACTCCTCCTTCAGTCGAATCTTTACAGGAGTCGAACACCTTTCGGATCCCTCCTTCAGTCAATCTTCTACAGGAGCCGAACTCCTTTCGGACTCCTTCAATCAAATTTCTACAAAAGCCGAAAAGCTCCTCCTTCAGTCGGACTTCTACAGGAGCCAAACTCTTTCCGTATCTCTCCTTTAGTCAGATTTCCACAGAAGCTAAACTCCTTCCGAGCTTCTCCTTCGGTCGGACTTCTACAGGAGCTGAACTCCTTCTGTATCTCTCCTTCAATCGAATCTCTACAGCAGCCGAACTCCTTTCGGACTCCTTCAACTAGCATTCCTCTCGGATGACCCCCTCTAGCCGTATTCTCTTTGAAAGTCCGAACTCTCCTGAAATTGATATACGTCAAAGCTCTTCACCCCTCCATGCGGCTTCGAGCGACTCAGTATCGGACGACTACGACTGTCACTATCGATCCGCTGCAGATGACAGCGGCCCGCTACCAGACGGCAATGACTGTCACTATCGATCTGCTGCAGACGGCGCTATAAGCGATATCCCCTCCCTGACAGACTCCACCAGACCTCGAGCAGCCTACTACCAGGTGGCTGCAACTGTCACTATTAATCCGTTACAAGCTCCGTCTATAAAAAGAGATCTTTCAGATATGTTTTCTTTAAGCTCTCCTCTCCTCCTCTAAACTCTGCCAAACTCTTTTCTAAGCACTCCATTTCTGTTGGCTAGAAGAGCTGACTTGATCGTCAAAGGATTCTGTCGGAGCCACCACCACCGACTCCGGACGGAACTTTATTTTGTAGATCACCGACGGCGATCTCGTCTTTCTCGACTCCAGCTCGATCCAGTGTCAACCAAATTCTGCACCAACAGAATTGACACTGAAAGAAGGGACCTTTGTTCTTAAGATTTTCTTGTTCTTAAAGGAGTGCTCAGCAGCGATCTCTCTCTAGAGATCTCTCTTCTTTCTCTTTAGAGTTCTTCTCCAAAAAAAAATGCCTTCTAGGAAGGCTTCGATCCGGCGATCAACAGCCTCTGCAACCAGATCCCATCAAGATCTATCCGCTCCCGCTTCAGCCCCGGCAACTCAGGCTCCACCTACGGCCATGGTGAATACGGAGCAGTTTAACTTGCTGGTCCAACAGGTTCGCAGTCTCACGAAGATGATGCAGGCCATATATCGGTAGGCCCCAACACTAGTTCGATCGGAGCAGGCTTCTCCAGAGTACTCTGGTCCGATCTGGGAACGACCGACTTGGACTACCTGACCTCTGATCTCCGAAAAGAAGCAAAGGATGGAGGGCTCCTACTCAGACCATGACTTGACCCAGGGGGAAGTTTTACACGTTCCATCAGAAAATCCTGGAGATCAAGGATCGTGAAGATCTCCTGAATCAAAGACTCTTAGAAATGAACTGACGAATCAAAGAGTTCTATCATACTCCCTCCTCACACGGTAATGATATTTGTACTGACCCTTCTTTTTCTCAGAGGATTATACAGAAATCGATCTCGTCGAACTTTAAGCTCCTGCAGTTCAAGAATTACGACAGGACCACCGATCTGGTCGATCACTTGAAGATCTTTCAGATAATGATGTTGCTCCATGGCACACCAGACGCTAATTTATGTCAGATTTTTTCGTCCACCCTCAAGGGAGCTATCAGAAATTGGTACTCGACACTTAAGTCGGATACCATCTTTTTCTTTGATCAGATGAGCCATCAGTTCGTGGCTCACTTCGTCAGCAGCCGACGTCCGCGCCAAGATTCGGATTTCCTGATGACCATCAAGCAGGAGGAATAATCCATCCAAGCTTATGTCATTCGGTTTAATGTTGCTACATTAGAGGTCCGAAACCTGGATCAATTAGTCACCATGGCCACACTCAAGGACGGCCTTCAGAAGAATGATTTGCTGTTCTTCCTAAAAAAGAAATATCCCAGAGACTTTACCGATATGCTAGCTCGGGCTGAAGATTATGCCCGAGCTAAAGAGGCCTTTAAGACCAAGGACGATGAAGCCTTTGGTGAGCAATGAATCGACGAGCTGGGCAAACCTGTCGAGGAAGGAAAGCCGAGTGAAGCTCGACCGCGCTTCCGAACTTGTCCTGAGTGCAAGCGAGCCCAAACTCCTCTCCAGGCTCGGAGGTAGGAAAGCTCCGACAGAAGGGTTTGGCGAGGTTCTCCCCTCCAAAAATTTTACAACTATGCCCCTCTCAATGCTCTGAAAATTCAAGTGCTGATGAAAATCAGAGAGCAACTATCGAGACTGAAAAGGATGCATACTCACCCCGGCAAGCGCAATCCTAACAAGTTCTGCCTTTATCATCGTGACCACGGTCACGATACTAAGGAGTGTATTCAGCTCCAGGATAAGATCGAGAGGCTCATCAGGCGAGGCAGACTTGACCGATTCCTGTGGCGACGATCTGAAGGACGGAAAGATCGACCGATGGCATTGCCGCAGCCTGAGCCACCAAGGGGGAGGATCAACAAGGAGATCGACCGTCTCTCGACATCATCAACACTATCTTAGGAGAACTTCAGTAAGAAAAGGCCAACAAATCCGAGGGATCAGTGAAGAGACGGAGGACTGAAGAACCCATAACCTTCACTGAGGAAGACGCTCAGGGAATCCAGTTTTCCCATAATGACGTGGTTGTAATTTTTTTAAACATTATCGACTATAATGTACGCCACATTTTGGTAGATAATAAAAGCTCGACCAACGTATTATTTTATGATGCTTTCTCAAAAATGTCCTTACTCAATAACCACTTGGGGCCTATGAATTTTCGTTGATAGGCTTCACTGACGATGCCGTACCAGTTGAGGGCATAATAACTTTGGCTGTAACTGCAGGGCAACATCCGAAACTGACTAAGACACAGATCAATTTTTTAGTCATAAGAACTCCATCCGCCTATAATACTATTCTCGGTCGACTTAGTCTAAATGCACTTCAGATAGTGGTATCAACTTATTATTTGAAGATAAAGTTTCCGATAAGTCATGAATTGGAGAGGTCAGGGAAGATCAAGCTCTGGCAAGGCACTGCTACTCAATCATCCTGCATAAGGAAAAACAGTCCGACCCTTATCCTGTTGATGGACTGGATGTCCGCGACGATCTCACCGAGGAGCGGGGCGAGCCTATGGAGGATCTCATGTCTATGCCCTTAAACGATGAAAACGTGGAGCACGCGATGCAGATCGGCTCTAACTTAGGAGATGAGGTTTGGGAGCAACTTATCACCTTCCTCAGGAAGAATGCGGACGTCTTCGCCTGGGCCCCAGTGGATATGCCAGAAATTGATGCCGAGATCATGGAACATCGACTGACCGTTGATCCGAAGCATTGATCGATAAAAGAGAAGATGCGCAACTACGCCATGGAGAGGCAGAAAGCAATCATCGAAGTAGGCAAGCTCCTTAAAGCTGGATTCATCCAAAAAGTTAACTATCCGACCTGGATCTCAAACGTGGTCTTCGTCAAAAAAGCAAACAACAAGTAGAGGATGTGTATAGACTTCAAAATGCTGAACAAAGCCTACCCAAAAGATAGCTACCCTCTACCTAGGATTGATCAACTGGTGGATGCGACCTCGGACCACGAGCTCCTCACCTTCATGGATGTCTTCTCCGGTTATAATCAGATACGGATGGCGTCGAAGGATGAAAAAAAAACTGCATTTATTACTGACCGTGGTCTTTATTGTTACAGGATTATATCCTTTGGACTCAAAAATGCAGGGACAACATACCAGCATCTGATCAATAAGATCTTCAAGGAGCAAATCGATCGCAACATGGAGGTGTACGTGGATGACATGCTCGTCAAAAGTCGAGCTTTTATAGACCACCTCGCCGACCTTGAAGAGACCTTTAGTGCACTCAAGAAGCACAAAATCAAACTGAACCTGACCAAGTACGCCTTTGGTGTGACCTCTGAAAAGTTTCTGAGGTTTATGGTGTCGAGGCACGGGATTGAAGCAAATCCAGAAAAAATCCGAGCCATTCAGGAGATGACTGCTCCAAAAATAATCAAAGAAGTTCAGCACCTGACTGAAAAAGTGGCATCCCTAAATCGCTTCGTCTCGAGATCGGTCGAGCGATGCATGCCCTTCTTCCGAGTTCTTAGACAACCAAAGAACTTCTGCTGGACGATGGAGTGCCAACAGATGTTTGAGGAACTTAAAAACTACATCGACTCACCTCCACTGCTGGCAAAGATGAAATCTAGAGAAGAATTATTCCTGTACCTAGCAAAATCTTCGACGGCCTTGGCAGCAGTCCTAGTCAAGAAAGAAGAGAAGATGCAGCGACCGATCTACTACATAAGCCGGATCTTGAGGGATGCAGAGATTAGGTACTCTAGATTAGAAAAATTGACATACTCTCTTCTAATTGCTGTCAGAAGACTCCGACCTTACTTTCAGGGGCACACCATAATGATCCTAACGGACCAACCAATAAAAGCAGTCCATCAAACGGACGCTTTCGAAAGAATAGCAAAATGAACGATCGAGCTCACGAAATTTGACATCAACTATCGATCCCGACCATCGATCAAAGCCCAGATATTAGCAGATTTTATAGTAGTGTACCATTCCAGCTGAAGCCAAACTTGAACAGAACGAGACCAGCGCTCTGCTGTCGTAATCGAGCCTTCCCGAGGAGAGTGCCGACCTTTCCGAAGGCTTTTGGGCTCTGTACATGGATGATTCGTCCAACTCCACTGGAATAGGTGCGGGGTTGGTCTTGGTCAACCCTGAGGGAGTCGTCGTCGAGTTCGTACTATGCTTCGAATTTTCTGTAACTAATAATGGGATCGAGTATGAAGCGCTGATCGTCGGGTTAAAAATAGCAAGAGAATTAAAAGTAGATCGACTTCAAATCTACAACGATTTTCAATTAGTGATCGATCAAGTTAGTGGCAGTTATGAAGCGTGGGAGGAAAATATGATGAAATATCTTGAGAAAGTAAAGGACTTGACTCCGGCCTTTAGCTGTTTCGACATTCGACAAATTTCGATGGCAGAAAATATAAGAGCCAACCTCCTCTCTAAGTTGACCACTTCAGCCCCAGCCGAACTATCCAAAGAAGTATTTTTTGAGACTCTGAAGTGCCCAAGCCCAGAGGAATCATAGGTCGTTTTGGAGACGAAGCTTGAGTCGAGCTGGATTGACCCGTTGATTACCTACCTTAAGGAGGGAGTCCTTCCTCGTGATCCAAAAGAAGCTCGAAAACTCAGGAATCAAGCCTTCCGATATGTTTTGTACGAGGATAGATTGTATAAGAGATCGTATTTGCTATCGCTGCTGAGATGTCTCCGACCTTCAGAGGTCGACTTCGCGTTATGGAAAGTACACGAGAAAATTTATGAAAGTCACGTAGGAGCCAGCTTCCTATCACAAAAACTACTTCGGCAATGGTACTATTGACCGACCTTGTACCATGATTCCATGGAGTATGTCAAAAAATATAACTGCTGTCAGAAGAATGCAAACGTACAAAGACAGCTGGCCTCCGAGATTACTCCGCTAAATGCACCTTGGGAAATGGACATACTTGGCCCTTTTCCGACGGCGTTCGGACAGCGAAAGTTCCTCCTGATCGCGATCGACTATTTCACCAAATGGATCGAAATTGAATTACTAGCAAAAATTATCGAGATCAAGGTACAGGACTTTGTCTGAAAGTCAATAATCTACCAGTTCGGTCTGCCCCGAACTCTCATAACTGATAATGGGCAACAGTTCGCTAGAACTCCTTCCGAGCTTCTCCTTCAATCGGACTTCTACAGGAGCCAAACTCTTTCCGTATCTCTCCTTCAGTCGGATTTTCACATGAGCTGAACTCCTTCCGAGCTTCTCCTTCAGTCGGACTTCTACAGGAGCCGAACTTCTTTCGAACTTCTTCAGTCAAATCTCTATAGAAGCCGAACTCCTCCCGGATCCCTCCTTCAGTCGGACTTGTATAGGAGCCGAACTCCTTCCAGACTTCTCCTTCAATCGAATTTCTATAGGAGCCGAACTTCTTTCAAGCTTCTCCTTCAGTCGAACTTCTACAGGAGCCGAACTCCTTCCATATCTCTCCTTCCTTCGAATTTTCACAGGAGCCGAACTCCTTCCGAGCTTCTTCTTCAGTCGAACTTCTACAGGAACCAAACTCCTTCCATATCTCTCCTTCAGTCGAATCTCTACAGGAGCCGAACTCCTTTCGGACTCCTTCAGCTAATGTTCCTCTCGAATGATCCCCTCTAGCCATATTCTCTTTGAGAATTCGAACTTCTCTAGAATTAATATACGTCAAAGCTCTTCACCCCTCCATGCGGCCTCAAGTGGCTCAGTATCGGACAACTACGACCGTGACTATCGGTCCGCTGTAGGTGACAGCGATCCGCTACCAGGCAGCGATGGCTGTCACCATCAATCTACTGTTGACGGCACTACAGACGGCATCCCCCTCCCTGACAGATTCCATCAGGCCTCGAGCGGCCCACTACCAAACGACTGCAGCTGTCACTATCAATCCACTATAAGCTCCGTCTATAAAAAGGGATCCTTTAGATATGCTTTCTTTAAGCTCTCCTTTCCTCCTCTAAATTCTGTCGAACTCTTTCCTAAGCACTCCATTACTGTTGACCAGAAGAGCTGACTTGATCGTCGAAGAGTTCTGTCGGAGCCACCACCACCAATTTCGAATGAAACTTTATTTTGCAGATTACCGATGGCGATCTCATCTTCCTCGACACCAGCTCGATCCGATGTTAACCAGATTCTGCACCAACATATCTCATTCTATATATAACCATACTAAACTCGAACATGAAAAAATGCATACATTTAAGATGGCCGTTTGGATTGGGAAAAACTAAGAAATGTCTGTCTTTTCTTATCTTAAAAATATGTATGGTCTAATTATAACCTCCTAATTACATATTTAATATACCTTTTCCATAGTGCTAGATAATTTTTTTTTTTTTATGGAAACTCTTCCATATTTAATATACATTTATGGTATTTAATATCATATTTATATATAAACTCCATATACCATGTTTATCTTCTCGTAATGCTATATATCATAAACATCATATTAAATATGAAAGAGTTTCATAAAAAAAATACAGAAGAATTATAGACATGGCATATAAAGGCTCTGCCAATTAGAGTCAAAGCCTCCATTATATATATATATATATATATATATATATATATATATATATATATATATATATATATATATATATATATATATATATATATATATATTCGAATAGATTCGTAAATTTTTCAATTGAATATTTTGCTACTCGAACTCGTTTCGAAAAACTATTTGAGTTATTCAAGCTTGATAATAGCCGAATCAAACTTAGACTCGATTGAGATCGAGTAACTCACGAGTAGCTTGACTTATTTATAGCTCTATCTCAAGACGAAACAAGACCACCTACTTCCATGGTGCAATAACAGCAGCACCTAATATATATATGTGTGTGTGTGTGTGATGAATCACAATTAACTTTCTCTTTATCACATGATGCTGGAGGTTTTGAGGTGCGGATGCTTGTAAGACAACTATTGTAGCCTATCATCTGATTGATAATAATGTGCTTCCATGAACCCTAACAGATCAACAATATTGTGGTTCCATCAGCTTAGAAGGTGAATACCGACGCAAGTTAAGCTACCGCGAACTCTCTGTTCCATATTCCAAGTCAAAAAGCTCGGGCATTATCTCTTGTCTTGTATAATAATATCATTTTTCTTTTTCTTAAAAATCCAATAATATTAGAATCCCTTTGCTTGTAAAAGTCCAGCAAACCTTTCAAAGGAAAAAAAAAAAATACAATTATTATTATTCTCAATATCCAC
The DNA here is from genome assembly GCA_006176705.1 of Cocos nucifera. Classification (NCBI taxonomy): domain Eukaryota; kingdom Viridiplantae; phylum Streptophyta; class Magnoliopsida; order Arecales; family Arecaceae; genus Cocos; species Cocos nucifera. The sequence goes on along the minus strand of QRFJ01002817.1, from coordinate 177,244 downwards.
CAACATAGGAATCCGTATCTGCATAGAATCTAGCATGTTTTAATCTTCTCAAGAAAGGAATTTTCTTTTTTGAGTAAAAAAAATCAAATTTAACTGAAGTTATTATACAACATATTTTAAATCTCTGTGAAGCAATCTAATTAGCGTTATTTTTGAAATTCACAAAGTTCAAAAATTAAGTCACTTTCATATAGTCTAAGGATATAAAATTGGAACTTCTCTCCAACAATTCTTTATTTAATGGGATAGTATTCAAAAAAAAAAAAATTTTAACAAAAAAGAAGCATGCTATGAATGAGTTTTCTTATGAGTCTTCCCAAGTCTTTGGTGGCAGTTGTGGACGCACATAGGGGTTGTGGTAGCAATTATACTCGATATCCTAGCATTTGGTGCTAGAATTGGGGTTTTACAAACCAATCAAGCGTGCAAGCAACCCTCACCCAAATATCCACCATGCCTCCTGGAAAACCAGGAAGGCATTTTACCAACTTGTTTAGCTGTCACCTTCAAGAATGAAACAATCAAATCCCTTGGGGACCTACAATTCCTCAATCATTAAAAGCTAGAAAATTTAGCTGTGTATTTCTTAGATCCGTACGCATTACGAAATGGATCTCACATGTTCATATGTCTCTCGATATGGAGTAATTTCTAGGGTGAAAAGTTTCTTTCCTTCTATCCTTTTTTTTCGGTTCATCAAATACAGCAGCGTAAATGCAAATTGAAGATTGATCAAAAAGCATAGCTCCCGTCACCGGGAAAAAGATAACATTCTACCTAAGGCCTCAACTAACGGCAGCGGACATGAGAGTCCCATTTCGATGAAACAGTAGCCTCGTATGAGACTGCATAATTTCTTTGAACCCTTGGATTTAGCCCAAACACTAAAACCAGTCACCCACGGTTTACGATATTATAGCCTTTGCATAGGCATCAGCGTCTTATGCTCATACAGACAGAAAAAAAAATAACAAAAATTAACTTAACAGAAACTTCTGCTAGATTACCTTGTCTTTTATTTCTCTGGAGGTAGTTTCAAGATCACCGTGTTGGCACTTCTAGTCATCAAAATTCTGCATCGCAAGCGTTTCATCTCCGCTTTGACGGATTTCAGATATTTAACAGCTTCATCAAGGATGGCAGGCGTATCCAACTGCTCTCCTCCAGGTATAATTCCTGATATGCATAGAAACGGTGCATTTACTATGCCTAATAAAACAAAAATCATACCCCACCTACACATAAGGAATCCTAAGTTTAGAGTACCAGAACAAAGATCTCTTGTCGAGCAGTCTGTGCATATGTGTGAGTACGTCAATCCCATGTTCAGTGCCAACCAACATCTAACAACACGAGAGTAAATTACCTCTCAGCCAAAAGTATGAAATTACAAATTTAACGGTAGGTTATTTAAAACATCAACACGATCGGTCATCATTCTGTTGTAAAAGCCAAGTTGAAAAACGAATGCATTTAAATGTTGAATTACTCAGTCCTTTGGATTATTTGTGATAAAATTAATAATTCAAACTCCAATATTTCCTTACATAAAATTAAGTATTAATCTTTTTTTAAAAAAAATGGAAACATGTGCGCATTGGAACATTAAATCTTCAAACAACGAATTTAAAGAAAAAAATTTAAGATGGCACATTTTATTAAGACAACACTATACTATTAACAATAATAGAAAATCGACACAGAAAGATAATAAAGAAATGCATTATGTAAACTTCCTTCGTTGTTTCCAAGTTCCACCGTTCATTATGCAGAGAGAAACTTGCTTCTGTTGGTAGTACGCGATGTTTCCAAGTTCCAACATTCATTATTATCTCCCAAATTTCCTTCGTTGTTTGATATCTCTTCAAATTAACTGCAATGTACATTCTCACCTCTTCAAAACTGAGGATGACCCAAGAGCTAAAACAGAGGATCCCCTCTCAATGAATCACCTGCACATCCAGAGAATAAAAATATTTTCATACAAATCCTGAAAATATTTTCCTATCTTACAACAAAATTCAACAAGGATTGAGGATTAAAGCATCAAAATCCAGCTTTGATTTAAAAAACTTGCAAATAAAAGAAGACAACGGTAATAAAGAGCGAGAGGGAGAGCAAGAGAGAGAAGAGAGAGAGAGAGAGAGAGCATACACGATAACCCAGAAGAAGACGACAAGGCGAACAGACTTCCTGCAGATGTTGTAACAACTTGAGAACGATGGCACCCATGGCATGCTGCTCTATGTTATCTCTTTCCTTCGATCCTAGTTCGCAATCAATTAAGTTCTCCTCGAATTCAATAATAGCACCATGAATGGGCAAAACAAAGAGCATAATTTCCATCTAAATCCCCATAATGCATGCATGTCTGAATGAAACTGTATATTAAAACAGATATGCAAAGGGAGAAAAGATGGAAAAAAAGTGACTCCCTCATCAGATTTTCAAACATTGACACCACTTAAACAAGCAAAAAGTTGCAACATTCAAACTTTTGTGAACTTGTATGTGTATTCTGAGAAAAAGAATGAAAATTAGAACTATGAGCTTATCATGGCCTAAATAGCAAGCGGGACACTGAGAATCAAGGAAAAGAATCCAGATCTACAGCAAAAAAATGCAACCTTTCCCCAAAAAATCTCATCAGAAAAAGTAGAAATAAGAACTGATATACTGCAAAAGAAAAAATTCTACCAAAAGAACATTGGCAAAAGTGAAATAGGAAGTCAGAGAATCAAACCTAATACCACGAGGGTTAACAATCTAGGCGTTGGGTACTTGCAGTAAGGGCTTCAAATGGAGGAGGGAGAGTTCAAAATCAGAGCTTTGATGCACTTTCTGGATGAATCCGAAGAGCTCTTTCACCAAGAAATGAGGAGAACGAGGAGAAGAAGGTGGGAAAACACCAAAACCAGAGTTCACACCAAGCAACACAGGATGATAGGGACATATGAGAAAGGAACCTTTGAGAAGCAAATGGCTAACCCTAGGTTAGGTTTTTGGTTCCCTTTAATTAACCTGGGTTCTCTTTCCCTTTTCCTTCTCATATTTTAAGCTTTTATCTGATTCAATTAGGATAATTAATAATTAAGTGAATTAATGAGTAGGGACAATGGAAGAGATCCACCTCAAGGGCCCGTTCTTTGAAAGATAAATAACTTTTCTAGAAATATCTATTTTCTTGGATAAGTATTTTTCAGATAATATTTAGATAAAAAAATAATTTATCCATATTCTTCTATGCATTGAAAAATAGTTTCAGAATCTATTATTAATGATCTTTTGCATTACTACTTTCACAGGTAAGTTGCTAGGATCTATTCATATTTTTCATAATATCTTTTATTATATAAGTAAATCTATTATATATTATAATTTATATTATACTATATATAATTTAATATATCATAAAATATAATATAACATAAACAATATATTTTTTTACAATAATACTATATATTATAATCTATCATATAGTATATTATTATATATTATATAATAATGATAAATTATCTTATACTAATCTATTAATTATTAAAAAAATAATAATATACTATATTAGTATAATAACATATTATTATATGATAATAAATATTATTTATTTAATTATATTATATATTAATGTATCAGGTTATATTATATATAACATAATACATAATAATATATAATATAATATAAGTAATATATATTATATTATAATGCATTATATTATAATATATACTATATCATTATTATATTATTATCATATGGTTAGGGGTATTTTAGGAACAAAAATAAAAAGTTTATTTTTTTGGCTAATGAAAAAATGACTTATCCATCTCCTAGGTGAGTAAGACTTTTCTCCTATTTCATAGGTAAATACTATCCATAAGAAAATAACTTACCTAGAGAAGCATAAGAACATGGCAAGTTGATCAATGAAAAAATTGACCAATTTTTCCATGTTATTTACCCACCAAGGCACGAAACCCTAAGGGAAAAGAGGATTTTGGGCCCTTGGATCAAAGGCCTCAAGAATTGGAATCTCGCATGCATTCCAGATCAAGGACAGCCGTTGGACCTTAGATTGCTTGTGGGGACCATCAGAGAGAGGTTGGCATGTGGGAGATCATGGTTTGTGTGCCTGTGTTGGGGAGAGCATTTAATGGTTCTGGTCGGGTATCCAAGTGGGTTGGGAAATAATATTTATCACTTCGACAGCCAAAATAAAGTTATATAACGGCCTTTTTTTTTTCCACATTATATTATGGTATAAGCGGTGGCACGTGCAATCCATATGAGAGGTAGCATTATATTCTTTTAATTTTATTTACATACATACATACATACATATTTTTTTTGTTTGAAAATGGGAGGAATTTCAAGAATTTCAAGAAGTTAAGAGAAAGATAGGGTATTTGTTCCTCATGAATTACATACATACATATGTTTTTTGTTTGAAATGGGAGGAATTTCAAGAATTTCAAGAAGTTAAGAGAAAGATAGGGTATTTGTTCCTCATGAATTTGCTGATTTCTAGAGAGAGTCCATCTCTATAAAATCACATTTCTTTGGATAAGATTCATAGTTCTTTGGATGAAATAGTGTTTATCTTAGTAATCACACTCCTATGTGCAGCAAATTTGAATATTGGATGGTACATCCTCAAATATTTTGAGCTCAAATAATGACAGTGCATGTTAGTCTCCCTTAGTAATTTAATCAACAACCCAATGAATAGATGGATACCAAAAGCTAGATATACATGTTCCGGAAAGGTGTAATACATAGATGAACAAATGCACAAGAAATGTTGAGTTTAATACTAAATAGATCCAAAAAAATATGGATAACAAAGCATTTAAAAAAGGAAAAACCTATAACTATGCAGAAACATAAGATTTTACACTAATAGACTACTGCATGACTACCTACATACTCATAGACACATAATATAAATCACTATGGAAGGGCATATCGAGGGGCAAACTAGGCTGCAAATTATGGGAGAGTATCTACCATGATTCTTGTTTGGGAGAGAATCTGATTTGACCATCCTGCACAACTTTTATCTTCCATGCATCTGGAGCACATAACTGGCCATGAAACATCAAAAAAAAAAAAAAAAAAGAGCGGAACAAAAACATAGATAGTTGAGGTACCATGTGATGGCATTTATTTGCTCATAATAGATAGCAACTTTCTATAAAAAGAATAACAAATCTACTTTCTAACCTTTTCTTTGCTAATTACATTGAACAATATTTATTGTTGGGGATAAATCCCGCTCCTACCGAAGTCCAGTTCGATGCTCAGTTTAACGCAATCGATAGGCACAGAAGAGCTTCAGCGGACGGGTCTTAACCGAACTTCTTCAGCCGGCCGAACTCAGCGGCCGAGCTCCTTCGGACTCTCAGCGGCTGAGCTCCTTCGGATTTTCAGCGACCGGGCCTTAGCCGAACTCCTTCAGCCAGCCAAACTCCTCAGCGGCCGAGCTCCTTCGAACTCCCAGCGGCCGAACCTTAGCCGAACTCCTCCCAGACATCCCCTTCGGCCGGTCGGACTTTTCAGCGGCTGAGCTTTTTCCGAACACCCCAGCGATCGAGCCTTAGCCGCAATCCTCCAACCTGATGCCCGCGAGAGCCGAACTCCCTCCGCGCTCTTCCGGCCAGACGCCTGCGGGAGCTGAACTCCCTTCAAGCTTCTCCTTCGACCGAACTTTTTCAGGAGCCGAACTCCTTCTAAGCTCCCCCTTCGACCGAACTCCTCAGCGGCCGAGCTCCAGTCGAACTCCCACAAGAGTCGAACTCCTTTCGAGCCTCCCCTTTGGCCGAACTCCACCAGAAGTCCGAACTCCTTTAGAATTGGTATATCCCGAGTCCACCAACCAACACCTGCTTCCTCGAGCTATGATTATCAGACCTCGGCGGTATGGCCGCCACTACCAGTCTAACGGCACCTTTTCCTCCGTAACAAGCCCCATGCGGCCTGCAACCAGACGACATGGCCAACACTACTGGCGACACCACTCTCTCCGTAACCAGTCCCATGCGATCCACGACCCGTCAGTATGGCTGTCACTGTCCGCCTGACAATGCCTTCCACTCCGTATCGAACTCCATGCGGCCCCGATGGTCCGCTACTAGGCGGTATGACCGTCACCATCAATGAAGTTCCGTCTATAAAAAGGACCCTCCAGATGCGCTAACTCTAAGCTCTAAGCTCTCCTCTCCTTTTCGAAACTCTGCCGAACTCATTTCAGATCACTCCATTTCTATTGGCCAGAGCTGACTTGATCGTCGGAGGATCCTGCCGGAGCCACCCCCCACTGGCTCCGGACGGAATTTTGTTTTGCAGATCCCCGGTGGCGACCTCATCCACCTCCACTCCAACTGGATCCGACGACAACCAGATTCTGCACCAACAGATTTGGCGTTAGAAGGAGAGCCGCCTCGGTTCTTGAGGTGTTCTTGAGGCTCCTTGTTCTTAAAGGAGCGCTCAGCAACGATCTCTCTCCAGAGATCTCCCTTCTTCCTCTCTAGAGTTCTTTTCCGAGAAAAAATGCCCTTCAGGAGAGCTTCGACTCGACGATCGACGGCCTCCGCGGCTCGATCCCGTTCAGATCCGTCCGCTCCTGCTCCAGCCCTGGCGGCCTAGATTCCATCTGTAGCTGCGGTGGATGTGGAGCAGTTCAACCTGCTCATCCAGCAGGTTCGTGGCCTCACGGAGGCGGTGCAGGCCATGCACTGACAGGCCCCGGCACCAGCTCAACCGGCGCAGGACTCTCCAAAGGCATGTGGTCCGGTCCAAGAACGGCCGACTTGGGCTACCCGACCTCCGATCCCCGGAAGGGGGAAGCAAAGGAGGGAGAGCCCCTGCTCGGACCATGGCTCGACCCAGAGGGAAGCTTCGCACCCATTCTACCAAAAAATCTTGGAGATCAAAGACCGTGAAGATCTCTTGGATCAAAGGCTTTTAGAAATGAGCCGGCGAATCGAAGAACTTCGTCACACTCCCTTCTCACGTGATAATGACATTTGTACTGACCCTCCCTTTTCGCAAAAAATTATGCAGGAACCGGTCTCGCCGAACTTCAAGCTCCCATAGCTTAAGAGTTACGATGAGACCACCGATCCGATCGACCATCTGAAAGCCTTCCGGACAACGATGTTGCTCCATGGCGCGCCAGATGCTATCTTGTGCCAGGCTTTCCCCTCTATCCTTAAGGGAGCTGCCAGGAACTGGTACTCGACTTATTCGGCACCTAAGCCGAGTACCATCTTATCGTTTAACCAGATGAGCCAACAGTTCGCAGCCCACTTCATCAGTAGTCGGCGTCCGCGTCGAGGTTCAGATTCCTTGATGGCCATTAGGTAGAAGGAGGGGGAACCCATCCGGGCTTATGTCATGCGGTTTAATACTGCCACATTGGAGGTCCGGAACCTGAACCAGTCAGTCGCCATGGCCACCCTCAAGGGCGGCCTTCAGAAGAATGACTTGCTGTTCTTCTTGGAAAAGAAGTATCACAGAGATTTTGCTAACATGCTAGCTCGGGCTGAAAGTTATGCCCGGGCAGAGGAGGCCTTCGAGGCCAAGGACAATGAAGCCAGCGGCAAGCGGCGAATCGGTGGGCCAGGCAGGCCCACCGAAGAAGGAAAGCGGAGTGAAGCTCGACCACGTTCCCGGACTCCTAGTCGCAGGCGAGCCCGAACTCTCCCTCGGGCCCGGAGGCAGGGAAGCCCCGATGGAAGGGCACGCCGAGGTTCTCCCCAGCGCCGATGTTCTCTCCAACGATAATTTCACAACTACGCCCCCTTAACGTCCTGAAAACTCAAGTGCTGATGGAGATCAGGGAACGACTCCTGAGACCGGAGAGAATGCGTTTCCATCCCAGCAAGCGTAATCCCAATAAGTTCTGCCTTTACCATCGTGACCACGGTCACAACACTGAGGAGTGCATCCAGCTCCAGGACGAGATCGAAGAGCTCGTCAGGTGAGGTAGACTTGGCCGATTCCTGCGGAGACGATCTGAAGAGCGGAAAGATCGACTGAGGGCGTTACCACCAAGTGGGGAGAACCAACAAGAAGATCGACCGCCTCTCGGCATCATCAACACTATCTCATGGGGACTTCAACAATGAGAGGCCAGTGGATCCGAGGGACCGATGAAGAGGCGGAGGACTGTGGAACCCGTGATCTTTACCGAGGCGGACGGCCAGGGGATTTAATTTCCGCACAATGACGCGGTTGTAATTTCTTTGAACATTACTGACTACGATATACGCCGCGTTTTGGTGGATAATAGAAACTCGGCTGATATATTGTTTTATAATGCCTTCTCGAAAATGTCCCTATCCGATGACCGCTTGGGGCCTATGAATTTTCCGCTAGTAGGATTCACTATCGATGCCGTACCAGTCGAAGGCATAATAACTTTGACTGTGACGGCAGGGCAACACCCAAAACTGGCCAAAGCATAGATCAATTTCCTAGTCGTGAGGACTCCGTCCACCTATAATGCGATTCTCGGCCAACCTGATCTAAATGCACTTCGGACGGTGGTGTCAATCTATTATTTGAAGATGAAGTTTCCGACAAGTCGCGAGATTGGAGAGGTCAGGAGAGATCAGGCTTTGGCGAGGCACTGCTACTCAATCGCCCTGCATAAAGGAGAACCGTCCGACCCTTATCTTGTTGACAAACTGGATGTCCGCGACGACCTCACTGAGGAGCGGGGCGAGCCTATGGAGGACCTCGTCTCTGTGCCCTTAAATGACGAAAACTCGGAGCACGCGGTGCAGATCGGCTCCAACTTGGTAGACGAGGTTCGAGAGTAGCTCGTCGCTTTCCTCAGGAGAAACGCGGACGTCTTCGCCTGGACCCAGCAGACATGCCGGGGATTGACGCCAAGGTCATGGAACATCGGCTGGCCGTCAATCCGAGACACCGACCGATAAAAGAAAAGATGCGCTACCACACCCCAGAGAGGCAAAAAGCAATCGTCGAAGAAATAGACAAGCTCCTCAAAGCCGGACTTATCCGGGAGGTTAATTATCCGACCTGGGTCTCAAACGTGATCTTTGTCAAAAAAACGAACAAGTGGAGGATGTGCGTTGACTTCAAAAAGCTGAACAAGGCCTATCCGAAAGATAGCTACCCCCTACCCAGGATTGATCAACTGGTGGACGCGACCTCGGGCCATGAGCTCCTCACCTTCATGGACGCCTTTTCTGGATATAATCAGATACGGATGGTGCCCGAGGACGAAGAGAAGACCGCTTTCATTACTGACCATGGTCTTTATTGTTACAAGATCATGCCCTTTGGACTCAAAAACGCAGGGGCAATGTACCAGCGTTTGATCAATAAGATCTTCAAGGAGCAGATCGGCCGCAACATGGAGGTGTACGTGGATGATATGCTCGTCAAAAATCGAGCTTCAACAGACCACCTCGTCGATCTTAAAGAGACCTTCGATGCACTCAAGAAACACAAAATGAAATTGAATCCGACCAAGTGCGCCTTTGGCGTTACCTCCGAAAAATTTCTGAGGTTCATGGTGTCGAGACGCAGAATCGAAGCAAACCCCAAGAAAATCCGAGTCATTCGGAAGATGACCGCTCCGAAGACGATCAAGGAAGTTCAGCGTCTGCCCGAAAAGGTAGCATCCCTAAATCGCTTTGTCTCAAGGTCGGCCGAATAATGCGTGCCCTTCTTCCAAGTTCTCAGGCAACTAAAGAACTTCTGCTAGACGGTGGACTGCCAACAGGCATTCGAGGAGCTTAAAAACTACCTCGGCTCACCCCCACTGCTGGCAAAGCCCGAATTCGAAGAAGAATTGTTCTTATACCTAGCTGTCTCTCCGATGGCCCTGACGGCAGTCCTAGTCAAGAAAGAAGCAAAGACACAGCGACCGGTCTACTACGTGAGCCAGGTCCTAAGGGATGCGGAGAGCAGGTACTCTAAGTTAGAAAAACTTACTCTGTTCTAATTGCTGCCAGGAGGCTCCGACCTTATTTTCAGGAGCACACCATAACGGTCTTCACAGACCAACCAATAAAAACAGTCCTTCATCGAGCGGATGCTTCTGGAAGAATCATAAAATGGGCAATCGAGCTCATAGAGTTCGACATCAACTATCGGCCCAGGCCATCGATTAAGACCCAGATACTGATAGATTTTGTGTTAGAATGCACCATTCCAGTCGAAGCCGAGCTTGAACAAAGCGAGACCGGCGCCCTGCTATTGCAGCCGAACCTCCCCGAGGAAAGCGCCGACCTCCCCAAAGGCTCCTGAGCTCTGCACGTGGATGGTTCGTCCAACTCTGCTAGAGCTGGTGCGGGGCTGGTCTTGGTCAGCCCCGAGAGAGTCGTCGTCGAGTATGCACTACGCTTTGAGTTCTCGGCAACCAACAATGAGGCCAAATATGAAACGCTAATCGTCGAATTACACATAGCAAGAAAATTAAAAGTAGATCGGCTTCAAGTCTACAGCAATTTTCAGCTGGTGGTCGGCCAAGTTAACGGCAGCTACGAAGCGCGGGAGAAAAACATGGTGAGATACCTTGGGAAAGTAAGGGATTTGACTCCGGCCTTCGACAGTTTCGGCATTCAACATATTCCGAGGGCAGAAAATGCAAGAGCCAATCTTCTCTCCAAGTTGGCCACTTCAGCTCCGGCCAAACTGTCCAAAGAAGTATTTTTGGAAACTTTGAAGTGCCCAACCACAGAGGAATCTCAGATCGTCCTGCAGACGAAATTCGAGCCAAGCTGGATCGACCCATTAGTCGCCGACCTCAAGAAGGGGGTCCTTCCTCGCGATCCGAAAGAAGCTCGGAAGCTCAGGAATCAGGCCTTCCGCTACGTTTTATATGAAGGCAGGTTGTATAAGAGGTCATACTCCCTCCCGTTACTGAGATGTTTCCGACCTTCAGAGGCCGATCTCGCACTGTGGGAGGTGCACGAAGGACTCTGCGGAAGTTACGTAGGAGCCAGATCCCTATCGCAAAGACTACTTCGGCAGGGATACTACTGGCCGATCTTATTTCACGATTCCATGGAGTATGTGAAGAAGTGCGACTGCTGTCAGAAGAACGCCAGCATATAAAGGCAGCCGACATCCGAGCTTGCTCCGCTAAGCTCACCTTGGCCATTTGCGCAATGGAAAATGGATATACTCGGCCCCTTCTCGACAGTGTCCGGGCAGCGGAAGTTCCTTCTGGTCGCGATCGACTATTTCACCAAGTGGGTCGAAGCCGAACCATTAGCGAAGATTATCGAGGTTAAGGTGTAGGACTTCGTCTGGAAGTCACTAGTCTACCGATTCGGTCTGCCTCGAACCCTTATAACCGACAATGGGCGACAGTTCGCTGAGGCGAGGTTCGCCGAGTTCTACGAAGGACTAAACATCTCCCACCGCTTCACATCGATGGCTCACCCGCAAGCCAATGGGGAAGCTGAGGTGACCAACCGGATCCTGCTGCAAGACATCAAGACAAGGCTCGACAGGACAAAGAGGGCCTAGGTGGATGAACTCTACCTCGTCCTCTGGGCATACCGAACTACACAAAGAATGCCGACCGGGGAAACACCCTTCGCCTTGGCCTTCAGCACGGAGACAGTTATCCCGATCGAACTTAAGCTCCCGTCTGCACGGATCGTGGGCTTCAACAAGCAACTTAACCCCTAGGACCTCAGAGTTAACCTCGACCTACTGAAAGAAAAAAGGAAGCCCGCATCCGAATGGCAGCCTACAGATGGAAGGTGGCCCAGTACTACAACTCCAGAGTTAGAGGTAAGACATTCAGAGTAGGGGACCTAGTGCTTCGGCGAGTCGCTGTCTCTCAGCCTCAGAGCCAAAAAAAGCTCACCTCAAATTGGGAAGGTCCGTATGAAGTGGTGGAGGTCGTTCAGTCCAGAATTTATCTTCTGAAGGAGCTCGGAGGAATAGTGCTTCCCCGACCATGAAACTCAGAAAATCTGAGGATGTATTATCAGTAAATTTTCTTTAATAAAACTCCTTCATTCAGCATTATTGTTTTCTGGTGTAAGAATTACGTGATGACGGAAAAGAAACGAGTGAAAGTGGTCCGTTAGGAACAGGAGGAGAACCTCGTCCTAACGCGAGCAAAATCAAAGATTTCGTTCACCTTAGACGAGATGGGGGGAGAGGCCTAGACAACAGCCCTTATGTGTCCCCACAGTCCGTTAGGAACAGGAGGAGAACCTCGTCCTAACGCGAGCAAAGTCGAAGGCCTCGTTCACCTTAGACGAGATGAGGGGAGAGGCTTAGACACAACCCTTATGTGCCCCCATAGTCCATTAGGAACAGGAGGAGAACCTCATTCTAACGCGAGCAAAATCGAAGGCCTCGTTCACCTTAGACGAGATGGAAGGAGAGGCCCTGACAGCGGCCCGTATGTGCCCCCACAGCCCGTTAGGAAACAGGAGGAGAACCTCGTCCTAACGCGAGCAAAGTCGAAGGCCTCGTTCATTCTTGGACGAGATGGGGGAGAGGCCTAGACAACAACCCTTATGTGCCTCCACAGCCCTTTAGGAATAGGAGGAAAACCTCGTCCTAACGCGAGCAAAGTCGAAGACCTCGTTCACCTTAAACGAGATAGGAGGAGAGACCTAGACAACGGCCCTTATGTGCTCCCATAGCCCATTAGGAACAGGAGGAGAACCCCATCCTAACGCGAGCAAAATCGAAGGCCTCGTTCACCTTAGACGAGATGGGGGAAGAGGCCCTGACAGCGGCCCGTATGTGCCCCCACAGCCCGTTAGGAACAGGAGGAGAACCTCGTCCTAATGCGAGCAAAGTACAAGTCCGAGCTCCGAAGTCTATAGGAGACAGGATCTCCATCAACCTCGGCAGGAGATAGGAACTCCCCCGAGGGTCCGGGCCAACCTCGACTGCAGGAGATAAGATCTCCTCCGAGCGCCCGCAACAACCTCGACGGCCGTAGGAGATAAGATCTCCCCCGAGCGCCCACAACGACCTTGGCTGCAGGAGATGAGATCTCCCCCGAGCGCCCGAGTCAACCTCGGCCAGAGATAAGATCTCTTCCGAGCGACGGCGACAACCTCGATTAGAGATGAGATCTCCCCGAGCAACCGAGCCAACCTCAGCCATAGGAGACAAAATCTTTCCTGAGCGCCCGCATTAACCTTGGCTGCAGAAGAGGAGATCTCCTCCGAATCAGTCTCGACTGCTGGAGACAATATCGCCCCCAAGGAACTCAACCTTCGACCTCGACCGTAGGAGACAAGATCTACTTCGACCTCGGCTGGAGATGAGATCTCCCCCGGACTTCAACTTCAACATCAACTCTGGCTGAAAATGAGATCTCCCCCGAGCTTCAACTTGAACCAGCACGGAGCCCAGAAGAAAACTTCGGCAGTCATCTTTTCTGCACTCCCTTCCTTTGAGTTTCGAACTCAGAAGTAGGAGGACTATTGTTGGGGATAAACCCCGCTCCTACCGAAGTCTAGTTCGATGCTCAGCTTAACGCAACCGATAGCCACGGAAGAGCTTCAGCGGACGGATCTTAGCCAAGCTCCTTCAGCCGGCCGAACTCAGCGGCCGAGCTCCTTCGGACTCCCAATGGCCGAGCTCCTTCGGATTCCCAGCGGCCGGATCTTAGCCGAACTCATCAGCGGCCGAGCTCCTTCGGATTCCCAGCGGCCGGACCTTAGCCGAACTCCTTCAACTGACCGAACTCCTCAGCAGCCGAGCTCCTTCGGACTCCCAGCGGTCGGACCTTAGCCGAACTCCTCCAACCGAACTCCCAGACATCCCCTTCGACCGACCGGACTCTTCAGCGGCCGAGCTTTTTCCAAACTTTCCAGCGACCGAGCCTTAGCCACACTCCTTCAGCTTGACGCCCGCGAGAGCTGAACTCCCTCCGTGCTCTTCCGACCAGACACCTGCGAGAGCTGAACTCCCTTCAAGCTTCTCCTTCGGTCGAACTTCTTCAAGAGCCGAACTCCTTCCAAGCTCCCCCTTTGGCCGAACTCCTCAGCGGTTGTGCCCTGGCCGAACTCCTCAGCGGCCGAGCTTCCGTCGGACTCCCACAGGAGTCGAACTCCTTCCGAGCCTCCCCTTTGGCCGAACTCCTCCAGGAGTCCGAATTCCTTTGAAATTGGTATATGCCCGAGTCCACCAACCAATACCTGCTTCCTCGAGCTACGGCTGTCGGACCTCGGCGGTATGGCCGCCACTACCAATCTGGCGGCACCTTTTTTTCCGTAACAAGCTCCATGCGGCCCGCAATCGGACGACATGGCCACCACTACTGGCGACACCACTCTCTCCATAACCAGTCCCATGCGATCCACGACCCACTAGTATGGCTGTCACTGTCCGTCTGACGACGCCTTCCTCTCTGTACCGAACTCCATGCGGCCCCGACGGCCCGCTACCAGGCGGTATGGCCGTCACCATCAATCAAGCTCCACCTATAAAAGAGATTCTCCAGATGCACTAACTCTAAGCTCTAAGCTCTCCTCTCCTTCTCGAAACTCTGCCGAACTCATTCCAGAGCACTCCATTTCTATTGGCCAGAGCTGACTTGATCGTCGGAGGATCCTGCCGGAGCCACCTTCCACCGACTCTAGACGGAACTTTATTTTGCAGGTTCCCGACGGCGACCTCGTCCACCTCCACTCCAACTGGATCCGGCGACGACCAGATTCTGCACCAATATTTATAAATTTAAATATTTATTAAATAATATCATTAAAATATATTTATTAAAAGCAAATCCACCTACAAGTTAGTCCTCTAAGCAATTAAAGAAATATATTTTACTTAGTAAACATTGTCTTTTAAACAAAAGGTTAGCAAATATTTATTTGAGCTAGTAATGCCACTAGTTCAATTCCTTCATGACACAAATAGATTTAAAACTTGGGTACCAAAGGTTCAAAAAGGAACTCAAATAATGTGATCTTTTAATATGCATTTCCTATTTCTCATTATATTGGCTAATAGATCTCCAATGTAAATTTGTTATCTGATTCTCCAAAAAACAAATCTGATAATCAACAATTAATTAGGGCTGAGAGAGAGAGAGAGGAGGGGGGGGGGGCTGTTTTGGGATAGTTGGTTTACTTATTTTGGTAAATCATGATTAGGGTGCAAATGAGGCAAGCCAGATACTTTATATAAAAGATTTGATGGAGCTCACCCTGAGCCAGCCAAGTTTTAGATAAGGTGCTCAAGCTCGCTTGTTCATAAGTGTCAAGACAGCCACAACTCACAAGCTTTAACTACTGCTTGAACTTGACTGTATCCTACTTCAGCTGAGCACAGACTCAAACAAGCCACCATCCAGTCAATTACAAGCATTTAGCCAACAACTTGGGTCATTTGCAGCCCAAACTGTGATTGTCATGACTCAAGACTGAAGTCCAAATTCTTGAAATCCATCATCCAAGATTTAATCTCGGAATCTTTGATTTTTAAGGAAAGGGTTGTGACCATTGGGACAAACCCAAATTTACCACCGAGAGAAGTTATTCTAGTTCCAGTTTGATTAATCAACCCCTAGACTAGGCCCAGATGTATAATAGAAGTTTATTAAGATGCAATATAATCAACTTGATCAAACATTTATACATTCAATAACAGATGCAGTAATCAGATACATTGCAAGTACTGGAAGAAAAAGGGCCAATATACTGTACCAACAATTACCTGGCTTCTCTTTCCCAAGCAATTGTTAAGAACTGCACTTCTTCAGCCCATCTGCAATTACACATTTATCAAGCCCTTAGAATGGTGAAGTTGCAATAGCCTAAATACATGAATATTGCTTCAGCAAAATGGACAGTATGCAAAAAGATTACATCATAATTTGTTGTACTGCCTTGTACTAGATGGTACATACCATACCGTACCAGTATGCATACCGTCCATATTGACACCACTGTACCATACCGTATCATATTACGTAACAACACTATAATGGAATTTTACAGATATGAGGTCTGATATCAAGACGGCAAACCTTAGTTCATTACATGCATGCTTCAATGTGTGTCCATCAATTGTCGACAAACCAATGAGAGCTCCGAACCACCAAGGAATGCTGTTGACCAAAGCACCTTAGAAATGAGCAAAGTTCCAAACTGAGCCACGAGATCATCTCTGCCAAACCCAATGTTGACAATAGATCAGCATATGCTTAAATCACTTTCCTTTCCAAATCAAATCTGTAATAATCAAGGCATCGTTGGTGCAAAACAAACGAAGAAGAATAAGAAGATATATCCAAGACACAATCAGGGTCCCATGCATAGGATGTTGAAGGCAACCACTAACACATCAATTGTAATGGTAATGAAGTATATGCAACATCCTGTATAATGCAATCACCATGTCTGTTATTTGTCCTAATAGCAGGTCAACAGGTTAGTTGTCCTCATAAGGTCCACGAAAATGGTTATATAAATGAATAATGCATTGATGGATTAATGATGCAGTTGCAATGCTTAAATCAGAATTTTTTTAAATGTCTATTCCTGAAAAGAAAAACCTTAAATATCATGAAGACTTTTATCTAAAGATAGGAAAAACACACGTGTAAAAAACAAACAAATAAATAGATACGCACCAAGGCAAAAATGATGGTTAGGGGCCTGATCAGTATTCTTGTTGTTTCGTGTTTTTGTTTCTCTACAAATTAATGATATACCACATGGAGATTGATGTTGAAGATAGCATTTGCACAAATTTCTTCTATTCCTAGCTTTTATTTCACTCTTTTTGAAAACACTAAATTCTTGTCACCAAAAGCTCTAAAGATTTTACAAACAATTTGGGAATAAAAGGGGGTTTCATCATACATTTTGTTCCGCCTACTTTATTTTTTCTTGGATTTTTGAATACCGAGTTGGGCCCCAAATTCATGATAGAATTATTAAACTCCTTGTAAAGCAGTTTATTATGTATCAGTTACAGGTTAAAGCTGTTTATACCTACTTCAAATGTTGGGCCAAGTTTCCACTATAGATTTGCCAGCTAAATCTGTCTAAGAGAATGAATAATAGCTCATCACAGCAAACATATCTTATAAACATCTGAATTTTTTTAAACAATACAATCAGCTGAAGTAATTATGCAACATATTGAAATAATTGCAGGTACTGACATGTTTCCTGACAATCTTCACGAGAGAATCGACTTCTGACATATAGTAAATTTTCCTATCAGATAAGAAGCATACTGACTACTACGTCTTTTTAATATTTTATATGATAAAACCCCTTTTGGATTCTGTTAACAGGAAATCTAGTGAAGGGCAACCAAAGGCACACAATCTCATCAAACAAAATATTTGTTTAATGGCACCATCTCAACAAATGACACTCCTATTTATTTAAAACAGAAAGTCTTACCATGCCTTCTCAAGTTATTGCTATAATTAGGACCTTTTGTCAAGGATGAATCCTCCCTTGACCATCAGTGGCAAGCCCTCCTCTGTAATAACACAGAATAAACTAGTGTACCACCACAACCTCTATATAGAAGCATCCTAGACACTAAGGATCGGATTTTCTTGAAATATCAAACTTAGTACTTAGGAAAAACTCCATCTCTTTATCAGCTTTCCTGTGAGTGTTAGAAAGATCCCAATGCATCTCTAATAGCTTCACTTTGATAAAAATTTCTTCCAATGCACCAACTATATATGGACTACAACATAAACAAAAAATGATCGAATTATCTCAGCCTATGCAATTAACAGCTGGCATATGCAGTCTACTTCTAAGGCTCAAACCACCAAAAGTCCCTTCCAATCGTAGATTGGCACCTCTCTTCCAAAACCTTCATCTATCATCAAATTCCTCTTGTTCGATCCATCAACTTATAATATTTGAGACCTTAGTTGGGGGACCGCTGGGGGTAAGAGCATGGGGAAGCCCCCCACCTATTGACCCCCTATTTACATCTTGAACAATAATTCTAGAAGCATCAGGTTTTACAGGATGCAGTGAATTAATGGTGAAGTTAGAATTCCATACATATGGAGTGGGAAAGGACGTGGCTCATTAGCAAGTTTGGCCAGCCAGTTTCCCTTGTTCAAAATATAAAGAACCCTGGAATAGAGCAGTATGTGGTTTTTAATGCAAATGGGTAAGCTTATAGTTGCATTCCCCTCCCTAGTATGCTACATAACCCAAAACATTTTTCTCTTCTTACCTTTTCCATAATAAAAAACATATTCTGGAAAGAGGGACAAAAATGTATTTGATTTGCTATGACTATATCTGCTCAAAAGACATTAAAAGACTTGGGAGAAATACCTTGTCACTCCCTTGGCAAACCGTTCCACTGTAATGCCCCTTAAAGGTAGGAGCATTCTTCTCAAAAACCTTAAGAATTAACAAATTTGAAGGCCATTGTTAAATGAAAATACCCGAATAGATTCAAGCAGAGAATTGAAGCAGGTATATTTGGAAGGAAAAGAAAAACTGGTGTTAGAATTATAAATCCCACTTAAACTACGCCATGACAGGTTTACTTGCCATAATTTTGAGAACACAACAGCACATTACCTTTTATAATTTGGACCCAAACAAGTCCAGTTAATTTGTTGCCCACCTACCCCTGCAAAAATTACTTACTGAACATATTTCAATTGACCAGAAATGATGTGGTTGGAAACAAATTATAAAAGCATGCGATAAATCATAAATGTCTGTAGTGGTGGACCTCATTGTCCGAAGGAAATTATATACTCAAAAGAGATGCTATCATATCCTCTGGAGTAGTGAGCTTCTACCTAGAGTAGTGGTGGACCATGCAGAAAGATGAAGACAATGACGACGATGATGATGATGCAAACATAGGCCATTAGCATTTTTTAATACTACTGTATCATTTCTGAGAATAATAATTCCTATATTATTAGAGTATAAAAATACTATCTATATCTCTTTTGCTGGGGTCGAGCTTGAGACAGATTTTCCAGCAAAGTGCAGCCTATAAATATATACCTGAGAGTCTCAGACCTCATCAAGGCTGATATATGGCTTACAGTACATGAGTATAACATATAGGTGGAACTTCCTGCCTATATTTTGATGTACAAACCAAACATATGACTATTTTGTACTTCTCACCATTACTGCACGCCTGCAATACTAGGAGGAAAACACCCAGGCCCTAGCTAGATGCAACCAAGAGGCATAACTTTACCAAACAGTGCTATATCCATGTTATTGATACATTTGAAGACTGGGAGTTGGAAAACACCTTTTGTCCCTTTGCAGTGCCCCTTAATACATCATCCCTGAAAGACTGTATATATATCGAGCAATATTGCATATAGATGGTGTGCACATTGATATATAGCATTCTTCTCCGTGAAACCACATCATGTGACAAATTGAAGTTCATCAATAAGGAGGATATCAAAATAGAATGTGTTCAGGCTTGGACAGAAGATAGAACCATAAAACTTATGCCAGTCCCCATCTCAAGTAGATGAGACTTCCGGGAGGATTGGGAAGAATTGAAGCAGGTCTGTAGTATCAGGTATTTAAAGCGCTAGACACATTTAATCTAGGGCATATCAGGTTTATTTACAGTACCATATGTAAACATTGTAGTTACATACCTGCTCCTATAATTTGGCCTAAGTGGATCCCACTGAGTTTGCTGTCCATTTAACCCCCTGCAAAGCATACTTCTTTAAGAATATTTCAAATGGCAAGAAATGGTATGGTGGGAAACAAATTTATAGAACATGTAACAGATGCTGATTGTAGATCTTTTTACTTTGGAAAAATCATATACTGTGAAAAGATGATATATTATTTGGTGTGGGAACCATTTGGAATTAGCCAAGCACCTATTTAACTTGACAAAGTAATAGAATTCTAGATGTTGGGAAAGTCATTATAGTCATTTACCAGTAGTAGAGGTCCAAAATTCGGTATTAGATTATATTGTCATGGGTCATATTTGTCTGGACTTTGGTCTTGTATTGGGCTGGGCTTAGTCCCTGGTTGGCTATTTTAATGATGTTGCTCTTTGGCTCTCCTCCACCACCTGCTTGGCCCAGCAGGCTGAGGCACGGAGGAAGGCCTAATGCTGTACCTTGTGGCCAGTTTGGGTGATCTATATTATCAAAAAAAGAAAGAAAGAAAGAAAGAAAAAAGATAATAGATTGACCCTGGGGCAAGATCATAAAGGCATATTAACTTTGCAGAACAGCATATCATGTCATGTCCAAAGATAAGAAAGCCATTTAGACCTTAAAAGGAAGAAATTCTTAAACTAGCTCCAAGTGAATGATTTCTACTCCAGCTGCTCAATGGATTCACATACAATTTACATTTAACAACTATCACTAAGTATATAAACAGGGTACTTATTGAAAATGCCAAAAACACAGCACATTGTGTTGTAAATTACTATTCATTAAATATAAATTCATTAATGTGCTTCATCATCTTTGGGGAATGATTTCAAAAATAAATTTTATGAAATATATTTCTATTGGGAAGTGAGAACTGAGTAGTTATGTAAATGAGTTCTATGTGTAAGTTGCTCCAAAGTGCTTGAAAGTGGATGAAGCACAGCTATGTAACCTTGTGCATCCACTTCCATGCAGCTAACATAGCCCCTGCCTCACTATACAGTTATGATGTAACCACTCAAAGCTAGATTTGCATTTACAATGTATAAGCAATATTTATTTGCATTAACAAGCACAGGTCTCGCCTAACGAAATTCCAAATATGGAGTATCAATCATGAAATTCTAAAGGTTAGAAGAGTTATAAATAATAGTTCCATGAAACTCTGAACTAAAGTAGTTATGACACTCTTAAATAAAAAAGTTTGACCTTATTTAACTTCAGATTCAGAATATTGAACTTTTATAGAATTTCAAATTTTTGAAACTCTGAATTAAAAGAACATAAACATGACACTCTCAAGTTAAAAAGGTTCTCATTTTGTAAACTAAAATCTATCATGTTATTGATAAAACTTCAGCTTTATGAAACTTGGAGTGGAAACAAGAGTAACTATGATACTTAAAAAATACTAATAACCAAAAGGAACTATAATTTGATAGTATCAAAAAATGATGCTTGTCAGTTTAGAGCAACTTAAAACTCAAGACCAAGAATTATGATGTTCATGAATTTCAATTGTTTCTCATCTTATATACCTAAAAAGTAATCATGTTATTTAAAAAAAAGGTAAAACTTCAGCTTTATGAAATTTGAATGTGAAAGAGGATGCACCCATGATCCTCTTAAAATAATAATATTTTTAAGAAAATTCAATCCAAGATTACTCTCATGATGCTTATCAAATTAGTAACATTTCAGCTTTGAGAAGCTTTTAACTCATGAATATCAATTATGATACTCACGACTCTAATAAGCTTATTTTAGAAAGCCCATGAGCTAATTCAATTAGCCTTGAATGTTTCCAGACTAATAGAAACCTCAATATAAAGTAGTAAAGTTTCAATCTTTAAGAAACTTTAATCTAAGATTCTGAAGGTATTGATCATGATAGCATCAAACAGGATACTCCTGCATAAGAAGTTTCAGCACATTGAACTCATTTTAAGAATCAGTCAGGGTATTCATTCAATCAATAAAAATCTAAACTAAGATGTTCTTGGATTAAAATTTTAGCTTATGAAGTCATGTGAAATGAAAAAAAATAAAAAAAAGAAATGGTAAACATGATTTTCCTTTAATTGATGAAACTTCAACTTTACATAATTCTAACAAACGACTGTTGATTACAATATTAGGTTAAAACAATCTAATATCTCAAAACAACTACTGAGAAAATAAGTGCATCACTTTGTCATACCACCAGTATCACTATCTCACATGCACAAACATGCTACAAGGTACAGTTGTGTACATTAAGCATATGTATGCATAAGTGGGTGCCCATACAAGAGTGAAATATAGGGGTGCTACCCTAGGAGGATAAAGGTACTAAGGTTACACTCCCACAGGATTAGCTCTCAGATAATCAAACTTTTACAATACTTCAGTTTAGAAAAACTTCCTTGACATGAAAGCGATAAATGAAGCATTGATAAAAACACCACTATCTCATAAGAAATATTTAAGCAAATCAAATTGACCAACTTATGATATAGGGAAAATGCTTTAGAACACATAAAGCCACATATACAAAGTTAATATTGGTAGCTTACAGACTTTGGCATGTAAATAAATTCCTTTTCAGACGATGTTAAGAGTTCTCGGTAATAGGGCCAAAGTACTGCAAAATTCTTGGAATTTCCATCTTAAGAAACTAACGTCCATGTTAATTTTCACTAGTAATAGTCATAAGGAATCAAACATATGAAAGACACCAACATGTTCAATGATGAAACCCATCATCCCTATAAACACAACTTAACAAGCTGACATATTACCCAACCCTTTAAGATGCATGTGGTCCAAGCATAGCTTAGCTAAGAATAATATAAAAGATTATGACCTACATATCATAAAAAATACGCAAGTGGTCACAGTTAAACAAGTATATATACACGCACACAATTTGATGAGAGAACAATTGGAAAAAAAAAAACTTCATCTATTAACCAATTGAGTTGCCAAGCAGTTGTTTTTCCAGACATACAACAAAGTAGCCTCTGCAAAATAATTAGCAGTCCAACTTAAAATACCTGTTAACATAGTGTTGGAGCCACCATAAATACACCAAATCTTAGTAGCTATAGCACTTTCTTAGGGTTTAGATAGTCGGTCCCCTGGTAAGAAAACAACTCTTAAGAAATATGAATAAGTCTTGCTTGATCAAAAACACACATAAACTGAGGAAACCATTGATGTCCAAGAAGCAATGAGTACTTCGTTACCACCATGCAATAAATTCAAAAATAGAATGGAAGCTCATCATACCTGCCTATTAGAAGGAAAGCTACAAAGATAACATATATTATTTTAACAAATGCAATATGTATATTATGAGCCTGAATTAAGCACATATACATGGTAACAATAAATTATCAAATAGATAATATAATTTTTCATAATAAATGTGACACAAAAGAACAAATGAAGTACAAACTTTGCACATTTCATATTTTGAAGGAGAATGTGTAAGAAAAGTCACGAGCTACAAAAAGAGAAATATGTTTAAGCTTACCATGCCAACTTAAATACAAACTTCGCACATATCATATTTTAAAGGAGAACATGTAACAAAGGATTTTTTTTTCCTCAATATACCAAGAGAGAAATATGTTTAAGCTTACAATGCCAACTAACTCAGCTCACTGGCATTGCAATTACACAACCATGTTGGCCTTCCCTTTTGTTTTCCTCCATATTTTCAAATATGAGTTTAGCTTAAAGATATGTGTTTCTATATTTGCTATATTTGGTTTGACAATACATCACATGTATTTATCACCTTTGATCATGCTTGTGGTAAGTATTTACACCTTTTATATCATTGTTAATGTAACCAACAACAAAATAACCAAGTACTTGCCTTATAATTACTTATGTCTCATGACGTCTGACAATCCCAAAATACACAAGAATACTCACTTCATCTAGCTGTTTCAGTCTTACTGAAATGTTTTGAGAACTGTTCTAGTACTATGTACAGGACAAGCTAGCAAAACCAATCATTCTATGGTTTCTTTAAGCCTTAGATTTCTTATTGAGATCATCTTCATTTGTATTTTTAATGAAAGTGCATTCAAATGATTTCTTTAGTTCTTTAGTAACACCCATTTGAATTCTTGTACCATCAATTAGCACCACAAAACAATGAGCATACATCATGATGCTTCGTATGAGGTTTTAAAATGATGGAGGCATCACATGGGCAGCCAGGTGTTGGTCAGCACATAGGCGTGCAAGGTGGTTGCCTGACCACAACCACTGCTGCACCAATGGCTACAGCAGAACCACCAACACCGGTTGCACTGCACGCACAACTAGCAGTCAACTCTCCTTTACATGAAAGATGCACAAACAAACAGTTACATATACATCAATAGAACAACTCCCTTGCTCAATTCTTACCAAATTACCTTGAGGCCCATCCATCATATTACCTTTTCCATTTTTGCGGTCATATGTAGGCATCTCTCTTGGATGCCTATATAGTGCCTCAGGACCCAAAAAACATGGCCTTCATAGTCAGTCTCTTTTTTCTGGAAAAAAAAGAACATAATTAATGAACCAACCTAGTTGCTCTCATAAACTCCCATGATTATGTTGGTGATTGTAGTGAACATCTCAACCTTACACCCTCTTCAACAGCTCCTTATTAATTGGACCAATATGACAAAGGCATTTATTATTATCTTAAATGTATTATTCAAAAAGAATCCTTGTTTACTTGACCATCCTTATTTACTTGACAAGCCTTATTTACTCAACTTTTAAGCATACTCGCCAATTCTTAACTCATTACGTTTCACTTTAATAGCATTATAATCACTCTGATGGGTTTTTATTGGCATGTATATAATATTCCTACTCTTCCTTCCTCTTTTCATTAATATTTTCGAACCTTTTCTTAAGCAAAATCTATTCCTGGGATTTTTCTAAGACAAAAAGTTAGACATATAAAGTTAACTAACTTCTTGCATAAATTTTTGTCATTCACTAAACGAAGATATTTTTATTAATATTTTTCCAACTGTAGAATTTATTATACCAATATCCTTATTATTAGTTTCAAATAATATTTCAGGGACCATCATTTCACCACCAATTTTCCATGCCAATGTCTTCAAACTATAACATGAACAATGTTTCTTAATTTCTTATCATCACAGTAACTTCTCAAAATCCATACCATGTTTGCTTGCTATGTAACTTCAATTTTACCTCTTTTAAATTAATGCACTTCCCTTTGAAGGTCACCACCACTAAGACAACTACTTCTTGTTCCATCTTCACACAACCAATTCGTGCAAGCATCTTAATCATTTAAAATTTAACATGGTAAACTCTTAATTTGTGTCCCAGCTGATCCACTCCCACAATATATTAAATGATCATTTATGTTACGTATCCACCAGTGTTGCATAACGGGCCTCATTGTAAAACCATTTATTATGTTGCTCATTACTTCCACAGCTTGACATTTGCATCTCTATTATCTTTCCCTGCAAAGGTATTCGAGTTTCTACCAGAAGTAGAACCAAACATGCAAAATGGTAAGAGTATTATCAATAACTATTATAAGATGGATTCGAATTTCAATAAATCAGTCGTTCAATGAACTTGTGGAGGAAAGGTGTACTGAATTATTGGAAGTTTTCAAGCACTCTTCTTTTAGCACTTGAAATAGTTGAGAATTAAAGTGCTCTTACTCACTTTAAAATGTTTAAATATAGCGCTCCAAGTGTCAGTGCCTTGGCCAAAACAAGCATGACATACACATGAGTGGGTACCACATTCTGGTGTCACATCCAAGTGTCATAAGTTTCAAAGACTGGTGCCATAAAAACTTCAACTCTGATAATCTTTAGACCTTTTAAAGTGCAGATCAGAAGCTCCAGTCAAATTGATACAAATGGATCATCATTTTGTGTGGTAAAATCATTATCTATATCGAAGAATCTATATATCTTACAATTTTCAAAAATAATTATGTATCTGAACTTAAATTAGAAATATTGCTACTTATAAATCTGAAACTACTTTTAAAATCTCATGAGATTCTTGGATGCATGGAAATCAAGTCTTACATTAGAATCACAAAAACTGGATATATACATGATTGTAGCTGCCACAAGTATAGGGCTGATAAGCAATCTATAACATTAACAATATGTCTTGAAAGTTCAAACTATAACATGAACAATGTTTCTTAATTTTCTTATCATCATAGTAACTTCTCAAAATCCATACCATGTCTGCTTGCTGTGTAACTTCAATTTTACCTCTTTTAAACTAATACACTTCCCTTTGAAGGTCACCACCACTAAGACAACTACTTCTTGTTCCATCATGACACACAACCGATACATGCAAGCATCTTAATCATTTTAAAATTTAACAAGGTAAATTCTTAATTTGTGTCCCAGCTGATCCACTCCCACAACATATTAGATGGTCATTTATGTTCTTCAAATACATATCCACCAATATTGCATAATGGGTCTCATTGTAAAATCATTTATTGTGTTCCTCATTACTTCCACAGCTTGACATTTGCATCTCTATTATCTTCCGTGCAAACGTATTCGAGTTTCTACCAATAAAAACCATTCTCTTTCATTCAAACATACATCTAGGCAAACAATAATTTTCATGATGGCATACAAAACATATGATCTGCATATACATTTACCCAACAATTACAAATTTAGTTAATGAGTGACCAAGGCAAAATCATTTACCTTATTAACAGAATTGGACAATGACCTTAAATCATAATAGGCATCTGCATATAAAATAAGCCCTAAGCAAACAAAGTTTGAGAACAGCCTTAAACTAAGGCCATGTATAATAGTAGAATCAAACATGCAAAATTGTAAGAGTATTATAAATAACTATTATAAGATGGATTTGGATTTCAATAAATTGGTTGTTCAATGAACTTGTGGAGGAAAGGTGTACTAAATTAGTGAAAGTTTTCAAGCACTCTTCATTTAAAGTGCTCTTATTCACTTTAAAATGTTTAAATATAACACTCTAAGTGTCAGCACCTTAGCCAAAACAAGCATGACATACACATGAGTGGGTACCACATATTCTGGGGTCACATCCAAGTGTCATAAGTTTCAAAGGTCCAGTGCCATAAAAACTTCAACTCTGATATCTTTAGACCTTTTAAAGTGCAGATCAGAAGCTCCAGTCAAATTGATACAAAGGGATAATCATTTTATGTGGTAAAATCATTATCTATATCAAAGAATCTATATATCTTATAAATTTTTGAATATAATTATGTATCTGAACTTAAATTAGGCATCTTGCTACTTATAAATCTGAAACTACTTTTAAAATCTCATGAGATTCTTGGACACATTGAAATCAAGCCTTACATTAAAATCACAAAAACTGGATATATACATGATTGTACCTGCCACAGGTACAGAGCTGATAAGCAATCTAGCCATGATAGGAGGTAAAAGGGGATAAGCACCATATAAAAGAAGATTAAGTCAATGCAGCAAATGGTGAAAGCAAAGTTGTAAGCAGAATGTACTAATTATGCCATCTAGACCTGCTTAATAAAAACGATTCACCAATCAAACATAAAGCTGACATATAAAGTGGTTCATACTGTAACATAAGAATTCATCAATAAGTATACTTCTTCCCTCACAAAACTGATACGGATATTAACAACATATGGCAACATTAAAAACATTCGCGGGGGCCGAGCGAGGGTGAGGGGGGTTCGCCGGAAGGGGGATTTCGCCGGGGGCCGAGGGAGGGTCGGATGGAGGGTGGGGGGGCCGGGTGGGGGTGGCGGGGAGGGGCGGCCGGGGGGGGGGGCCGGAGTGGGAGTGGGAAGGAGGGGCGGCGCCGGCCGAGGGAGAAGGAGGAGCGACGCCGGCCGGGGGGAGGAGGGGCGACGCCGGCCGGGGGGGAGAGGAGGGTCGACGCTGGCCGGGGGGGAGGAGGGGCGACGCCGGCCGGGGGGGAGGTGCCTCACCGGCGACGAAGAGGAGGAGAGAGAGAGCGAGAGAGATTGAGCGCGCACGAGACGACATCGGTTCTCCTAACTTGGACCATGGTTGTCCTAGGCATGCATCCTAGCTGGCAGGCTCGTGCGGGAGAAGAGGTTCTACAAATATTTGGTAAAAATAAGCCAGATTTTGATGGCTTAAGTCAATTAAAGATTGTGAGTAGATTTACCCACGCTCTCTCATGGATAACTTCTTTCCGTTCGGTTGGGGTCCTCGAATTTGTGTTGGGCAGAGCTTCGCCATGATGGAAGCCAAGATGGCTTTGGCCATAATTCTTCAGAATTTCTCCTTCGAGCCTTCACCATCATATGCCCACTCTCCTTATACTGTAATTATTATTCATCCCCAATATGGTGCTGAGATCATCTTGCGTAGCATCGAGGTTAACAGATACTATTCCTATTGTCGTCAAAATAAATGTTATAATCAAAACTCATTGCATT
Organism: Cocos nucifera; assembly: GCA_006176705.1. Classification (NCBI taxonomy): domain Eukaryota; kingdom Viridiplantae; phylum Streptophyta; class Magnoliopsida; order Arecales; family Arecaceae; genus Cocos; species Cocos nucifera. The sequence continues at coordinate 149,129 of QRFJ01002817.1, read as the reverse complement.
TGTTGTTCTTTCATGGAATGTTTTATCCATTCGCAGTGTTAAACTGTGCATCTTAACGTTTTCCTTAAAAAAAAAAAGGGTGCATCTTAACGTGTATTGCTTTGTCTGGTATCCTGCATGAAGTCGATCCGATGGATTGCTATCTTCAGGTCGCAGTTCAATTTTATGCTATATGGGAAAAAGCTTTTGAAAAAAGTTCTTATGCATTTTTTTTATCATTAAATTTTTTTTAAAAAAATTAAAAAATAATATTCAGCAACATCATTAAAAAAAATCAAAATAATTACGCAAAAATATTTTGCTTTTCATGTTTTTTATTTTATAGCAAGGTAGCATACTTTTTGTTTTTTTACTTTTGCTTGATGGCAAAAATAAAAAAAATAAAAAAATATTTTTAAAAAATTAAAAATTAAAAAGTATAATTAAACATATATATCCTAAGACAATTAAATTCTAACCATTTTCCTCAATTTTTGTATTGTGGTTAAGTTGTGGAAAACCTAGGGTTAGGAGGAAATTAGCAAATGAAAATTAGTGATTAATTACTTAAATTACCAACAAGGCTGAATTCCATATTTTATTATGTCAAATATTATTTTTAGGTTAAGTGTATTAGCTATGCTTGTAGACCATGGTTATCATATTTCATTAATTGCACTAAATCCTCATGCATGATCATTTGCATGATTATAGATACTTTATATAAGTTTGATGCAGTATGGATTATGTGATTGTTTACTCCATATAATATTAAATTAGGCTTAATTATAGGATGCACACCATGAATAAGTAATTTATAAAGAAAACCAGAATTCTTGTATGATTGTAAGATCTTAAAAGTTGTATAATCACCTTTTAAGATCACTTTGGACAGGCAAGCGCCCACCTCTCATATTATCAATTTCATGGCATCCTACGCCATCGTATAATCATTTATTTTAGCATACTGTAGACTCATTTGGCTGCAGCATACTATCTTATTCGTAGAATTTTTTAAAAAAAAAAAAAAAGGCATGACAAAGTGCTGGACAATATCTGATCTAATTAAATTAGGTCCATGGAGCTAATGAGATATTATACTCTCACTATGAATCCACGGTGTAAAAAGAATTAGGTCCATGGAGTTGCAAAGAGTGACCTCCAATTGGCTTGATAGGAAATCATTAAATTGCAAAAGGCCGGTGCTTTCTAGCTTCTAATCCACGCAATTTCCGTGCACTTCAATCCCCAGGTTGCTTTAAAAAGAAAAAAAAGATAAATCAAAACTCTTGCTTGACATAGATAAATCTCAAATGATCATGTCCCGATTTGGACTTGAGAGAAGATTTTCTTATGACAAGCATTTCAAAATCCAACCTAAAAATATAAGCTAGTAGGTAGAAGAGCTTATGGATATATATAAGTATTACTAGAATTCTTAACCTATCCAACATAGACCTTGTTGCGGCCAATCTTTTAATATGTCTGTCGTCGGTCGAAATTATATGCAAAAAAAAGTTTGCACTGTCCAAAAATATTTCCAATGGGATCCTTCGATGCTTAAGTTAGTAGAGGATTAGTGAACAGGATATGAAAATAGATATAGGTAGAATTTAAGCCTAGAATTCTCTTACGAATGTATTTTGGTTTATCCTCTTTTTATAGATGAATATAATAGTAACTGTCTGTAATGATTGAAAGTCATAGGATCCCGCTTATTTTGGCATTAAGGAAGTAGGTAATGTCCATTAATTGATCATGAAGAAGCCATTACACATGTTCTCCATTGAAAATGTAGCTCTTATCGACCATATATCGGCTACACTGATCATATGTCGGTATCCGACTGATGCTTTGATCAGTCAGTGATTGTCTGTTCAATTAAGTTATTTCTTTTGGAAAAGTTGGTTGGAAATGTCCGACCAATAGTCGACTGATAGTTGAAAGTCATTGAATCGATGTCTGTCTGAGGACTGGTTGAAAGAAGTCGATTGTCGGTCAGTTGGTCGGCCGATAGTCGGTCGCCTGTACAATTTGTCGATTATACGTTGGCCATCGAATTAGTTGAAAGCTGATTGAAATCGTTCGCTGACCTATGGCGGTCTATCATTATTGGGGATAAATTCCGCTCCCGTCGAAGTCTAGCTCGATGCTCAGTCTAATGCAACCAGTAGCCACAGAAGAGCTTCAGCAGATGGGCTTCAGCCGAACCCCCAGCGGTCGAGCTTCTTCTAATCCGTTCAGCCGACCGAGCTACTTACCTGCCGAACTTCTTCTAATCTATTCAGCCGATCGAGCTACTTACCTACCGAGCTTCTTCTAATCCGTTCAGCCGGCCGAGCTACTTACCTGCCGAACTTCTTCTAATCCGTTCAGCCGACCGAGCTACTTACCTGTCGAGCTCCTTCGGACTCCTCAGTCGTCGAGCTCCTTCGGACTTCTCAACCATCGAGCTTCTTCGGACTCCTCAGCTGCCGAGCTTCTTCGAACTCCCTTCGTCAGGACCGAACCCCTCCAGCCGGCCGAACTACTTAGCGGCCGAGCTCCTCTAACTCCTAGCGTCCGAGCTCTTTCGAATCCGTTCAACCGGTCGAACTGTTTAGCGGCCGAGCTCCTTGGACTCCAAGCGGTCGGGTTTTAATGGAATCCCCCAACGTCCGAACTCCTCAGCGGTCGTCTCTCGATCGAACTCCCCAAGCGGCCGTCCCTTCAGCCGACCGAGCTCCTCCCGAGACTTCCCTTCAGCCGGACTCCTCCCGAGCCTTTCCTTCAGCCGGACTCTCCTACAAGTCCAAACTCCTCTGGATGAACTGTCGCCATCAGTTTGCAATAGGCGACGAGATCGAACGATATGGCCGCCACTATTGGCGACACCACTCTCTCCGTAACTGGCCCCATACAGTCCGGATGACATGGCCACTACTACTGATGACACCACTCTCTCCGTAACTAGCCCCATACAGCCCAGATGATATGGCCACTACTACTGACGATGCCTTCCTCTCCGTACCGAACTCCATGCAGCTTTCGCAGCTCGCTGCCAGGCGGTATGGCCATCACCATCAACTGAGCTCTACCTATAAAGGACCCTTCAGATACGCTAACTCGAATATCTCTGATCCCTAAGCTCTCCTCTTCTCCTCCAAGCTCCGGAACTCATTTCCGAGCACTCCATTCCTGTTGGCCAGAAATAACTTGATCGTCGGAGGGTCCTGCCGGAGCCACTTCTCATGGGCTCCGAACAGGACTTTGTTTTGCAGGTCTCCGGCGGCGACCTCACCAGCCTCAACTCCAGCGGACTCCGATGACGATCAGTTTCTACATCAACAATCGTCATTCGAAGTTTCGCTGTAGTCTAGTCGAATATACCGACAATTAGTCGGTGAAGCTATCACTCATCATTCGGATGCCAAATTAGGATAATTGAGTTGATGGACGTCCTAACATACCTATTTATCAACAAATCAAAGTTCTATAAAAGTGAAGCAATATCCAGCCATTCAAGCTCACAAACTCAAGTTAGATAGCCATCATGTTGGTTAAAAGTTGTGGTTGGTAAGACCAATCTAATATATAACTTTTTATAGCAGCCAACTAACATCTTACTTGTAGACCTTTCTCCGAAACTCATTACTAGTAGTGCTCCAAGCTTTAGCTGCCCCTGCAAGACATTTAGCAAACACGCTCCGATTTTATTTTCTTTTCTTTTTGATATACCCAAATTCAGTTAGATGTGTAAAGTTCCAAATGATCTTTTGCTCCATGGAGCAATGAGTTCCCATAAATTCGAACCTATGGATGTCATTGCCCGCATCTATATTTGAGATAACCATCAAAGAAGATCAGGAGGCCCAAGATAAAAAAATGAACTCGTTAGTCTTTCCTAGATATGCTTTGGTCATAAGACTTTTTCAGACATGGTGGCCTACGCTAGCTGGGGCCTACTAATGCACTGAGGCTTAGAAACAAACATGGTGGCTTGGGCTCGGATTATTTGACCAACTAGGGCCTACTAGTGCATTGAGCCTTAGAGGCAGGCACGGTGGCTTGGACTCGAGCTGTTCGGTCGACTGGGGTCTACTAGCATGTTGAGACTTAGAGATGCACGGTGACTTAGGCTCGGGCTATTCGGCCGACTGGAGCTTACTCGCACGCTGAGGCTTTGAGACAGGCATGGTGGCTTGGGTTGTTCGACCAGTTGAGGCCTGCTAGTATATCATGACTTATTAGCCGGTGTAGGGTCCTAGCTGTCGTACAGGCAACCATGCTGAGCTCAGACCATTGATCGTATCGAGGACATTTATAACACTGAGGCTTTAATTGCACGCAAATACCTTGCTGGAAAATCCGAGACTTATCCATAGGTACGGTGGTCTGACTCGGACCATTAAGCCAATATAGCTTACCAGCACATTGAGACTTTTTTGCAAGCGTGGTTGCCCAACTTGATCCGTCTTCTATTCGTTGGCTGGAAAGTTGCTGCGAGCATGTTCCGCTGTCTTGGATTGGTTGGATCGGAGACTTCTTTGGCGTGGGGCTTGTTCAGATCATTTCCTTGACAAACAATCCTGCTGTCACCATGGATTCGTTGCATGGCTCGTTCAATCATGCTGGGTGTATTTGCCGATGGTTATTTTCGGACTAGTCCGACTTAGAGTTGGCTCGGTAGCCAGATTCTTAACCTAAAACACTTCACAACAACTCTAGCATGCGGAAAAAGGGGTTTCACTATATGGTCGGCCATTTTAGGACCCTTGGTTATCATGCACTCTGTAGCTCGATGACCTATTCACGCTGATAATGTTTCATTATAAGGGTTTTGTTAGAAATTTATTCATGGATCAACCATGCAATTAATTAGAACACAAAATATTTTATAAATAGGTCTCTAAATCATAGTAATAATAATAATCAATAATCAATCATACCTTGATATTCTGAAGCAGCCATCGATAATTTATACTGAATATCCTACAAGAGAAGAAATCAAAGCGGTACTGATCTTCCTCTCCTTCTCCTCTATATGCCTGTCTCTTTAATGGGATGAGTTTCACTCCAAGAACGTAGAGATCTTGAAATGCCCCAGGATTTTCTACAGGCGTGTATTTATAGAAGTGGAGCGGGGACCTAGTCTAATTAGAAAATCCTAATGGATTCACCCATCACAGAGCCCATTAGTCGGATCAGATCTACACCGAAATCTGTTACATCACATGACTAAGATAATAGGACTCAAATAATATGATCATAGATAATATCAGCTCCTTAACCATTCATTCAGACGATAACTTAGCCCGTATTTTCATGACAAATCAAAATTAAGAAATCGGTTATAATCAATGGAAGCCCACCTCATGAGAATTTTCAATATTCTTACACTTGGACGACATCGATTAAGATCCTTTTTTTATTCAAAAAAATATATTTATTATATATATAGTTTGAAAACGACTTTCAGGCTAAGTGCACCTCATGTGGCCACATATGCAAATATTTTGAATGAATAACATCTTTAGTCAAAAATTTGGTCCGCTAAAACCACTAACATTGAATTACAACAGTCTTCATACCATTTATTGATACAAGACCTCTCTATGATTATAAATGTTAGTAATCTTATCGACATGGATTCTAATGATGTAATGCGTATAGTATTAACTTTATACCTATGTGATCAAAATATATAAAGTTCATCATCGGTCCATTTTATAGTTTTAAATGAAACCTCTTTATGCTTTCCAATGAGAGTTAAAATAATTTTAAACTTATATAATAATTTTATCATATATTTCAAGATGAGTTTTTTATATCTTAAGATGAACCATGATATCAACGATATTAATTACAATATAAATAATATCTTTATACTTAAACAGCACCTTTATGCTTAAGATTTTGATTCAAATAAAATATTTATGCTTAAGTAATATTTTTATGCTTAAGATTTTTATTTAAACAGCATTTATATTATATGTGCATAAATATAAATATAATATTTTATTATAAAAATAATAATAAAAATGAAAAGCTTTATGACATCCATATGATGTCCAACAAAAATAATGCTCCCACTAACCAAGTATATCAAAAGATTTCAATAAACTAATATTTTAACATGTTTAATAAATACAGTAAATTTAAGTGATTTGGTTAATGAATCTATTAGCATTACATCAATCTTCATATGTTTAATTACAAAAACTCTCTTTTAATCAAATATCTGACTATCAAATATTTTATCTCCATATAGATAGAGATGATGGAAACTTTTATTGTTCTTTTGGAAAGAACAATATGAGCTGTACTGTTATTATAGTAATTCTAAAGTAGTTTTGAGATAGAATCAACAATCATAAATCCTGGGATGAAGTCCTTCAATTAAACAGTATGTGTTGTAGCTTCTAACATGCCACAAACTCCACCAACGTAGCATAAGATACCACAAGAGTCTATTTTAAACCTTTTAAGTAATAGCTTCTCTAGTCATCATTAAAATATAATAAAATTATATTTTATATAATTCATGCAACCAGCAAATTAGAATTATAATATTCAATTATCTCAAGATAATCAAATCATTTAAAAGTCAGCATACATTTTGTTATGATTTTCTATAAATACTTTATAATCTTTTCGCTATGTTTCAAATACTTCATATGCGGATTTATCATATATCTACCAAGAATACTTATGATATATGCTATATCCGATTATATGCAAATTTGTATATACATCAAACTACATAGTAGTTGAATGAAGCACATTCTTCATGAATTCTTTTCTATATCATTTTAAGACACTGATTTTTTCTTAATTTATTTTTTTTATCATATATATATATATATATATATATATATATATATATATATATATATATATATTTCAGGTTTGCAGTTATACATACCAAAATTATTCAGTATACTATCAATGTGAACTTTCTAAGATAGCTCTAATATATTATAGACTATTCTTGTGAATCTTAAATCAAATATAACTAAAGCTTTTCTAAGATCTTTCATATCAAAGATCTTAGATGGCATAATTTGGTCTTATGCAACAATAAAATCACTACTGGTAAATTAATAGCATCAGTACATAAGACGAAATAGGGGAATTTCCTCTCACTAATCTCAAAATATATATATATTGATCCACTATATTTACAAATCCTAGAGAATCCACATGTCATCAAACTTAAGATGTTAATTCCTTGATGACTATTTAAAGATCATAGATATGCCTCTTAGGTCAAAACAGATTGCCAGTGCCATGATTACACTTAAAGAATCCTTACAAGTGATTTGAAGAAAAGATCTCATTGTAATTTATGCCTCTCTCAAAGCATCCTTATACGATCAATCTAACATTGAAAAATTCAATATTATCTTTAGAGTCATTTTTAATTATAAGCATCTATTTACACCTTATAAGCTCGAACCCTTTAGGTAATTCTGTCATATCTTATACTTTATTTTTAACTATAAATTATATTGCATCATATATAGCTTTAAACTATCTAGCTGACTAGAAATATGTAATAATTTGATCACATGAGATTAAATTAATCATATGCCCAATGCCATAGTTATTATCAACCAAATAGTCATTAGGAATGATAAGTTTTCTTTTTTTTACATATAATTTTTTTATTGGTACTTTATCAATTGACTATGGAGATGCTATAATTGATTCATAAATCTAATATTGCTCTCCTACTGTCCATCCATGATGAAATATGATATTTTCTTGAACAACTGGAATAAGAACTATTACATATCTTTTCTCTAATATCATATCTCCAGTATGAGAGCATCTATAATTCTTGATGCAGAAACTGAGCATCGTTGGGATCAGCTGGAGTAGAGGTGGACGAGGTCACCATCGGAAATCTGCAAAACAAAGTTCCATCCGGAGTCGATAGGGAGTGGCTCCGATAGAATCCTCCGATGATCAAATCAGCTCTAGCCAACAGGAATGGAGTGCTCGAAAATGAGTTCCGTAGAGCTTAAAGCTTAGAGAAGAAGAGGAGAGCTTAAAGCTTAGAGATTGGAGATTAAAGTTAGCATATATGGAGGATCCTTTTATAGGTAGAGCTTGATTGATGGTGACGATCATATCGTCTGATCGTGGGCCGTTCGGAGTTGCATGGAGTTCAGTACGGAGAGAAAGACGTTGTCAGACGGATAGTGGCAGCCATGCTGATGGATCATGAGCCATATGGGGCTGATTACGGAGAGAGTGGTGTTGTCAGTAGTGGTGGCCATGTCATCCGATCATGTTGCCTGTGGCAGACTGATGGCGATAGTTCATCCAGATTTAATAGCCATGGCTCTGAGAAAGCGGACATTGATCGGTGGACTTCGATGTGTATCCATTTCAGAGAAATTCGAATTCCTAAAAGAGTTCGGTCGAGGGAAGCTCGGAAGGAGTTCGGTTGGAGGAGTGCGGAGAGAGCTCAGCTCTCATAGGCATCTGACCGGAAGAGCACGGAGGGAGTTCAGCTCTCGTGGGAGTTCGACTAAAGCTCGACCGCTGGAGAGTTTGGTCGGTTGAAAGAGTTCGACTAAGGCCCGACAGTTGGGAGTCCGAAGGAGCTCGACCGTAGAGTAGTTCGGCTAAAGCCCGACCGTTGGGAGTCCGAAGGAGATGTTTGGGAGGAGTCCGGCTCCTGAAGAAGTCCGATCGAAGGGGATGTCTGGGAGGAGTCCGGCTCCCGCAGGCATCTGGCTGAAAGAGCGCAGAGAGAATTTGACTCTTGCGGAAGTCCGACTGAAGCTTGACCGCCTGTAGAAGTTCGGCTAAAGCCCGATCGCTAAGCGGTTTGATCGACTGTAGGAGTTCAGCCAAGATCCATCCGCTGAAGCTCTTCTGTGGCTACCGACCGCATCAGACTGAGCACCGAACTGGACTTCGACAGGAGCGGAGTTTATCCCCAATAATAGTCCTCCCACTCTTGAGTTCGAAACTCGAAGAAAGAGAGTGCAGAAAAGACGACTGCCGATGTTCTCTTCTGGGCTCCATGCTGGTTCAGATCGAAGCTCGGGGGGAGATCTCATCTTCAGATGAAGTTGGTGTTGAAATTGAAGATCGGAGGAGATCTCCTCTCCCACCGAGGTTGAAGTAGATCTCATCTCCTACGGTCGACGTCGGAGGTTGAGCTCCCAGGGGGCGATATTGTCACTAGCAATCGAGGCTGGCTCGGTCACTCAGGAGAGATCTCATCTCTAGTCGAGATTGTCGCGATTGCTTGGGAGAGATTTTATCTCTGGCCAAGGTTGACTCGGTCGTTCGAAAGAGATCTTATCTCTAACTGAGGTTAATGGAGATCTTATCTTCTGTAAATTTTGGAGCTCGGACTTGGACTTTGCTCACGTTAGGACGAGGTTCTCCTCCTATTCCTAATGGACTGTCGGGGCACATAAGGGCCGCTGTCAGACCCTCTTCCCCCATCTCGTTTAAAATGAACGAGGCCTTCGACTTTGCTCGCATTAGGATGAGATTTTCCTCCTATTCCTAACGGGCTGTGGGGGCACATAAGGGCCGTTGTCAGAGCCTCTCTCCCCATCCCGTCCTTTATGAACGGGGCCTTCGACTTTCCTCGCATTAGGACGAGGTTTTCCTCCTGTTCCTAATGAGCTATGGGGGCACATAAGAGCGGTTGTCAGGGCCTCTCCTCCCATCCCATTCTTTGTGAATGGGGCCTTCGACTTTGCTTACATTAGGACGAGGTTTTCCTTCTGTTCCTAACGGGCAGCGAATGAGGATCTTCGAAGCTCGGAAGAGATCTTATCTCTAGTCGATGTTGACAGCGATCGCTCGGAAGAGATCTTATCTCTAGCCGAGGTTGATTCGAACGCTCGAAAGAGATCTTATCTCTAGCCGAGATTGATAGCGGTTGCTTGAAAGAGATCTTATCTCTGATCGAGGTTGACAATGGTCGCTCAGAAGAGATCTTTATCTCTAGCCGAGATTGTCATCGGTCGCTCGGAAGAGATCTATCTCTAGTCGAGGTTGACTTGATCGCTCGGAGAGATCTTATCTCTCTGGCTGAGGTTGACTCGGTCGCTCGGGAGAGATCTTATCTCTAAGCCGAGGTTGACAGCGATCGCTCGAGAGAGATCTTATCTCTAGCCGAGGTTGCCATCGGTCGCTCGAGAGAAATCTTATCTCTAGCCGAGGTTGACTTGATCGCTCGGGAGAGATCTTATCTCTAGTCGAGGTTGACGGTGGTCGCTCAGAAGAGATCTTATCTATGACGAGGTTGACAGCGTCGGGAGAGATCTTATCTTTGACCGAGGTTGACTCAGTCACTCGGGAGAGATCTTATCTCTAGCCGAGGTTGACAGCGATCACTCGAAAGAGATCTTATCTCTGATCGAGGTTGACTCGATCGCTCGGAAGAGATCTTATCTCTAGCCGAGGTTGACTCGATCATTCGAAAGAGATCTTATCTCTGATCGAGATTGTCATTGGTCGCTCGAAAGAGATTTTATCTCTAGCCGAGGTTGACAGCGATCGCTCAGGAGAGATCTTATCTTTGATCGAGGTTGACAGCGGTCGCTCGGGAGAGATCTTATCTCTGACCGAGGTTGATGATCTTTGATCTGCTCGTGTTAGGACGAGATTTTCCTTCTGTTCCTAATACGACGACTATTGGCTGCTTCTTTTCTGTCATCACATAGTTTTTGCACCTAAAAATAATATTATTGAAAGGAGAGAATTTTATTGAAAAAAAGTTACTAGCAGCGCATCCCCAAATTCTTTATGTTTTAGGATCGTGGTAGCGTTGTTCCTCCATATTTCTTCAGACGATAAGCTCTGGACCAGACGATCTCCTCTATCTCATGCTAGCCTCCTCAATTTGGAGCATGCTTCTCTTGGCTTTGACGCTGGAAGATGATGGATCGTCGATGTATCAAGCTCCTTTCGGGGGTGATGTTGATGACGCCGCTGGAGGAGTGCGGAGAGAGCTCGACTCTCATAGGCGTCTGGCTGGAAGAGCGCAAAAGGAGTTTGGCTCTCGTGGGAGTTCGACTGAAGCTCGACCGCTCAAGAGTTTGACCGGTTGAAAGAGTTCGACTAAGGCCCGATCGTTGGAAGTTCGAAGGAGCTCGACCGTAGAGCAGTTCGGCTAAAATCCGACTACTGGGAGTTCGAAGGGGATGTCTGGGAGGAGTCCGGCTCCTGAAGAAGTCCGATCAAAGAAGATGTCTGGGAGGAGTCCGACTCCTGAAGAAGTCCGACTGAAGGGGATGTCTGGGAGGAATCCAGCTTCCACAGGCATCTGGCTGGAAGGGCGCAAAGAGAGTTCGGCTCTTGCAGGAGTCCGACTGAAGCTCAACCGGCTGTAGGAGTTTGGCTAAAGTCCGACCGCTGGGAGTCCGAAGGAGTTCGATCGTTAAGCAGTTCGATCGGCTATAGGAGTTCGGCCAAGATCCATCCGCTGAAGCTCTTCCATGGCTACCGACCGCATCAGACTGAGCACCAAACTGAACTTTGGTATGAGTGGGGTTTATCCCCAACAATAATCATCCATATCAGACTCTGAAAATCTAACATGATTAGACTCAATAATCTTTGTACCTCTATTAGGATAATGAAATTTATATCCTTTAAAATTATTTGGATAGTCAATTAAATAACAAGTAGTTCTCAGCAAAATTTTTATTATCGGATGGTATATATACTTTGTAGGACATCCCCTAGACATAAAAAGATTAGTACTAAGCTTCCTACCAACTGACAATGCAAAAGATATTCTGAAAACTGTCTTACTTAGAACTCTATTCAAGATATTAATGGCAGTCTTTAGGATCTCACTTTTAGAAATGTCATGATAAATTATACATATTCAGTCACACCATTTCATTCAAGAGTTTCAGGAATCCTATATTAAGAACTGCCCCATACTTTTGTAAGTTTTTGACAAAAGATTCCACTTAAGTTGGTATAAATGAGTTTCAAAAACTTATTACTATATATGAACTCGATATTTTTAGTTTTGATAAATTTACCCCTAAAGCAGTCAACACAAGATGAATGTACTAAAACTAATTAAAAATAGAATTATATTATCTATCAATTTTTGAATCATCTTTTTAGAAATGTAACTCAATTATTTATGTCACAATCCCAAGCATTAACCTTTAGCCAGCTATTTTTTAAGGGATAATATAATTTTTATATATATGATTTTAAACCGACTAAATTGCATAAGGAGAGAATTAAGAGTATGAGGAATAAGGATCTCAAATTATTAAGCTTAGGCATAATATTTTCTAATTTTATAATGTAAGCTCTAACACCATCATGCCATCATATTGATTAATTTATTTATTAGCTATCCAGTCTTTATATTATCAGATTCTGCTTACCTTCTTAATAGTGAGGTCAAAGAAAAATTACGTATAATAACCATTCTTAAGTATAACATTCAGAATGTTATAAAAAATAAACTTTTTCTTGATTTCCAGGCTAAGGCGATTCATTCTACACCGCTTTTTAAAGACAATTTGTATTCTTGAGTACTCTCACTAATGACTTAAAATGGAAGATCATCACTCAATATGACATCCAAATTTCATCAAATATAATGCTAGCTCAATTTTATTTTCATATCGTATAGTTTATTCCAGTCAGAGTCTTAATGGGAGTATTAATATTACTCAATACAAAGTACTAACTGTTCAACAATCTTTATACAGTTAATCAATAGATAAATATAAATAATATATATATATTTTAAAATCTATATAAGCATTATTTTAATGAGAGCTCTTGGTGTAATGTCATAAATTTTTTTTTAAAAAAAAGTGATCCACATAAGATGTCTCTCTCCAATATATAATATTAATCAATGCAAAAGTGCTAACTGCTAAACAACCTTTATGCAGCTAATCAATGAACAATATGGATAATATATGTTAAAAATTTTATAAATATTATTTTAATGAGAGCTCTTGGTATAATGCCATAAATTTTCTTTGAAAAGAAAATGATCCATATAAGGTATCTCTCTCATGTCCAGTGAAATCAACCTAATAAGATATCATCAGCTTTCGGAAGTCCATATACTTTGATAGAATGAATCCCTAGACTATGCTCCTTAATAGTCACAAAATATTTTACTTCAAAATTATAACACACAATAAGCTTTCTTTAGAAAGATGATTGTATGCAATAATTTCGCAATGCTTCTCAATCCTTTTTTTAAATATTACATAGAATAATCTTACAAATGTCAGTGAATGGACCATTTTGGTGGTCACCATCTAATGAAATCTACAAGTCTTCAATTAAGGATCAATCGATCATACCCATAAATTCATTTATTCAAATTAATGCAGCAATAACTAGCAATCAATCAAAGATTAATATATCAAATCTCATGAAATACTGTATTGGGGATAAACCCCGCTCCCATCGAAGTCCAGTCTGATGCTTAGCCTAATGCAACCGATAGTCATGAAAGAGCTTCAGCGAACGAGCTTTAGCCGAACTCCTTCAGCCGATTGAACTCCTTAGCGATCGAGCTCCTTCCGAACTCTCCAACAGTCGAATTTTAGCCGAATTCCTTCAACCGGCAGAACTTCTTAGCGGCCGAGCTCCAGTCGGACTCGTACGGGAGCCAAACTCCTTCCGGACTTCTTTTTCGACCGAACTCCTACAGGAGCCGAACTTCCTTCGAGGTTCTCCTTCAGTTGGGCTCCTACAGGAGCTGAACTTCCTCTGAACCCCTCAGTGATCGAGCCCTGACCGAATCCCTCAGCAATCGAGCCCTAGCCAAAACTCCTTCAGTCGGTGAAACTTCTTAGCGGCCGAGCCCCTTTCGAACTCTCCAACGGTCGAGTTTTAGTCGAATCCCTTCAACTGGTTGAACTTCTCAGCGGTTGAGCTCCAATCAGACTCGTACGGAAGTCGAACTCCTTCCGGACTTCTCTTTCGGCCAAACTTCCTCCGAGGTTCTCCTTCAATCGGGCTCCTACAGGAGCCGAACTTCCTTCGAACTCCTCAACGGTCGAGCCCCGATCGAACTCCTCAGCGATCGAGCCCTAGCCGAACTCCTTTCAGATCAATCCTGCAATCGAATTTCTCCAGGAGCTGAACTCCTTCTAGATTGCTCTTGCAGTCAGACTCCTTCAGAAATCGAACTCCTTTCGGATTGCTCCTGCAGTCGGGTGCCTACAGGAGCCGACCTCATTCCTGATTACTCTTGCAGATAGGCTCCGAATGCATGCTTCCACCAGACGACATGGCCACCACTACCAGTCTGGCGACACTGCTCTCTCCGTAACAAATTCCATGCGACCTGCGATCAGACGACATGGCTGTCACTATCAGTACGGCGATACCGCTCTCTCCATAACAAGCATCATGTGGTCCGCGATCGGATGACATGACTGCTACTATCAGTCTGACGACACCCTCTCTCCGTACCGAATCCCACATAGCCTCGAACGATCCGCTACCAGATGGTATGGTCGTCACCATCATTCAAGCTCCGTCTATAAAAGGGATCCTCCAGATATGTTCTCTCTAAGCTCTCCTCTTTCTTCTAAAATTCTGTCGAACTCATTTATGAGCACTCCATTTTTATTGCTCAAAAAAATTGACTTGATCATCGGAGGATCCTACCGGAGCCACTACCACCGACTCTGAATGAAACTTTATTTTGCAGGTCACCGATGGCGACCTCGTCCTCCTCCACTCTAGCTCATTCCGACGTCAATCAAATTTTGCACCAACATACCGAATAGAGAAATCTTATAAATTTCAATAAGTGGGCCACTTTGGTGGTCACCATCTATTGAAACCTATAATTTTTTTAATCATGGATCAACGAGCCATGCTCATAAATACATTCATTCATCTTGATATATTAATATCAAGCAATCTATCAAAATTTAACATATCTAATCCCCTTAAATATCAAAAAAAAGGAATCCTATAAATTCTAATGAATGGGCCACTTTGATGGTCACCATACATTAAAATTCATAATTCTCTAAACTTTAGAACTAGAACTAAATAGCAATATAAATGCTTCAATTTATAATGAAATCTCATTTTAGAGTCAAAAATTAATTTTCTAAAGACCATCATCAAAAATAAATCTTTTCTAAGAGCTAAACTTAAGTTTCTAAGATAAATATTATAAAATAATAAATTTTATTAGGAACTAAACAGTAATAGAGGATTTTAATATAATAAAATATTATTATAGGGACTGAAGTGTAAATTTTTGGAGACTCTTTTTCAATATGTAGTATACCGGAGGGTTAACTGCAAAATTTACTAACCGGCGCCCCCTTCTCTATTTTTTTTTAATCTAATTCCGACCCGACGGCCGTCGGAAAAGGGCCAACCGGCAGACCGCCGCCGCAGGTGACCGGAGATCCCGCTGCTCCTCTCCCCACCGTTTTCCTTTTTTTTTTTTTTTTTTTTTAGGAACTTCATAAAATCCGGTGGAAGGGAGATGTTGAGCCACGTCCGGCACCCACCAGGATCGCCGCCGGCCTGCGTCCATCGACCACCTGCGATCACAGCCTGGGAGGAGGAGTTTTTTTGGGGGGGATTTGTTTTTCTCGGATCTTTGGACGCCGGCTGGGATCGCCGGCCCCTCACCGCCGCCTCGTCCTAGTTGCCCCCGACAAGGACGGCCAGCACTTTACAATTTTTTTTATTGTCTAACCGACGGTCATCGAAGCCTTCAAACGATAGCCCGACGCCGCCTGCCCGGCTGGTGGCCTGAGAGGAGGGGGGAGGAAGGCACGGCAGTGGGAACCATCACCCCTTTCTTGTTATATATATATATATATATATATATATATATATATGCTTGATGTTGAATCCAAATGAGGATAGCCGGCCTTTCACCGTCGGCCGGTCCGGTCACCATCGAAATTTTTTCTTCCATGTCGACAGCCGGTTCCACCAGCACGGACGGAAGAGGAAGAGGGGGATGGCCTTGGAGATCCATCTCTTCTTCTTTTAATTTTTTTTATTGATTGTTTTTAATTAAATTAATATTTTATTTTAATTATAGCCTTTTCAACGGTGTCCTGATATCAATTGTTAAAAATTTATTCATGAATCAATAACATATTAGAACACAAAATATTCTATAAATAGATCTTCTGATACTAATTAGTGAAAATTTATTCATGAATCAATCATGCAACATTAGAACACAAAATATAACATTAAAACATAAAATATTCTATAAATAGATCTTCAAGTCATGATAATAATAATAATCAACAATCAATCATATCTTGATATTCTGAAGCAGCCATCGATGATCTATACTGAATATCCTACAAGAGAAGAAATTAAAGCAGAACAGATCTTCCTCTCCTTCTCCATTATATGCCAGTCTCTTCAATGGGATGAGTTCCATCCCAAGAACGTAGAGATCTTGAAATGCCCCAGAATTTCTCTACAGGAGTGGAACGAGAATCTAACCTAATTAAAAAATTCTAATAAGTCCATCTATCATAGAGCCCATCAATCGAGTCACCGATATATGTTACATCATATGACTAAAATAATATGATTCAAATAATATAATCATAGATAATATGAGCTCCTTAACTATTCATTCATTCAGACGATAACTTAGTTCATATTTTTATGATAAATTAAAATTAAAAAATCGATCTATAATCAATAGAAATTCATCTCACGAGAATTTTCAACAGATTTTGCTTGAAGATTTGTTTCTTCCGGATGAAAGGAAAAGGAATGAGGATTTCATCTATCAAACTTTTGGAGCAAAGTCCATGGAGAAAATATTATCTATTTCAATATTAAGTGGAGACATCTTTGATAGATTGGGATGTGATCATCTTTTAGTTTTATAATCAAGGTATCAAATCTTTACACCATGCCTCCCCGGTGACGGTCTAGCTACCCTGGCCCTCCTACTAATTTTTTGGGCGAGATGGTGCTTATCCTCTCCTCTATCTCTCTCCGTCCGGTAAACCAGCTCCTCTCGGTCATCTTCCATAAGAAGCGAACGAGGTGTCCGTTCTGCGAAAGGCACAACCAGAAGTCCAAGCCTGATGATTTGGGGATCGATTATATCTGGATTGGGCTCAGATTATTATTTCATGATCCGAACACATTAATTCTTAGCATCTTATTCCTTGTGGAATGTGAGGATTCATCAAAATAAATAACCTAAAGTTATAATAATCAAAAGTTCCAATAATCTCAATAATCTGCCAGTTAGTAAAGTCGATAAAATTATTGAGCGTTGATATTAATATTTAATAACATGAGTTCATTCTTTCCCTTGTCCAACATTACACAGGCATAACTTTTAGCTAGGTTTCTCTCATTCAACAAATCATGCACACTACAAAATTTTTACTTTTGGAGTTATTTGAATGCCAGTATAAATCGTGCAAATCTCAAATCATTCCAACCTCTTTATTCCATTCATCTTGCATGGATCTCAAAGCATTCCAATCTTTTTTCTTCTACCTATTAAGCGATCCAATAATTAAAATCGCCGAATAAGATGAATTGTCTTTAGCATGAAAGGTGCAAAGCAAACCCCATTATCTCTATTAATAGAAGTTAGCTCCACTAATAAAATTTTTCTCTATTAATAAAACAAAGGATGATGTTACTATGTCCCACTTAATCAAAAAGAATAAGACAGCTCTATTGATTGCCTAATAAGAAAATGTACCGACAAATAAATATTGTAGGTATCATGCACCTGGCTTTGGAAGAAATCTACGTTACCTATAATTTTTTTATTATTCCAACTATTATTGTATCGTCTTCCTCTAAGGTTGTGTTTATTTGCCGGAGAAAGCGATGGAAGCGAAATGACACGCTTCAAACAGTTTGGATGCCCCACTTCAGCTGAACTCGGCAATCATTTTGGACAGGCAAGCAATCTAAAGCGCCCACGTCTTATATTATCAATTTCAGGGCATCCACGCGACCAAACGCGTGTTAGATGTCGAGCAAGTTGTCCCATGCCATCGTATAATCATTTATTTTAGCGTATTGTAGACTCATTTGGCTGCAGCATACTATCTTATTCGTAGAATTTTTTTTTAAAAAAAAGGCATGAGAAAGTGCTGGACAATATCTGACCTAATTAAATTAGGTCAATGGAGCTACGAGATATTATACTCTCACTATGAATCCACAGTGTAAAAATAATTAGGTCCATGGAGTTGCAAATCGTGACCTCCAATTGGCCTGATAGGAAATAATTAAATTGCAAAAGGCCGGTGCAATCTAGCTTCTAATCCAAGTAATTTCCATGCACTTTAATTAATTTTTGTAAGAAACGTACTTGAAATTAAGGGAAATATTTTGACCTTTAATGGTTGCACAAACGTGATTCAAATAATTACTATTAACATGGAACCTACCCTAACGATTCAATCTCCAGGTTGCTTTCAAAAGAAAAAATAAATAAATCAAAACTCTTGCTTGATATAGTTCAATCCCAAATGGTCATATCCTGATTTGGGCTTGAATGAAGATTTTCTTATGACAGGTATCTTAAACTCCGACCTAAAAATATAACAGTCAAAAAGTACTTCTCAAGCTCGACCATCCATCCAATATGGAAGGCTGTATTGGAGGGCAACCGATAAATGAGTTAACATTTATCTGAAAATCTATATTTTTTTTAAATAAATATTTTTTAGATAATATATAGATAAGAAAATAATTTACACCTATGTTCTTTTATACATGGATAAGTTACTCCAAAATTTGTTATCCATGTTCTTTTATATTACTACTTTCCTGGATAAGCTGTTAAAATTTATTCATATTTTTCATAATATTTTTTATGCTTTCTATATTTAAAGAAAGTGGATGGCTGAGTTATTGAGCATTAAATAATGGAGATATTAAAAATGAGGATAGGATATTTTGGTTATAAAATTAAATGCCTGGCCCATGAGAAAATGATTTAGCCATCCCTTAGGGATCATTTGGTTGGGAGTAATCTGGCATGAAAAAATAATTCCCATATCAGATTACCATGTTTGGTATGAAAAATGGAAGAGAGATGGTAAAAAAATTGATGGATTCCATGTTTATTTTTCAGAGAGAGATGGTAAAATAAATACCATGGGGGATTGATATTTGACAAATTTTCAAGTGATGGTAATCCATGTTTGATAAAAATACCTTCAATAAAATTGCATATATAATCATTGACTTTATTTTAATGTCCTTCAAATTTTATTCAATAAAAAGCTTTTGTAAAAAAAATTAAGATGAAGATGACATTATGCAAAGAATCATGTGATTATAGTCATCATATAAAAATTAATTGAAGATGATTATACTATTTTAGTATTAAAAAAATATTTTATATTGAAGGATATATTTATAAATTTTGTCATATTTTCATGTAGGATTACCTCAAATCAAACATAATAATTCTTTTTCGATATCATTTTTTGGAGTAATTTTTCCACCAACCAAACATAGTAAAAAAAATTTTCCTCCGCAATCATTTTTCTAGGTAAATGATTCCCATGAATTATTAGATTATCCCGTAATCTGATATACCCCAACCAAACGGATACTTAGACGAGTAAAACTTTTTTCTATTTTATTAATAAATGCTACCTATGAGAAAGTAACTTTTCTATCTTGAAAAATCTGAGAACATGGATAAGTTAGTTGATGAAAAAGTAGATTAACTTTTCTACGACATTTACCCATAAAAGAATAAGCCCTAAGATACTAGCATGGAAAGTTTTAGAGGAAGAAAACTAAACAAAACTACCCATACCTCAGGTAAGATAATTTAATCAAAAAAATCTTGGAATCCGAAAAAAATATATACTCTATTTATAATGGGACTTTTTTTTGGACAGCTATGATGGGACTCATCGATACATTATAAGGACCTAATGGGTACCGTTTTAACCATTACAGTCATACAATTCTTACTCGTTACTATTCTCTTGTAAATACTTATCTTTTCTATGAATAAATGCATGGACGAAGAATCTTACTTCCTCCCTGGCTCCCAAAAAAAAAAAAAAAAAAAAAAAAAAAAAAAGAGAAAGGGCAAAGAAGAAGAAGAAGAAGAGTATTGCTAGAATTCTTAACCTGCCCAACGTGGACCCATCTACCAACAAATCAAAGTGCAATAAAATTGAAGCAATATCCACCCATTCAAGCTCACAAACTCAAGTTAAAAGTTAGATAGCCATCATGTTTGTTAAAAGTTGTGGTTGGTAAGACTAATGTAATGTGCAACTTTTAATAACAGCCAACTAACACCTTACTCATAGACCTTTCTACAAAACTCATTACTAGCAGTTCTCTAAGCTTTTGTTGCCCCTACAAGACATTTAGCGAACATGCTCAGAATTTAGTTTCTTTTCTTTTCTTTTTGGTGCACCCAAATTTGGTTAGATGTGTAAAATTCCAAATTATCTTTTGATCGACGTCCGCCCTATGTTGCAACGAGTCCCCATAAATCTAAACCTGCGGATCACATTGCCCGTATCCATATTTGAGATAACTATCAAAGAAAATCAAGAGGTCCAAGACAAAAAATGAACTCATTAGTCTTTCCTAGATGCGCTGTGGTCGTCGAGACTTTTCCACGCACCATAGCTTGTGCTCGAGCTGTTGGGCCAGCTGAGGCCTACTAACATGCTATAAGGCTTAGAAGCGGGCATGATGGCCTGGGCTATTCGATTAGCTGGACCCTTAGAGGCAAGCACGGTGGTATGGACTTGAGTTGGTTGGTCAACTGGGGTTTACTAGCGCATCGAGACTTAAAAATTCGGTTAATTGGAGCTTACTAGCATGCCGAGGCTTAGAGACAAGGCTTGGGCTTGGGCTGTTCAGCCAGCCGGGACCTACTAATACACCATGACTTACTCGCTAGTGACGGCATCATTGGAGACGAGCATGGTGGCTTGGGCTTGGGTTGTTCAGCTAGCTAACTGGGGCCTACTAGCCTAGCTTTTATACAGGCATCATGCCTAGCTTGGGCTGTTAACCATATCAAGGATACTGAGAACATTGAGGTTTTAATTGCAAGCAAATGTTTTGCTTGAAAATCCGAGGCTTATCCACGGGTACGGTGGCCTGACTCGGGCCATTAAGCCAACGTAGCTTACTAGCACATCGAGACTCTTTTGCAGACGAGGTTGCCCAACTCGAGCCATCTTCTATTCGTTTGGCCGGAAGGTTGCTGCGACCACATTCCGCCATCCTGGATTGGTTGGATCCAAGACTTCTTGGACATGGGGTGTGTTCAGGTCATTTTCCTGACAAACAATCTCGTGGTCATCATGGATTCCTTACATGGCTTGTTCAATCATGCTTTGTGCAATTGTGGATGGTTATTTTCAGACTAGCCTGATTTAGAGCTGACTCGACTCAAATACTTCATAATAACTATTGCAAGAGAAAAAAGATGTTTCATGAGTCATTTAGTTGAGGATAATTTAACATGAAAAAATGATTTTCATGTTAGATTATCATGTTTGGTATAAAAAATAGAAAAAAGATGGTAAAAAAAAATTAGTAGGTCCCATGCTTATTTTCCGAAGAGAGAAGATAAAATAAATACTATGGAAGAATTGGTATTTGGTAAATTCTTGAATAATGATAATTCATAATTGACAAAAATATTCCCAATAAAGTAACATATATAATCATTGACTTTATTCTAATGCACTCCAAAATTTATTCAATGAAAAGCTTTTGTAAAAAATTTAAGATGAAGATGGTATTATGCAAAGAATTATGTGATTATAGCTATCATATAAAAATTAATTTAAGATGATAATACTATTATAGTATTAAAAAATTATTTTATATCGAAGGATATATTTATAAATTTTACCATATTTTCTTATAGGATTACGTCCAATCAAACGTAATAATTTTTTTATGATATCATTTTTCAAAATAATTTTTTCATCAACTAAATATAGTAAATTTTTTTTTTATATAATTATTTTTTTAAATAAATATTTTTTAAAAAATTATTAAATTATTTCATAATTTTATATATATGGCCAGCCATTGTAATCTTCCACTCCTTAGCTCAATGATCCAGTTTCGTTACGAGGGTTTTAGTTAAAGATTTGTTTGTTCGATCAAGAAAATATTTTATCTGTTTCAACATTGATTGAAGACATGGTATCAAATCTTTACACCATGCCTCTCCGGTGACGGCCTAGCCATCTCTCGCCCCCTTGCTGATTTTTTGGGCGAGATGGTGCTGGAGACATTTTTGTTAAATTGGGATGGGATCCATCTTCAAGTTTTATAATCAATCTATCAAATCGTTACACCATTTTCCCTGGCGACCGTCTAGCTACCCTTGCCGTCTTACCGATTAGGATGAGATGGTGCTGAAGACACATCGCTTCGACGGATTGGGATGGGATCCATCTTCTAGTTTTATAATCAGGGCATCAAATCTTTACACTATGCCTCTCCGGTGACGGTCTAGCTACCTCTCGCCCTCCTGCCGAGTTTTTGGGCGAGACGGTGCTTATCCCCTCTCTCTCTCTCTCTCCAATAAACCTCCTCTCGGTGGTCCTCTATAAGAAGCGAACGAGGTAGAGGCACCACCAAAAAGATGTTAGGATCCGGGGAGATGCCGGGGAGCGTAAGCTGGGGAGTGGTGGGTCTATTGCTGTTGGCGGCATGGGCCGTGAGGGCTTTCGAGTGGGTGTGGTGGAGGCCTCGGCGGCTGGAGCGCGTTCTCCGGGATCAGGGTATCAAGGGTACCCACTATCGATTCCTCCACGGAGACCTAAAGGACATGGCCCGGCTGTCCAAGGAGGCCTGGTCCAAGCCTATGCCTCTCACTCACCGCATCGTCGCTCGCATCCTTCCATTCCACCACCAAGTTATCAACGATCACGGTAACCTTTCTCGTATTTTGAATTCTTTATGGCATCCGATGCTATTGCTTATTCCTTCAGTTGTTCGTCATCAACAAACTATGTATTCATGATCCCCAACAATCACTACAAACGACTACTAAAAGTAGTGCATATGATTTGTCAGGTAAAATATCATTCATGTGGTTTGGGACTCATCCTCGAGTGATCCTTCACGATCCAGAGCTGGTAAGGGATGTCCTGTCGGGCAAGTTTGGTCACTTCGAGAAGCAGAAGGCAAACCCACTGCTGAGGTTACTGGTTACGGGAGTTCTAAGTTATGGAGGTGAAAAATGGGCCAAACACAGGAGGATCATCAAACCTGCCTTTCATATAGAGAAACTGAAGGTTGTTTATTCCCCCACCGTAATCTGATGATAGATGTATAGGTTTTTAGACACAAATTACGGGAAAGGAATCCCTTAGAATCTACTGAGGATGTTGCGCATCACATCGCACTCAAGACCAATAATTCAAGGCTATTTCATACTTAAAATGGGTGACCGATGGTAACTCCGTTTCTCTTTTTGTTGCTTTGCAGGGCATGTTACCAACCTTCTATGCTTGTTGTGATGAACTGATCAAAAGATGGGACGTGCACATTGGTTTGCAAGGATCTTGTGAATTGGATGTTTGGCCTGAATTCCATGGTCTCACCGGAGACGTCATCGCTCGCGCAGCATTTGGTCGCGGCTTTAAAGAAGGCCGCCGGATATTTGAACTCCTAGAAGAGCTAGCTCAGCTTGCTTTCCGAGTTGTCCGAAGTATATACATCCCTGGTATAACCAGGTGTTGTTTTCTCCTTTCACCGCCTCTAATAAATTAATCTAAATATTAAAAAAATAAGAAAGAGAGCTTGGTTGGTTAGGATACGGTCTTCGTTATTCTGACGAAAGATCAAGCTTTGTTAATTCTTCTCATGTTAGAAAGAGCTAGCTTGTCCATGTTTTCATAAATCTTTCTGTTAACCAATCACACGACAACCTATAATATTTTCCTCTATTGACGAACAATTTTTTTTTATTAATATTATTCCGTATAATTTTTTTTTCTTAGCCTGATTTGCTATTATTTTCTATTTATGGAATCTTTAAGCTAGTATAAATAACCTCTAAAATATGTCGAATGAAATTTAAACAGAGATATTAAAATTTATTTTCTCCTTGTTTCTTATTTTTTTTCTTGGATGAATATTTTAATATGATATTAAAGCCAACAATCATCTAATATGTCATCATCATCTCTTTCACCTTTGCTGTGGCCACCGTTGCCTATCTATCAATCTATGTTCCCTGTAGATCCAGTAGATCTACGGATCGTCTAATATTTGGTAGATTAAGATTCGAAAATCTTTTATTTTAGATGAATTCATGGCTCTTCTTCACTACTTCAGATCTTTGATTGTAACTTCTTATTATCACTCGATAAATTATTCTCCATCATTGACTTTCGATCGTTTTTTTTTTTTTTGAAGCACCAGTCTTATTTTATATAATATTTTTATTTGCAAGGATCATCGATCTTTGGTGCCTTTTCTTTGAACGTCAACCTTCTCTTTTGTGATGTTTTTGTCTACAAATAATTTTACTAAATCCACCACCTTCTCTATCTTCTCATAATCATGGCATCTAAATCAATCATGCCAGTAGACATGTCAGTTTATGATGCTCGCTTCGAGTACCTTCATGATCTATTTTTTAAACTCAATTTGACACCCATACTACCATTCTGAGTGGGAGAAAAAGTATTATATGGTCGCATGGTGATAGTTTTCTTTGTTGATGCCATCTTATAGTTTTTTTTTTTTATTAATATTTTTTTATATCATTTTTTTTAATAACTTGATTTTGTATCGATTGTTATTATTTTTTATTTACTGAGTCGGATAAATGACCTATGGAATAAAATTGAAATAGAGATAATAAAATCCATTCTGCTTTTTTCTTCTTCCGTAGAAATTTTAACAGTTTCCTCGATCTTGAAAGAGACGAAAATTTGAGCGATTTCCGCATCCTCCTCAACCAGGAAAATGATTTGAGCCTGTTTTTCTTTTTCTCAACGGTAGCCTTGTCCAATTCATTTAAATGATTGCAATTGTAACAGAATTCTGAATTTTATCAAGACAGGTGATGACAGAAATTAGTGTCATATGGACTGAAAATTGGTCCTTTCTTATAGGTTTGTTCCCACCAAGACGAACAAACGTATGAAGGAAATTCATGGGGAGATTCGGGCTCTTTTGTGTAAAATGATCGAGCAGAGAGAGAGGGAGAGGGGCATGAGAAAGGCAGGAGCTACCAATGATGACTTACTAGGTTTGCTAATGGAATCAAATTTTAATTACTCCCAAGGAGACTCCAAATACACTGGGATGACCAAGGATGACGTGATCGAGGAATGCCGGTTGTTCTACTTTGCCGGGCACGAGACGACAAAAGTTCTCCTAACTTGGACTATGATTGTCCTAGGCATGCATCCTGGCTGGCAGGCTCGTGCGAGAGAAGAGGTTCAGCAAATCTTTGGTAAAAATAAGCCAAACTTTGATGCCTTAAGTCAATTAAAGATCGTGAGTAGATTTACCCTCTCTCCCTCTCTCTCTCTCTGTGTGTGTGTGTGTGTGTGTGTGTGTGTGTGTGTGTGTGTGTGATGGATGACTGCGTGCTGCATTTCGTATCTATGATTTTTCTCTAGTGGCTTCTAACTTTTATCACTCCGAGGTTATGGCGGGATCTCAACACGTAAGCAGCAAGAATCAATGACCTCTAAGATGTTTTCCTTTGATGCTTTTAATCTCAATGGTAAATGATATAATTATAGTGCATCACAGTGGAGATCCCTGAATCCTTCATTGCAGGTGACTATGATTTTGTATGAGGTTCTTAGATTATATCCACCACTGTCTTTTGTCGTACGGCAAACCTACAAGAAAATGAAACTGGGAGATTTCTCCTTCCCCCCTGGAGTGCAACTCTTGCTGCCTATAGTCTTCATGCACCACGATCCAGAACTTTGGGGTGAAGATGCCAGTGAGTTCAATCCAGAGAGGTTTGCGGGAGGAGCTTCAAAGGCATCAAAAATTCAAGGGGCCTTCCTTCCGTTTAGTTGGGGTCCTCGAATTTGTGTTGGGCAGAGCTTCGCCATGATGGAAGCTAAGATGGCTTTGGCCATTATTCTTCAGAATTTCTCATTCGATATGCCCATTCTCCTTACACCGTATTTACCATTCGGCCCCAACATGGTGCTCAGATCATCTTGCGTCGGCTCTGAAATCCTTTGAGCATCCTATTGCTAATGTCGTCAAAATAAATGTTATGTTCAAAACTCATTGTATCATTGTTCTTTCATGGGATGCTTTATCTATTTGCAGTGTTAAACCATGCAGCTTAATGTGGATTCCTTTGTGGTACATTCAGGTTGCAGTTCAAATTGGAAAGTGTCGTGCAAGTTATGGGAATGAGACAGCTTGAGTGCCCTGATTGGCTGCCCGTTAATTAATCCAAAAGAAAAAGGTCAGCCACCATCTTTAAGAACACAGGAATATCTCTTGGTGTAAACACACCATGCATCGAACAATCGGTTTTCTGGAGCAAAAAAAATCGTTCCAGCGAATATCAGACAGGCTGAGATACCGTACAAGGAAAAAAAAATGGATAGCATCCAGAAATACCCTATACAGAAGAACAAAAAAAAAAAAAAACATGAGCGGCCATTTTTTTCATAATATCTTTAATATTATAACTTCATAAATATGTCTGTCCACATAGCTTCAAATATAGACCTCTTAAGAAACAGTCCAAAATCTATGGTACAAAAAAATAAACGAAGACAGAAAAGGGAATCATAAATTTGTAATATAAAATGTTTATACGTCAGCATTTGGATTCTCAAACAGATGCACCTATGTCTCACACTTTCCTTCTTCTCTTGCCTGTATTTTTTTTTTTAAAGTTTTTTGCTTGCAAATAGAAAATCATACACTCTAGTGAGCATACATTTCACAACATCCAAAAATAAAATATTACAAAAATACACAATCATCGCTACCATGTCTGACCATAAAACATCATCCAAGTGAGCTACATATAAGGCCAACTAATCTGCAGCTTCATTTGCCTCACGGTTCATATATCTGGCCAAGAAAGAAGTGCACCCCCACAAATCCTATAGACATCGCAAAAGAAGGGGTGAGCATACATGAACCATCCACTGATCTATCTGATCACCATGGCTGAGTCGTCCTCAATGATGAGATAATCCGCTCGGAGCATATCTTTGCATGGTGGATGCCTTCTCAAGCAGTTCTCAGCTTTGCACTTGGAACATAAGCGTAAAAAATGTGACACCTCCTATCTACCACCAGACCAAAGCTCGGGCTGCGAACGACAAACCCTGCTCTGCCTCTATTGCCAGAAACACTTCCATCAAAGTTGACTTTGAGAAAACTCGATGGTGGGGGCTCTTAAGAGATGTACACACAATGGATCGCTACAGAAGTAGGAAGAGAATCCAGATGTTCCAAGATGTCAAGACTGCACACTCCAAAGGGAGTCCCATAATTTTGACCACTTGTGATAAAGCTCTCTCCAAGACAATCCTCAGGCTGAGACCGATCCTCAAAAATCCGACTATTCCTAACCAGTCAGATTTGGTAAGCAGTGTAAACCAATCTGACACCCTTAGCTCTTGAGGTCGCTATCACGATGCTTTGCTGGAGGTAGTTGAGGAAAGCTTGGACCGGTGTGGCGAACTAGATGATCTCCAAGGGTGCAATGGTCAATCCCCACACCTAACCAGCCTACTGGTATCAAAAGAGAACATGCCCGGTTGACTCCACGTTGGAGCCACATAATAAGCACATTAGGAAGATATCCATCCCATGATCACTGAGCACCTCTCTCGTAGGTAGTCGGCCCCATGCTACCTTTCAAATAAATAGGCTGACCCAAGGATGGGCCCCTAGTCTCCAAATCCATGCCACATCCAACCTCCTCTGTAAACAATCTAATATCTAAAACCAACTACTGAGAAAATAAGTGCATCACTTTGTCATACCACCGGCTATCACTATCTCACATGCACTGCTAAAAGGTAGTAGTTGTGTATTTTGAGGAGCATATGTATGCATAAGTGGGTGCCCATACAGGAGTAAAAAATAGGAATGCTACCCTAAGGAGGATAAAGGTACTGAGGTAACACTCCCATAGGAGCTGCTCTCAGATAATCAAACTTTTACAAGACATCAGCTTAGAAAAAGTGCATTGACATGAAAGCTATAAATGAAGCATTGATAAAACACCACTATCTACTATCTCGTAAGATATATTTAAGCAAATCAAAATGACCAACCTATGACATAGGGAAAATGCTGTGGAACACATAAAGCCACATATACAAAGTTAACATTCGTTAATTTTAAGAAACTAATGTTAATTTTAATTTTCACAAGTAGTATTCATAAGGAATCAAACATATCAAAAGCCACCAACCTGTTCAATGATGAAACCCATCATCCCTAGGAACATCGCCAACTTAACAAGCTGACAAAAATTACCCAACCCTTTAAGATGCATGTGGTCCAAGCATAGCTTAGCTAAGAATAATATAAAAGGTTATGACAATATATCATAAAAAATATGTGATTAGTCCAGTATACACACACACACACACACACACACAATTCGATGAGAGAAGATTTGGATAAAAAATCATCTATTACCTAATGAGTTGCCAGAAAGTTGTTTTTCCAGACATAAAACAAAGTAGCCTCCGTCGATTAATTAGAAGACCAACTTAAAATACCTGTTAACATGGTGGTTGGAGCCACAATAAATGCACCAAATCTTAGGTGCTAGCACCTTCAGTCTTAAGGTTTAGATGGTCGATCTCTTGGTACAAAGAAAAACAACTCTCAAAAAATATGAATCAGTGTAGGTTGATCAAAAACACACATAAACTGGGGAAACCATTGATGTCCAAGAAGCAATAAGTACTTCATTACCACCATGTGATAAATAAAAGAATAGAATGGAAGGGCATCAAACCCAACTATTAGAAAGAAATCTTCCAAATTTTCAAAAATAATTATTTATCAGAACTTAAATTGGGCATATTGCTACTTGTAAATCTGAAACTACTTTTAAAATCTAATGAGATTGTTGTATGCATTGAAATCAAGTCTTACATTAGAATCACGAAAACTGGATATATGCATGACTCTAGCTGCCACAAGTATTACATGAAGTTAAACAACAACCTGCAAATCATGTGAGCTGATAAGCAATCCAGATGTGGTACGAGGTAAAAGGGGATAAGCACCATATGAAAGAAGATTAGGTCAATGCAGCAAATGGTGAAAGCAAAATTTGTAAGCAGAAAGTACTCATTCTACCACCTAGACTTAGTTAATAAAAATAATTCACCAATCAAACATAAAGCAGACATGGTATGGTTCATACTGTAACATCTCAGAATTCATCAATAAGGATACCTTTTTCCTCACAAAGCTCAAATGATTCTGATATCAACAACATATGGAAACATTAGAACATTGCATGTATCAGAACTCATAATGCAATAATATAATGTCTTTGATCATGCATGTATGTCGAAGATCATGAAGCAATAAACAATGTCACACCCAATAAAGTGGAAAATGCAAGTCCGGGGGGCGGGGGGTAAAGTTATGAGATTTTATTAATATAAAATTGGAATAGAATATTTGATAAGGGAATCAGCTTATCACAGACTTGCTAAACTTAACTATCAGAACCCTTACAGCAAATTTCAACTTATCAGCAAGTAGCAACTGCTGAGAAAGCACTTGATCATGAACCGACACATGTGTGATAATTGATAATAAAGAATTGGCACATTCGGGTAATTTCTGATTAAAAAGGATAAGCTGAAAGAAATAAGGAATATTTAATGTCGAAAGCCTATGTAGAAGTTAAGAAATGAACTTGTGCGATTCCAACTTTTCAACCATACAAGCACCAAGATGGAAAACAGGCAGACTGAGATTGTGTTACAAACATTTAAAAAGTTCATTTAGATCATTCACCACATGGGTTTCATAGAAAATTCAAGAAAAAGTAAAAGAAACCATCATAAGGGTACTATCTGTAAGATGGCAACTTCAATGACTTATAGGACTTAAGGTGACCGCAGGCATCTGTGTTAATGTCAGGAAATTGTATAAATTTCGAGAAAACATAAAAGAAATCACCATAAAGATACTAGCTTTAAGATGACGACATTCATGATTTATGGTACTCACGTAATTGCAAACATCAGCATCAAAGTCAGGCAATCATAGAAATTTCAAGAGACCCCAATAGGAATCATCAGAAAGATAAGCAGCATCCATGACTCACAGGACTCGCGTATGTATCAAAGTTCGGAAATCATAGAGAACCGAAAAGAAATCGTCAGAAGGCACTGGATTTAAGATGATAACAACGTCGATTTGCTGGACTGAATTAATGTCAAATATTTGTGTCAATGTAAGAAAATCATAGAAATTTCAAGAACTCAAAGAAATTATCAGAAAGACACTTACATTCTTTAAGATGACAGCATCAACGACTAATAGTATAATACCAAGTATTTCAACATACCAACACCTCAGTATAACTTATTTGACCTTAATTCGACGATCGAGAAGCCACAAAATGAAACAGTATACAATTCAACGATCAAGAAGCCATCAAACGAAGAAGAGCAGGAAAAAGAAAATAAAAAAAAGCCAACTGTAGTGCAACAGGATTAAAAACGAAGGGAAATGAGACAAACGTAAAGAAACGAGGAGAAGGAAAATTCAATTAAATTTTAATGGATAATTACAGTTTCGTGCGGAAGAATAAACCAAATCTCACCGAAATTCTCGGGCAACAGGGAGAACAAAATTTCTTAGGAAAAAAAAAACTATAATCAAAAAGTAAATAAATTCTTCTAGAATAAAACCCTAGATACCTTACTACACTGGGGGAAGAGGGACCGAGCAGTTCCGAAAGATGGAAACTAAAGGATGGGCTGGCCAAGAACGGAGCTCTCGTCACAATCAGAGCTGGCGGAAAAAGCCGGAGAGAAGAAGACGTTTTCCTCGATCAAAGATGCAGGAGAGGAGAGACGCCGCCTTCACCGCGGATAAGGCCGAGAAGAGAGAGTACAGAAGAGAGAGTACAGAGTCCGTGCCCCAGTGGACGATCCTAGCAGTGGACTTCTAGTGGAAGCTATGGCGATTGGAGTTTGATGATATGAACCGGGTTTAAATTGTCCAATATGGAACAACTTGTAACCGGGTCGGTTCGGGTCGCAGCATGAGCTGCTTCGATATGAACATCCGGTCGCCGGGTTAGTTTTTGGATTTCGGAGGAACATAAACGGACGGCCCAAACCTGATTATTTCGCGTGGGGGCGGGAACACTCTGTGGTGGTGGATGAAAACAAGATATTTTCGAAACTAAAACTAGTTCAGAATTGGAAAGACATGATAAATTGGAAAAGAATTATTTTTGCCCTTGACTTTCATTTATTTAATATCCAGATGGCCAAACACATTAACTGTCAGCATCTTATTCCATGTGGAATGTGAGGATTTATCACATAAATATCCTAAAGTTATAATAATCATCGGTACTAACAATCTCAATAATCTGTCAGCCAGTAAAGTTGATAAAGTTATTGAGTTATTAGTATTAATAACTTGTGTTCCATCTTGTTCCTGTCCAACATTTCACCAGCATAGTTTTTCGCCAAGTTTTCTCTCATTCAACAAATGATCATAGAGAGAACTTTCATTCATAGAGTTGTTTGAACGCCAGATGCTAAGCTCATATTATACATATCTCAAAGCATTTTAATTTTTTCCTTCTATTTATCTTCAATAGATCTTAAAATATTCCAATCTTTATTTTCCGTTTACCCATATAGATCTTGAACAGTTATTAAGCAAGATCTTGCAAAAGAAAATGAATTATTCTTTCACATGAGGGATATAATGCGAACCCCCATCATCTCCATTAATAAAATATCTCTCTATTAATAAAACAAAGGGTGATGCTACCATGTCCCACTTAATCAAAAAAATGGAGTAGCCCAATTGATTGCTAAACAGAAGAATGAACAAACAAATAGATATAAAAAATATTGTTGGATAAGAATGACATTTCAACATACATCGAGATATATTATGTAGTCTATTTTGGAAAGAGTCTACAATTTCTAGAATATTCTATTATTAAACTTTTTTACTATCTTCCTTTAAGGGTGTGTTGAGTTGCGGAAGAAAATGGTAGAAGCTGGCATGCTTCAAGCAACTTGAGATGCCTCCCTTCAGCCAAATTTGGCAATTTTTGACAGGGCAGTGCCCTTACTTCAGCATCTCATATAGCTACAGCATACGTATCTTGTTCATAAAATTAAAACCCCTACCCTCAAATTTTATCAAGATATATTATCGATGGTAGTGTAATTAATAGAGGTGTCAAAGAAGGAGTTGGATTTGTGATTAGAGGCCCATATTATGAATTACTGATGGCTAGCAGGATGTCTCTCTTTGATATCACTATTCTAGGGGCAGAATTAACAGGTGCTTGGGAAGGCATTCGGTATGCAATCCTAAAGTTGAAAGCTAGTCATATCTTTTAAAAAGAGAATCAACAATTGTTATTAATTGGGTTACTCTCTGATTGTAGATATTTATACGTTACTATCTCCTAATACCTCATTTACAACAACTCATATATATCGTGAGGTAAATATAACAATGAACTATGTGGTAAGTTATGTGGCAAATCATTCTGATAGTATTGTATGGATGATTTAATCTTTCTATTTCCGTTCAATTTAGGCGGATTCTGTTTTCTAATATGATGGATTGTACTCGAAGCAGATAGATCTAAACCATCTAATTCAACAAAAAAAAAAAAAAAGGCCGGAGAAAACGTTAGACCATATGTGATGTAATTAAATTAGGGCCATGCACGCACATGGAGCTATGAAATATTATAATATCACTATGAATCCATGATGTCAAAATAAATCCTCATGATATTGGAGTTCCAATCCATGACCTCCAGTTGACTTGATTGGAAATAATTAAATGGTGAAAAATCTGTCCAATCTGGCATTAATCAAGTACACTAGAACCATACATACTTGAAATTAAGAGATATTTTTACCTTTAATAGTTGTGCAAACATGGTTCAAATGATTTCTATTAACATAAAGCGACTACTGCAATTAGGTAGCCTATGCTAACAATGCAATCTCCGGATTGCCTTTTTTTAAAAAAAATAAAAAAAATCAAAAATCAAAACTCTAGCTTGATATTAGTCAATCCTTCGTGGTCACACCCCGATTTGGTCTTGAGCGAAGATTTTCTAATGACAAGCATATTAAAACCCAACCTAAAAGTTTGAGCAAGTAGATGAGCTCATAAATATATAAGTATCATAAAAATTCTTAGCCTATCCAATAGAGATGTATTTCCCAACAAATCAAAGTGCCATAAAAATGAAGTAACATGCAGCCATTGAAGCTCACAAACTCTAAGTTAGGCAACCGCCATGTTTGTTAAAAGTTGTGGTCGGTAAGACTAATCTAACATATAACTTTTTATAGCAGCCAACGAGCATCTTATTCATGGAC
This sequence comes from Cocos nucifera, assembly GCA_006176705.1. NCBI lineage: Eukaryota > Viridiplantae > Streptophyta > Magnoliopsida > Arecales > Arecaceae > Cocos > Cocos nucifera. The sequence continues at coordinate 115,587 of QRFJ01002817.1, read as the reverse complement.
CTTCATGCAAAACTCACCATCAGCAGTTCTCCGAGCTTTTGCGCTCCCTGCAAGACGTACGGAAGATACGCTCAGAATTTCTTTTCTTTTCTTTTTTAATTCGATTAGATGTGAAAAGTTTCAAATTATCTTTTGATCCATATCCGTCCTATGAAGCAATAAGTCTCCATACATCCGAGCCTGCGGATCTCAGTGCCGACATCTGTTTCTGAGAACACGAGAAGGTCCGATACAAAAAGTGTACTCGTTGCTCCCATCACTACTGTAAGCAAGCTTATCCGATCTACACGGCTCTAGATTGTGCCGGCGAAAGTAAGCCTTGGAGCAAACGCCGAACAAGCCGTGAACAACGTTATACGGACGTGCCACTTTCCCGGGATGAGATGGCTTGAGAGGATAAGATGGGCCAATTCAAAATGAATGCTCTATTAACGACGCGAATCATGGCAAATATTCCCCGCATGGAAATTTCTCTGTCGGGGGGTACTCGATCACTTGACCATTTCTCCTCTGTGAACCTCCGGAAGAAGAGTGGAAAGTGACGACTTTATTGTGATTTATACAGGGGCAGGTGGGCTTTGTCTGGGGGCGACGAAAAGAAACATGGGGACATCAGACGTGCTGACTAAAGCTGCAGGCCTTTCTTCTTTATTCCATATGCTGATGCTCATAGGCATCTAGCCTTTCCTTTTAGTTAAACTAGGATGTTGCTGCCTATCGCTTGGGGGTGAATGAAAATTTTCGATCCTACGAAATTCGATCTTTATCCTTTCCCAGCAGTCAAATCCTGTTCCATTTTTAATTATGATTTCAAATTTAATTTTCTTCATCAACCAAACATGCCATGGAACATGATCATTTTGATTTTGATCATGAGCCAATTACGTTATTATTTTTATCTTTGCATACAACACTTTTCCTTGATGCTGTCTGCGCCACGCATGCAAACCAAATTGCACAGGAGAAACATTATCAACATATTTGGAACCCTATTGTAGGAGTTTTATATTTTGGATTACATGGTAGATTTTGGTTCATCAAGTAGTAGTGGATCTTTATCAAAAAAATACCAAAAATACTAGTAGACCACATCAAGAATTGCCACGTCTAAATGTATTATTCCATAAATAGTGATTTGATTGTAAATAAAAACAACATTTGTCTAGACGTATGCACCTGCGATTTGGATCAACTTTGTAATCACCCATGTTTTAGAACCGGTGGTGCTCGACTTATGAATCATTACTCAAGACCGCAAATCCCAAAAATCCGTGCACGACATGTTTATCTAAATGGTCCAATGGATCTTCATGAATTAACCGCTTGAAAAGTACTACAAAAACAACAAATAGAAAATCAATATTCCACTACTTTCATTTGTTACCATCAAATGTGCTTAGGATAAAATCTTGTCATTCTGAGTTCCGGATTTCCTCATGGTTATTGCCATCCTGTTATAAGAAATATTGACATATATCTTCTTCTTCTTCTTTTTCTAGAAGATAAATTTATAAGATTTAATCATTTTTGTGGTACCTATGTTACATATATAATATAAATATCATCAAATATTTTTATATATTTATTTTTAAACATTTATTTTTCATTTATAACGTAATAGATCAATAAATTGATTTATCACCAACTAGAACTCCTGACCAGTGTCCGGGACCATAAAAATGATTCTTTTATATCGACCAGACCTTAGAACATCGGTCAAAAGGGGTTGATTCCTTGGTCGGTTCTTAAAGCACCAAGAAACAACTAGTTTCATATCATGTTTGAAGTATGATTTCTAAACCCGTGACGCAACCAATCCCCCAGCAACGTGAGCCAGCCCGGTTAATAACTGGCTGCCATTTAATGGTCGGCACTAATTGTTTAACGACTCTTAATCTAGCCTTCTACATATAATTTATTTTGTCTTAAACATAGGCTGAAAAATAAATATATAATGACCATCAAAATCAAAAATAAAGTACCTTATCAGAATGAGGTAAATGTAAAAAGGTAGCCACTTACCTCCTCAAATTTCAAAGATTTCGGCGATGTAGTGGCTGATGAGACGGCACATTAATCCAATCTTCGTATATTGTTGGAAAAACTAGAAAAGAGAACTTAGATTTGACTCAACCAAGCCAACCATCCATCACAGTGTCACAACCCCAGCAGGGTAAACCAAATTCTGTTTGCAGGGAATGCCGGGTAGCTCCATAACCGTACATTGCCTCTGACCAGCGAGTGGGGGTGGAAATTGGGACGCCTTGGATTGGATGTAGCTTATCAAAATAGATAAGAAATCTATGAATCCAACCTGACTTGCTTTGTATTAAACAAGTAATCCAATCCAAATTGCATAATCTATTTAATTAATAAATTAAATCAAATTAACTAGATTAAATAAATTAAGCAGGTTTTAAATGAATTAAGTAAACTTTAAATGGATTCAGTCAATTTTAAATAGATTAGATGGATCAGGGTACGACTTTGATCTAATTATTAAGTACATCAAAATAATTTAAGCATATTACAAGAATTAAACAAGTCATATTATGATATGATTCAACTATTAAACATGTTAATGAATTAAATGGGTCAAATTTCAAATCTGAATCCAGCTCCGTTAATAAATGAATTATGTCAGATTGGTCTATTTATGGTCGAGGATCATGTACGAGGAAAACAAAATATATTTAAAACTTGCCGATCACGGATTTTTTTGAGGCAAGAGCGATTGATCTTTTAGTGTTTTCTGGGCAGCGAGCGCGGCATCTAGCTTTTGTTTTTAATCCAGAATAAAATTTAAAAGCAGCATTCCATTAATGTAGACTTTTTTTAATCATGGGCTAGAATTAGTTATTAACTAGGCAGCTCAAGTACACTATTTGTAATCTTTGTTTGCGAAAATGAGTATGATATATACAAAGGATATTTTAATATAGGGATGCAAGTGAGTTGTGCAAGCTATTCGAGCATCGAGGCTCGATTCTTTTATTATTAAACTCGAATAGCTTGAATAATTTTTCAAACTTAAATAGTAAGTTGCTTAACTTAAAAAATTATAAATTTATCTAAATATATATTTTAATAATATTATTTTTATTATATATATAGATAGATTGATTTCTATTCGATTGAATTTTAGTCCATATACGATCAGATCTTCGATCGTTGGATCAGCATATATGCGTTTGAAAAAAAAAATAGGCACACATCTGCGCCTAAAATTTTTTTTTTAAATTTTTTTAGATGCCTTCGGACTCAAAAAAATAAAATAATTCAAAAAAAAATTTAACAAAAGAAAAAGGCAGCTTTTTTTCTTGTAGCTTTTGCAGGGCTTTTTTTTTAAAATTTTTTCAGCCTGAAGGCATCTTAAGGCCGAAAAAACTATTTTTTTTTTTAAATGTAGAAATATACCTTTTTTTTTTATGCATGCCTTTTCAGGCGCATGCATGCTGATCTAATGGTCGAAGATCTGATCGGATATGAACTAAAATCCGATCGAACGGAGCCCTAGTCTACGTGAATATATATATATTTATATATATAGGGATAGACTTAAATAAGATCGATTAGATTTGGGCTCAAATTCGATCAGGTTAAAATTGGATAATGGAGATTCTATATTGATGATTTAAGCCGTTAGATATAATTTATTATCTCAAAATTGCTTACATATAAAAAATTATATAATTTGAAAATTTCTAGTCTATACACCAAGTGATGAAAAAATATATCTATTTTAATTTTATTTAGCTTATCCAATTTTTGACTACTTAATGCATAGGGTAAAGATCTCTAAATCATATGATTTTTTGTATGTAAGTAATTTTGAGATGGTAGATCATATTCAACATCTTAGATCATTGATGTAGAATTTTTATTATAGAATTTTTATCTAATCGGATTTGAGTATAAATCTGATCGATCTAATTATAGCCTGGCTCTCTTTTTCTCTCTTTATATATATAGAGACAGGCTTAGAAAGATCGATCGGATTTGAGCTCAAATCCGGTCAAGTCAAAACTCTATAATATGGGTATTATATCGATGATTCAAGTTATTAAATATGATTTATTATCTCTAAATTGATTGTATATCAAAAATCATATGATTTGAAGATTTCTAACTTATACATCAAGTGATCAAAAAATATATCTAATTTAATTTTATTTAGATTGTCTAATTTTTGACTATTTAATACATAGGTTAGGAGCTTTTAAATCATATAATTTTTTATATATAAGTAGTTTTGAGATAGTAGATCATATTTAATGTTTTAAATTATTTATATAAAATTTTTATTTAATCGAATCTGTATCTAAATCTGATCGATTTGATGCTAGTCTCATGCGCGCGCTCTCTCTATATATTATATTAGAAAGTTAAAGTTTGATTTCTAGCTCGTATCTGAATTCAAATATGATTTGATTGATATTTGAATTTTTTTTTTTTTTTTTGCCATCAATATGAATTTTTAGCTTAAAAATTATAAATCAAGTTAATCTCGAGCTGCTAATTATCCGATTAGATCCGGCTGGATTGCACGCCTATTTTTTTGACGTGGCAATAAGGAACGTCGGGAAATTCAACTTCCAGACCTTCTTTCCAGACAATCGGCCATTCTGTCTGTACTTGTTTTACATAAAGAGAAATTAAAAATGGCCGGAAAAGATTTGGGGCAATAACCCACCTCTTGCTTGGTTTTATATTCTTTTGGCTGCTTCATTGCCGACCTTAAAAAAAATGAAAAGAAATGCCTTCAGCAAAGTCAATAGTAAACCACATAAACAATTCCTTCCCCTATAAAGGCCAGGCACCCTATCAATCAGGAGGGAGGAAGGGAGGGAAAGAGAGAGAGTCATGGGCTCTGTGGCTGAGATGTTATGGACGGCGGGTTGGGGAGTGATGGGTGTCATAGTGCTGGCATGGGCTGCAAAGGTGGTGGAGTGGGTGTGGTGGAGGCCACGGCGGCTTGAGCGCGCGCTTCTGGCCCGGGGGCTGAGGGGCACCAGCTACCGGTTCCTCTACGGGGACCTCAAGGACAACGCCCGCCTCAGCATGGAGGCACGCTCCAAATCTATCCCCCTCTCTCACCAAATCATCCCTCGCGTCCTTCCCCACCTCCACCAGGCCGTGAAACAATACGGTAATAACTCTCTCTTTGTACACTTAGCAGCAGCAAGCAGTAATAGGCTCATAGCCTTGAGGAGCTTGCGTATTGCTTGTTGGTCTTTATTTATTTTTCTTTGCTGGACGAGTTGTTTCTCCTTTGAAAATTTGAGTTTCCCTTTGTTTTGGTTTATCCTATCATCCTATGGTTGTTGCCAGCTATTCTTTCAAAATGTTTTTTATAATTATTTTATAAAGCTGCAGTCGTTCAAGTTCAGATTGTGCCAGGTTACGGTGATGTCCGAACCTAAATCATGGGTGCAGGATTTGAAATTGTGCTTAATTTATGAGTAATACTATGGCACCCAACCATGGTGCTAAAAAAGAAGCTTCATCATTGGTGCCATGAATGGAATAAGTGTAACGCATGGTGAGGTTGGGGTATAAAAGTATCAACATCTTGTGTCCCAGTGATGGTCCTCTTTTATGGTTCGGATCCTCCCGAAGCATCCTTTTACTTTATATGTTTACAGGAGCATAAAGCAACTTTTCCTGAAGCCGTGCTGCATTCCATCTACTCTGATTTTAGATGTCTGTTCATTCGAGAACCAAATGCTTTTGTGATCGGTAAAAAAGAAAATTTCTTTCTTGCCTAGTTTTCTTACCCATTCTTTTATTTAACATCAATTTAGTTATGCAAAAGTATTTGGTATGAAGATCACTCTTTCTCCTTTTTCTTTTTGATTTGGCATAGTTAGACATTAATCTAGAGAGAAATTACATTTGTTTGCAAGTAACTTTACATTTTCTTTACCGTATTTAGCAAAATCATGAAGCATTCTCACCAGGATATTGGTGCATCCTCCAACGTGTATCACCTCTATTGACGTGAAGGAATTGAATCAAGTGGTGTGAATTATTATCTTGAGAAGAGGACAACACGTGATTAATTCGAAGGAACTATTATTCCTTGGATCACCATATTTTGCTTTCAGATTGCGGCTGTTTTCTTATCTCTTTTGTCATCCTTGGGCTCCTGAGCATCCTAACCTAGATTTTTTATGGATTCTGAATCTTATATTCTTTTGCTTGATGGCGACAGATTTAAACATGATACCTCGAAGAAAAAGGACATTTTGTTGTTTATATCTTGTATGCACATGCAATAACATTTCGTGATGGTGGAATGCTTTCTTACCTGCAGGGAAGTTAAAAGTTTTTTTTTTTTTTTTGGGTGGTGTGGTAAACCGGAATTTATTAAACCAGCCTAGAGTAAAATAGGGATCATAAAATAAAATGTCCAATGTAGTAGCGTAGAAGGGAGGGCATCATTAGTCCCACATTGGCGGTGAGTCAAGAAGAACTCGGGGTTATATAGAAAGGGACTACCCATCCCATGCGTACAAAATCATGGAGCCCATGGGCCAGGGCGGACGATATCTGACGTACGGAACTATGAGCTATGAGCCCTTTACTGCAACATCTAACAATTGAGAAGGAAAATCAAATCATACACCAAAAAAAGTACTTATTTCCGATTCAAAAAAGCTGGATTGGTATGGATGACTGCTTTGCTTTATTTTGTTCACGATGCACGAGCAAATATTCTTTCATAATCTACATCATTAAATAATCACAGGCAAGATGTCATTCACATGGGCTGGACCTGAACCGAGAGTGAGCATCATGGATCCAGATATGATAAGGGAAGTTCTGTCAAACAAATCTGGTCACCTTGACAAGCCAAAGCAGAGCCCACTGCATAAATTACTGTTTAGAGGCCTTGCATATTACTCAGGTGAAAAATGGGCCAGGCACAGGAGGATTATCAGCCCTGCTTTTCATCTAGAGAAATTGAAGGTAATTCAACATTTGCGACCTCTAGTAGTAAAATCAGCTAAGATGGCTGTTAATTTTATATCAGTTGTCTTATTTTACTTGGCAAGTAGCTCACTTTTTCATGATAAATTACTACATAAATTTGAAAAGCAGCAAAACTTGAATCAAAGGTACTTTTGATGGCAACCAGTTCTCTTTGTTTTGGTTTGCAGCTCATGCTTCCGGCATTCTCTACCTGTTGTGATGAATTGATCAAGAAATGGGATGGTCTTGTGGATTCTGATGGATCGTGTGAATTGGATGTTTGGCATGAGTTTATAAGCTTCACCGGAGATGTCATCTCTAGCACGGCATTTGGTAGCAACTTCAGAGAAGGGCAACGCATATTTGAACTCCAAGCTAAGCAGGCTAAACTTTTTGTACAAGCTGCTCAACATCTCTACATCCCTGGCTATAGGTGCAGAAATTCTATCCTTTGCACGGTTATGAAATCATCTTTTAACAAAAAAAAAAAAAACTGTAAGAATAAGCAAGGGCTCACTTACTCTGTAATGATTAAATATTTTTAGTACCTGAACTTCTCCATTTTATGTTAGTCACGTTTATAACTTTTATATCAAGTACATAGAAGCTATACGAACAGAAAATGTTACTTTGTACGCAGGTTGCTACCAACCAAGATAAACAACCAAATGAAGAAAATTGATCAAGAGGTTCGAGGGCTTCTGAGAAGCATAATTGAGAAGAGATTGAAGGCCATTGACATGGGAGGAGCTACCAACAATGACCTACTGGGCTTACTACTGGAATCAAACAAAAGGTATTCCCAAGAAGGAGGCTCCAAGATCCCTGGGATGACCACCGAAGATGTGATCGAAGAATGCAGGTTGTTCTACTTTGGCGGGCATGAGACATCTGCTGTTCTACTCACGTGGACTATGATCGTTCTAAGCATGAATTCCACCTGGCAAGCACGTGCGAGAGAAGAGGTTCTCCAAGTCTTCAGCGAAAATAATCCTGACTTCGATGGGCTAAACCGATTAAAGATTGTGAGTTACAGCCTCATGATCCCCCGAACATGTTATACTAATCAGTTAAATAAATCATATTTAGTTATATGTGACAGGTGAATATGATCCTGCATGAGGTTCTTAGATTATATCCACCAGGGACTACGATCATAAGAAAAACTTACCAGGAAGTGGAGCTAGGGGGGATCATATTCCCGCAAGGAGTGCAGCTTGTGCTGCCTGTGCTCCTTGCGCACCATGATCCTGAACTTTGGGGTGAAGATGCTGCAGAATTCAATCCAGAGAGGTTTGCGGGAGGTGTCTCGAAGGCATCAAGGAATCAAGGCGCCTTCTTTCCATTTGGTTGGGGTCCCCGGATCTGCATTGGCCAAAGTTTTGCGATGATCGAAGCAAAGATGGCACTGGCCAGAATTCTTCAGCATTTCTCATTTGAGCTTTCACCAACCTATGCCCATGCTCCTCACGTTGTTATAACCCTGCATCCCCAACATGGAGCGCAGATCATTTTACACAGGCTCTAGCCTTACGGTGGAATCTACATCACATCTAGTTCTTGTTACTTCTCTATATATTCGGTGCCTTCATGCATCGATGTGGCATGGTGAAACTGATCGCTGTCATCAGCGTTCTGTGGCCTTTGTATTGTTGGAAGTCATTGTATATATTTTAGATTGATAACAATTAAATAAAACTCTATGTGACCGTTGCTCCATATACGGTAGATCGTACTCCCTTCTGCTTGGTAATTGGTGGCAGAAAATTCATGTGGTGACTGCCACTTTCTTTTCTTTTATTTCTTTTGATCTTCAGTTAGGGAATTGCAACATTTTCTTTTTGGTGAGAAAAGGAAGAGCATAGCTCCACCAGCCTTCAATAAGGAAAATGAAAGAGATTACAACAATCTAAAAATTCTAAGGATTTATGGATTCTGTTGTCTCTTTAACCATGACCCTATATCAACTTTAGGAGAATTCTTTGCTCACCATGGGCGGTGAGCTTCCGCACTCACTATCTATGGTGATTGGCTCATGCACCGCTTCGGTTGAATTTTTTTTTTTCTTTTTTATATGAGGTGCTGTATTTTTTCTTTGTCCGGGTCCATGCATGAGCCAATCACCATGAGCGGTGAGCAAAGAATTCTCCTTGAGTTGATATAGGGTCATGCTTAAAGGGATGACAGAATCCACAAATCCTTAGAATTTGCATAAAGTATTTCCATCAACTTAATGCCACTCAGTCTAAATCTTGTATTTTCTTTTCCTTTCCGCAGCCCAAAAACTAGAATCTGGGCTCGATTTGGACAGGTTTGTAGAACATGCAAGAAGTGGGCCAACAGGCCCAACTTGTGCAGGAATATTCAAACAGGTCCAAAAAGAGACGAAACAAGGAATAGCTGTCTGAGTTGAGGAAGTTACAAATCGTTCAATTTTTTGCATGGGATTGTACAATAAGTGGAAAGCATTAGAATGATATGATTAGAAGGGAAAAGATTCCTCCAAGAGCAGGAGAATTACGCAGCCAGCTATAGACTTTTCATTGGGTTGGCTTTCTCGTTCAAGGGAAAAAAAACACTGTTGTTCCTTTGTACACAAATGCACCAAGATATTGCAAGCAGTCCCAGGCCTTGCAGTATCGTTTATGACGGGCCTTCAATCTCCGGTCGGTCCATAGCAATATGAGAGTTTTTTTCTTTGTTTTTTTTTTTTGAAGTAATTGAGAAGGACTCCCCTTCCTCAGGCTTTTTTTAGACTAGTAGTAAATATGATACAGAGAGCAGTCTAACTTATAGGCGGAAAATTAAAGAGATTAGCTTGGAAATGAACTCACCATGTGCCTTGCCCAGGCAGTCTTGTTCGCATGCCTTTTTATATTTGCCTCGGATCCTTCTCTTTTGCCATTCGGTCCATAAAGAAGTAGAGTAGTAGCGTTCTCCATCCACCAGCCAACCTTTTCTGACTGGTGACCTTTTTTTTTTTTTTTTATCACTATATTAATTTAGTAATATGCATAATGGTGGACTTCAAGGCTGTTCCGTAAACTAAAATAATAGTCATATTTTTAATAATATGAAGTTCACAGAGTTCATTATTCATATTACTATAATAATAAAGCGATACGAAAGTTTTTATTTCAAAAATAGTAAACTTTTCTTGTAGAGTTCATTCTTTATCAGGCGCATTTCATTTCAAGAAGAAAATGTTGCGATCGCCCAGATATAGAAAGGGCCTCAAGATTTTTTGTGTAAAAATCCTGGCCTCATCCAATTACGTCCATTACGTAAATTATGCATGGTCATGATTGAAATATAATTTATTTTCAAATACAAGTCGGACCTGGAGAGGATGTGAATCCAAACCAGTAATTATAATACATCTCTTCCGTTCACTGCGGGAAGCAAGGTCAAAGGAACCTACATCACATGCTCGACTTTGCTTCTACACGTCCTCCACTAGTTTAAAATAATATCTACTGGGAGGAAAACGATGCCTCGAGACGCTCATAAGAAAGGAAAAATTGGTCCTCCTCTTCCACGCAGCCGATCCTTCTCTCTCACTCGGTAAGAAGCGGAAAGGGGAGCAAAGTTAGAGATGGGTTTGGGAGCGTTGGAGATGGTTGGGGGAGTGGTGGGCGTGCTATTCTTGGTATGGGCTGTGAGGGCCTTGGAGTGGGTGTGGTGGAGGCCGAGGAGGCTGGAAGGTGTCCTCCGGGCCCAGGGGCTAAGCGGCAGTCGCTACCGATTCCTCTATGGCGACCTCAAGGACGACGCCCGGCTCCACAAGGTGGCTCGGTCCAAGCCCATGCCTCTCTCCCACTGCATCGGCCCCCGCGTCCTACCATTCATCCACCAAGCCATGGAGGATCACGGTAAGAAGAGTAATAAACAAAAACCATCTAATTATTCTTAATTTTTCTCCAACTCCAGTGATTCTCCAAATTATCATCCCGAAGCGAATCGGTCCAGATCTACTCTATCGTTCTTGAATTATACTCGAATTTTATGATTTAATCATGAAGTCTTTTTGCATAGACAATTTGTTCACAAGTCAATCACAACTAATTTAGGAAATCTTAGTGTGTTACGAACCGATACTGATATTTTTTTTTTGTCCAATATTTTAGAAAGCTTACGGTTTTTATGCTATTCCTAATGTTTTGTTATCCGAACTCTTTCCGGATTTTTGCTGAATTTATCAATTTCTTTCTTGCCAGATCCTGGATAATCTCTATAGATTGCTTTCTTATGAAACATTTTTTGTCGAATCAACACCATCTTATGCTCTCTTTCTGTTCGGTTCTTCCTCACCATGTTTTAAATGAAAGTGATGATATACTTTCATATTGCCCAAAACGCTTGTCATACGCTACTTGCATAGTCTTTGGAGACTCGTTACGTATAACAATGATCGCAAACAACCGTCACCAATAACGCACTTGGTCTTGTTAATATAGGTAAAATTTCATTCACTTGGTTTGGGCCTTATCCTAGAGTGATCCTTAAGGATCCCGAACTGGTAAGGGAAGTTCTGTCAAACAAGTTTGGTCACTTTGAGAAGCCAAACGCAAATCCCCTGGGGAGGTTACTGGCCACAGGAGTTGCAGTTTATGAAGGCGAAAAATGGGCCAAACACAGGAGAATTATTAACCCTGCTTTTCATCTGGAGAAATTGAAGGTATGCATGCATATAAATTTAAAGAAATGTAATTTGATGGTAGTTTTCTGATCATAATTTCTAGGGGTATAAACCCTAAATTCCACTGAGAGTAGCATAGAACATTCTACTTAGGATTTCGACGGTGTCTAACTTGTTATTGACGACAGAAATTAGCAAGAATGGAAGGTCGCTAAAGTGGGTGGATGATGGTAGTGTGCTTCTTTTCGTTGTTTTGCAGCACATGTTACCAACTTTTGCTACCTGTTGTGATGAACTGATCAACAGATGGGATAAGCATCTTGGTTCCCAAGGATATTGTGAATTGGATGTTTGGCCTGAATTCCAAGATTTTACCGGCGACGTCATTTCCCGGGCAGCTTTTGGTAGCAACTTTAAAGAAGGACAACGGATATTTCAGCTCCAACAAGAGCAAATGGAGCTTGTTGCTCAAGCTGCACAAAATGTATACATCCCTGGTTACAGGTGCTTTTTCACCTTGCATTGTTCTATGGTAAATCACTCTCAACAGAAAGAAAGTTTGGTTGGTCCAGAAACAAACTAGAATATTTTGATAAGATTGTTTTCCATTTTCTTAACACCAGCCATCCGTAGTTCGTATAAATCATTTCTATTGCGGCACGTCATGACAGAAATTAGACTGATATGAAATCAAAATTTTGGCCTTTTTTATGTAGGTTTCTGCCCACCAAGAAGAACAACCGTATGCATGAAATTGATAGAGAGGTTCGGGCTCATTTGGGTAGAATGATCGAGCAGAGAGAGAGGGCAATGAGAAAGGCAGGAGCTACCAATGATGACTTGCTAGGGTTGCTGATAGAATCAAATCTTAGATACTCCCAAGAACAAGGAGGCACCAAGAAGAATAATACTGGGATGACCAAGGATGATGTGATCGAGGAATGCAAGTTGTTCTATTTTGCTGGGCATGAGACGACATCGGTTTTGCTAACCTGGACGGTGGTTGTCCTGGGCATGCATCCTAGCTGGCAGGCGCGTGCAAGAGAAGAGGTTCTACAGATCTATGGGAAAAACAAGCCGGAATATGATGGCCTGAGTCAATTAAGGATTGTGAGTAGTAGACTCGTGATCCCTTTGGGTAGATTGATTATTTCGTGTTGCATTTCTTATGTGGGATTGCTTTCTAGTAACTTCAAATTTTAATCACGCTCGGGGGTTCGCCACATCTGAGAACACAAGCAACAATGGTCGATAACATCCAAAAAGTTTCCAGTTGATGCTCTAAATCTTAATGGTAGATGATGTTGTTTTAATTCGTACTAATAGCGACACCCGAACCTTTCAACTTTTGCAGGTGACCATGATTTTGTACGAAGTTCTTAGATTATATCCACCAGGAGCTCTGATCTTACGAAAAACTTACAAGGAAATGAAACTGGGAGATTTCACCTTCCCACCAGGAGTGCAACTCTTGCTACCACTACTCTTCATACATCATGATCCACAATTTTGGGGTGATGATGCTACCGAATTCGATCCAGAGCGGTTTGCCTCAGGAGTTTCCAAGGCGTCAAAGATCCACGGGACCTTCTTTCCATTTGGTGGTGGTCCTCGAATCTGCATTGGGCAGAATTTCGCCATGATGGAAGCCAAGATGGCTTTGGCCAGAATTCTTCAGCATTTTTCATTCGAGCCTTCATCGTCATATGCCCATGCTCCTCACACTGTACTATTTATTCATCCCCAATATGGTGCTCAAATCATCTTACGCAGGCTCTAAAATCATCTTAGATACTAGAGAGACTTGTTAATATCATCAAAGTTATTGTTGCAATTAAAGGTACATTAATGGGATGTATGATCCAGTCGTAGTACTGTTTGTTCTCAGTGAGATAGTGTTGATACTTGTTCTGATCAGTATTACGATCCTTTCATGGGTTGTATTGCGCATAATATTGTTAATCTGCATTTTTAGCATGGATTGTTGAGAAAGAGAAGGTTGCTGAGTCTTATGTCCTGCATGAAGTTGAAATATGCATGGATTGCTTGTGTGTGTGCTACATTCAGGTCGCAGCTCAAATTTATACATTTTAACCATAAATTCGGTGCCATCAAACTAAATATCTGATGCAAGTAATCGAACAGCTAGAGTGTTCTGACCATCTGACAGTGAACCCCCGAAAAAATGGACGGCCCATCATTTGTAAGAAAAGTAGAACATCTCATGGTAGAACATGGCGACATTTATCGGTCAGTTTTCATAGCAGGAAATTGTTTATTTTTTAAATTAGTTCAGTTTTTGTTATAGTTTCTCATGATTATACAAATAATTGGATGATCGGACGCAATGAATATTGAACTAGAAAAGGAAAAGTGCATCCAACGGATAGAAATACAAAATTACCAAACAAAACACAAAATACAAATTGTATTTGACCAGTCTTTTTTTTTTTTTTTTTGCTTCTTATATCATAATTTATCATAAATACGTCTGTCGATCAAATAATTAGGCAGCTTCTAAAGTCAACCTCGTGAGGGGGAAAAACACAGAAACCAGCAAAAGAAAACTCATAACACAAAATAAATTACATCAATTCCTTTCCTATGTACCAGTCGATCAGATAATGACATGGCATCAGAAATCAACCTAGGTTAAATCCATAAAAGCAAACAAAAATAGAAAGACATAATACTAAAAATTAAACGTTACGAGCCTTCCTTTCCTATGTACAATGCCCTCCCGAACACTTAAAAAGGGCCCACCACCTGCCACAAAGAACTAAATGAGTCCCGGTGGTTCAACAACTTTTGCTAAAAAAATAAACATAAATTGAGAAATTCAATGAATCAGATCTGATGGTCCCAATGAATTTACAGTCCACACAAATAAAAAAAAACAAAAAAACAGAGAACAACCAGGGAATAGAAATTTGGTCAAAGCTATAAATATTTACTATCATGAGGTGAGAAATTATTGCATGCACGGGACTGGTGCATGGCATCAATTGCTAGCATAGGTTCCATTCATCCTACTCTAGTTTCAGTGGCCGGCCCACACCAATATAGTGCTCTGCACTATATTGGCCCATGCAATAATCTTTTCAATGATAACATGGTGCAACAAGATCATTAAAATTTTATTAGATAGAGAGCAAGGACCAAGGGACATGTTTCCACAAATCCGCTCCCTCTGTTCAAACTCTTTATCCTCGCTAGGTTAAATGTTTAAATTCATTTATAAGTATCAACAAATTCGATCATAAACATCATGAACGGCTTGTAGTTAGCTTAAATGGACTTGTGTTGTAGTATTTTCTAGTCCATATGGATCATAGATTAGATCTGCTCTTATATCATCGTGTAACAACATAGGACCTCACTTAAAAAGCCTAATTGGAACCATGCAGCACATTATTTTTCTTTTAGAAGAATGCTTTACCTAGTCCAGGGGCTACGTCAGTGTGCTCCTACATTGGGTTTTAGGCACAAAATGAGCAATAAGTTTCTAAACAAACCATCTATTCCACCTATGACACATATGACGTGCAAAATTTGGCTCGGCAGTCATTCAATGCACGTACTAGATCACAAAAGGCAATACTTATTTTTTGTTGAGCAAAAAAATACATAGGTACATCAATTATATGCAAAATAAAAGTTTATTGATTTTTTTTTACACTTTTGGTAGATTAGAGCGATGAAAATGGAAGATATTACCTATAAAGGGGAGAATTACTCTACTCTTATATAGTCACTTTTTTTTCCTCTCCCTATTTATTTGACATCGAGTATGGTGATGCTGAAGTGTATGCTTTTAAAATCAAAGAATATTATTCAAAATTTTCATTGGCATTTGTCGAAACATGCTAAACAGGTGCATTTCCGTTTTGAGATCTTTGTTTGCCAATTTATTGGAGATAGCGGTGTGGATACTCCTTTATTGATTGATTGATTGAAGTGAAGCTTTAATAGCATAACTTGCTGTAGGATTAATTTTGGCACACGATAGCTTTTAGAATTCATTCATAAAAAAGTAAAATGTAGTCCCTAGCCTATGTTATCTTCCTTGACTTGTCCTCATAATGGATCCCTATTATGGAAGAAGATTGCTCGTGTGCTTTGCTTATTCTCTCCAATGTTAGATGGACTATTAGCAATAGAGAGTCTATAAATGTGCTTTGGGACCCTTGGTCATCTTTTACTCTGTTAGCTTGGTTGCCTACTCATCTTGATAATGTTACACTATGAGGGTTTTGGTTAAGGATTTGTTTGTCCTAGGTAGGTGAAAGGAAATAGAATTAGGAGTTCATTTATCAAATATTTACAACAAAGTTAGCGAAGAAAATATTATCTATTCCAATATTGAGTGGAGATATCTTTGATAGAGTTGGGAAGGGATCCATCTTCTAGTTTGACAATCAAGATATGAAATCTTTATAAATATTTTTTTAACCAATTCTCAACAGAACATGATGTCCATTGGGTGCAGAAGATAGGTGTTCATCCCAGGGTTACTCTATTTATGTAGAAAGTGACTTGGTGTCATTACCATGTCGTAATGTTCTTCATCGAAGAGGCATTCACATACAGGGCCATTATGATGTAAGTCCAAATTTAGAGGAGTTCATAACTCATGTCCTAATCCAATACAAATTAGTGCCATTTGAACATTTTTGCTATTCTTCCAACTATGGATCATTTTCTACCTCTTATTAGGGAAAAGTGATTTAGTAAGGATGAGATTTGAAGTGATCTTAATGTGTTATATTGCCTGAGGAATGAATGTATTTTCTAGGATATGAGGCTGAGTGCAAGGGGGATTTTGTGAAAAGTTTTTACTCTAGTTAAGGGGTTTGGCCCTATATCATCTTTTGAGGAACCTATTATATAAAGAGAAATTTGTGGCCCCTTTAGTGCAGTTTCTGCATCCCATTATTTATGTTATTTCTCTTGGGAACCATCATCCTCTATTATATCAAGGTCAATTTTTTATGGTAGTATACAAATAAGAGGAGCTTTTGGTGGTGCAAGTTTTGCCATAAAGGGTGCTAATGGAACCGTTATAGCTGCTAGAGGTGTTAAGATCTTTGATACTACTATTTCATTGGTGGAACTAAGAGGTACACAGGAAGGACTGACTTTATACTGCGCGATGGTTGAGTGCTTCTCATGTTTCTTTAGATGGAAATCCCTATCCATTTTAGTTAATTAAGTTATCTATTTTATGGAAAAACAAATAAAGTATTCATGGTGCGGACATTAATACAATAATACCTACCATATGTACTCAGTCATTATTACTATATATCCATTCCCACTTAGGATAAATATGGATATATTTAATATTGGATTTGCATCGATGTTTATTAGATATTTATTTTCTTACCTCATTTAAATTAAGATCGAACAAGATGAGAATGCAAGCATTTGTATACTCCCCATGGACCATCTAGCTAGCATCGTTTCTTGTTAACCTTACGGGCGAGATAGCGCTTATATCCTCCTCCCTCTCTCCAATAAACCTCCTCTCGATTGGTCCATTCCGCAAGAGGCATAACAAAAAGACAGGGTTGGGATTCATGGAGATGCTAGAGAGCGTAAGTTGGGGAGCGGTGGATCTATTGCTATCGGCGACATGGGCCATGAAGGCTTTGGAGTGGGTGTGGTGGAGGCCTCGGTGGCTGGAACGTGCTCTTCGGGCCCAGGGCACACGCTATCGACTCCTCCACGGAGACCTCAAGGATACGGCCCGGTTATGCAAAAAGGCCCAATCCAAGCCTATGCCTCTCTCTCACTGCATCGCCCCTCGCATCCTTCCATTCCTCCACCAAGTCGTCAACGATCATGGTAACCCTTCTCCTATTTTGAATTCTTTGTAGCATCTGATGCTATTGATCTTTATCTAATGTCTGGCCAGTAGATCTAATATTGGTAGATGGTTGGGCTGCCATGGTAGAGATGGAAGGAGTGGAAAAGGAAGATGAAGGGAGGAGGGGGAGAGAAAGTGAGGACCTGTGTCTAGTTTGTTGTCTTGTTGATGTTGGTGTTCTTTTGATTTTCGTAACTATATTTCAAACTCTGTAGGTAACATTAATTAGTTGGAGGGCCCTTTTAATCTTAATGTTACTCAGTCTTTCTAAATACATGTATATTTAAGTTCACATGGTTTCAAGGCAAAGTTTTAAGTGTGCACGTTTTACGTCTTATATATTTGTGCGTCTCTTGAATAACTGAGCATAATCAACAACTACACATGCATATCTCATCTACCGTCCATACCAATTTATTATTTCACTCAAAAGATTTTTATTACGCCCATAGGATTCTCTTGTAGTTTAAATCTTTTCATATTATTATATAATATTTTTTTATATGTATATCCTTCTAAATATTAAAGTTTATATAAGAATCCTTCTAAAATTAATATTTATATATATCCCTTCATAAAATACTTATTTTGCATCTATATCCTTCTTTTTTCCTTTGTTTTGGCATATGTGCCACTAACATTTAATACCATTAAAAAGTTAGCTTTAATATTGATATTTATATGCATAAATATCTTTTCAAATTGATATTTATACGCATATACTTGCATCATGATTCAAGTGACATCCTAAGCCAATAGTAACAAGCATTACAATCTATTATATGTCTAATATCTATAACAATAAATATTACAACTTGATTTTTAATGAAATAAGATATAATGATTGTTATAAATAAAAAAAGTATGATATAAATAATTTTGTAATTAGTAAAAGAATTTTTATAACTCTTTTTTGTTGTCTAATCATCAAATAAATCATTTTCCTCAGTAATATTTTCACAGAAACTATATATTGAAGACCGAGTACTTGATTAATCTAAGTTGAAATAGCTAAAAACAAAATTACTATTTTTTTCGTGTAAACTCTCCTAAATATGTAAAATTTCATGTATATCCTCACAAAGCTGCTACCTACGTGTATATTTTCACAAATATTTTTTTACATCTCTACTCATTATTCTCAATTTTACAGTTAAGGCTTGCCTATTCACTCTATCTAGTTATTCATCCCCATGATTTTAAAAGGGAATTTATGTAATCTGAAGTTCGTCTGATACTTGCGTAGTTGTAATTACCAGCTTCATGATCCACGTCAATCACTACAAACGACCGCTAATGATGGTGTATATAATTTGCCAGTGCAGATAAAATATCGTTCATGTGCATGGTTTGGGCCTTATCCTCGAGTGATCCTTAACGACCCAGAACTGGTAAGGGAGGTCCTGTCGGGCAAGTTTGGTCACTTCGAGAAGCCGAGGGTAAACCCACTGGGGAAGTTACTGGTTACAGGAGCTCTAAGTTATGAAGGTGAAAAATGGGCCAAACACAGAAGGATCATCAACCCTAATTTCATCTAGAGAAACTGAAGGTTGTTTATTCCCCCACTGTAATCTGATGATAGATATATAGGTTTTTACTCACAAATTACGGGAAAGGAATCCCTTAGAATCTACTGTGGATATAGCGTATCACATCACTCTCCATATCAAGAATTTGTAAATAAATAAAGAACTGCTATTTTATACTTAAAATGGGTGACTGATGCATGGTTGTCTGCTTCTCTTTTTTGCTTTGCGGTGCATGTTACCAACCTTCCATGCTTGCTGTGATGAACTGATCAAAAGATGGGATATGCGCATTGGTTCGCAAGGATCTTGTGAAATGGATGTTTGGCCTGAATTCCAAGGTCTTACCGGAGACGTCATCTCTCGCACAGCGTTTGGTAGCAGCTTTAAAGAAGGCCGACGGATATTTCAACTCCTAGAAGCGCAAGCTGAGCTTGCTGTTCAGGTTATTCGAAATATATACATCCCTGGTTGCAGGTGTTGTTTTCTCTTTTCACTACTCATAATAAATTTATCCAAAAAAAAAAAAAGAAAGAGAGTTTGGTTGCGGTAGCCTCCTCCAATTCTTATAAATGATTGCAATTATAATAGAATTCTGAGTTTTATCAAGGCAAGTGATAACAGTAACTAGGTTGATATGAACTGAAAATTTGATCACCTTTCTGCATAGATTTGTTCCCACCAAGACAAACAAATGTATGAAGGAAATTCATGGAGAGATTCGGGCTCTTTTGAGTAGAATGATTGACCAGAGAGAGAGAGGGCCATGAGAACGGCAGGAGCTGCCAATGATGACTTACTAGGCTTGCTAATGGAATCAAATTTTAGATACTCCCAAGAACAAGGAGGCTTCAAAAACACCGGGATGACCAAGGATGATGTGATCGAGGAATGCAAGTTGTTCTACTTTGCCGGGCACGAGACGACATCGGTTCTCCTAACTTGGACCATGGTTGTCCTAGGCATGCATCCTAGCTGGCAGGCTCGTGCGGGAGAAGAGGTTCTACAAATATTTGGTAAAAATAAGCCAGACTTTGATGGCTTAAGTCAATTAAAGATTGTGAGTAGATTTACCCACGCCATCTCATAGATAACAACTTCCTTCCGTTCGGTTGGGGTCCTCGAATTTGTGTTGGGCAGAGCTTCGCCATGATGGAAGCCAAGATGGCTTTGGCCATAATTCTTCAGAATTTCTCCTTCGAGCCTTCACCATCACATGCCCACTCTCCTTACACTGTAATTACTATTCATCCCCAATATGGTGCTGAGATCATCTTGCGTAGCATCGAGGTTAGCAGATACCATTCCTATTGTCGTCAAAATAATCAAAACTCACTGCATTTGTTGTTCTTTCATGGGATGTTTTATCCATTCGCAGTGTTAAACTGCACATCTTAACGTTTTCCTTCAAAAAAAAGAAAGAAGAAAAAAAAAAGGTGCATCTTAACGTGGATTGCTTTGTCTGGTATCCTGCATGAAGTCGATCCGATGGATTGCTACCTTCAGGTCGCAGTTCAATTTTATGCTGCATGGGAAAAAGCTTTTGAAAAAAGTTCTTATGCATTTATTTATTTTTTTTGGTAGAGGGAGGTGAGCTAGTCTTATGCAAGTTATGGGAATGAGAGCTTGAGTGCTCTCATTAGCTGACGGTTAGCCTACCCGGCTTTTATTAGAATGAAGTAAGCTTTACACGAGGGAGATCAAGTTGACGTCCCTAAGAAGGAAAAAAACAGAGAGAATAACAGGCGCTGGTCGGTCAACTCGAACCCAGAACAGAGATAATGAAAGGCAGATTAGAGCACAAACAAGAATAATTTAGATCGGTGAGCATTTGGGTTGTCAAACAAATGGACCCAGCTTCAACTCCTAAGTCTCATACTTTTCTTCTCTCTCTCGCTTTCGCCTGCCCGCTCTCATGTATGCATGCATGCACACGCATGATGAGGGATTTTGTCTATATCTATTTATACTTCTTGTTTAGCAATCTCATGAGTAGGCAGATACATTGGGCAGTACTGCGTTCAACATGAGCATGAAATCACAAAAACTTGCATGTACATCTGCTGTTTTACTGTCAAATCAAAACTTGGAGCTCTCAGGCTTTGTTCTTCACATCTCAAACCAGAATATATATATATATATATAACTAACAACTCGAATATTATATAATTTTGATCTTCCACTTGAGAAAGAATGGAAAGAAATGCGCCTCTAAATGACAAGAACAATTATACAAAAAGTTATAATTGCAAAATGGTCTATTCCATGATGGTTGCATCCCTCTAACATATGCAAGGACATTTTGTATTCCAAACTTACTGGCGTTACTTTTCCGGTATGTGGCACAAATAATTCATTCTATTACGTAGCTTGCTTCCAAATGTTATTCTTAATTTAATAGCAAACATTGATTGGAAGGTTGTAAGCATTCGTAATTTCTCCGGCGTACAATGTGTATGCTAAGTGCCAAGAATGTCGTGAGAATAATCCTATGCTTGGCACGTGGATGGATCTAGTTAATTTGATTACATCTAACCTTCACCTTTTGGACCATTGCTTTGAACATTTCCTTGAGTCAGGCCAAACCCGGATCATCCACTCTCTCCTTCTCACACCAATGTTGACCCTGCCTATAGCTCTCTCCTTTTCTCTCGCCGCCCTCTCTCCCAACTTCACGCTAGTTCCATCACTGGCCCAACCCCTAATCCATAGGATCAGGATTGCCATCCCAGATTCACGACCAGCAACATCTCTAATACTCTCCTTCATCTTGGACCATCTCCCTAATTAGCATTGGTTTTAATTTTATGTAGGTGGATGGTAGTCAAGACCTAGAGACCAGGAACATTGGGTCTTTCCAAGAAAAAATTCCAGCCATTTTTCTCCCTTATTTTTTTGTATTGTGGCTAAGTTTTAGAAAACCTAGGGCTAGGGTTAGGGATGAAATTAGTAAATAAAAATTAGTGATTAATTATTTAATTTAGCGAGAAGGATGATTTTCATATTTTATTTGACAAATATTGATTTTAGCTTAACTAAATGGCATGCTTGGTTAATTGCACAACTAGTAGAGATACGAATGCATGCGGATGATCATTTATATGATTATAAATATTTTATAAATAATTTATAAAAAAAAGATTTCTTGTAATATTGTAAGATTTAAAAAAAGATATTGGACTAGCTATGATGTGTGATCATCAATCATAGATGAAAGTATAACATTTTGATTGACGAGCCTCCAGCTAAGATGTAATAGTATAGTTGTCAATCATGAGCTGAAGCATGACAGTGGTCAATTTGATATAAAAAAATTTAAACCATCAGGTACATGGTTTATGTTAATCATGAAAACATATTTCTTGTAATATTATAAGATTTTAAAAGAGATATTAGACTAGCTGCGATGTGTGGCCATCGATTATAGGTAGAAGTGTAATATTTTAATTGACTAGCCTCCAGTTGAGATGTAATAATATGGTTGTCAATTATGGGCTGAAATGTGATAGTGGCCAATTTGATATCAAAAAATTTAAACCATCAAATAGACGATCCATGTTAATCATGATGGTAAATAATTCATAGTGCTAAATGGAACTATTATTTTGGAAATATTCTAATGATGTGTAATACATTGAAAGTATTTTGAAATATATGCAGCATAAATATCAAATTTTTGGCATATAAATTTTGTGGAAGCGGTATTTTGAAATTATTTTAGTAATTATATAATTTTTGCTAAAAGCTATTCTTTTATCTTTCTTGTTGGTGGGCGTTTGTGGGATTCTATTTGAATTGTTAGCTTATATATGCCTATTTTCAGAACTACCATCCGATTTCATAGACTTGATCTAGCACTTTTGGTAAGATAATATTAGTTAGATTTTTGTATTGAATATAGGACATATCTGAAATGTTATAATTTAACCACTTTGTTGCTAGTTATTAATGGAATGTTTTGGCTTGCATACTCTCAAGGGATTTACCGAATGGCAAGCAGTCGTGACAGCTGGAATGGTGGGTTTGAGGCATGATAGTTTCGTTGTTGTCTGGCTGGAAAAAAACTTTGGACCATTATGGGTTAGGTCAGCCTGCTTTAAAAAAAAAAAAAAAAAAAAAAAAAAAAAGAAAAAAAAAGGCATGGCAATGAAATGAATCAGCAGACGGCGCAGGCGCATGTTGCGTATTTACGACGCTATTGGGGGGGGCGAAGAAAATTCTGTGGAACTCAGCTCAAGTTTTTTCATAATGAAATCCATGGCATGTACTCCATTGGAAAGCTATTTATGTGCCTTCCTCTAAGAATTTTAAGTTTTTACAGGCGCCATTATTAAGCCGTACACATGGGGATGGACAAAACTCCCTCTTCCTCGCTGACCAAAACCATCCATTCCAAAGACTTTTAAGGAAACCTCTCCAATATTCACAAGCAACCATCGTCCTTTCCTCCTATGTCAAAAATCCGTCTTCCTCTCTGAAGAGTTTAGTAGGATCAAACTATCCAGGAGACCCGTCATATGTGCTATAAACATAGGAAACCTCTCCAATATTCAAATGCAACCGTGCGTTGTCCTTTCCTCCTATGCTCAACACCATTGTCCTCATGCGCTTGCTGTCTTGTACGCAACGTCTTCGAAGAAAACATCGAAAAAACCGTCCATCCCCCGGCTCTGTCTCTCTCCGTCTCCTTGGTTTAAATTGTGCAGATTAGATGGCTCCCTTTGTGAAGGCAAGAAGATGGCCTTTGTATCAGCTGAGATGCTATGGATCTCAGGTTGGGGATTGGTGGGTGCGCTATTTTTGGGATGGGCCGTGAGCGCCTTGGAGTGGGTGTGGTGGAGGCCGAGGCGGCTGGAGCGCGCTCTCCGGGCCCAGGGGCTGAAGGGCACCCAGTATCGGTTCCTCCATGGGGACCAGAAGGAGGACTATCGTCTCCGCAAGGAGGCTCGGTCCAAGCCCATGGCCTTCTCTCACCAAATCATCCCTCGAATCCTTCCACACCTCCACCAAGCCATCAAGAAGAATGGTATGCGACTTTACACCTCCTCGCTGTAGATAATGGAAATTGGAAAAAAAAAATTTAGAAAAATATCTAGTCTTGGCTATATTGTTTCAGTTGGTCTTGGATGTGAAGTAAGTATCTATATAATTCGTCTTACCTTTTTTTTTTTTTTGGAAAAGTATTTTATTGTTCTAGCATACCGCAATGTTTGAATAGAATAAGAAAGCCTTCCCTCGCTGCACACAATTCTGATCATACCAGTATACCACTATATTCATAGCTAGATACCACTACACCTTTAAAAGTAGCGTCTAACAAAAATTTCTGACCATGAAATATCTGGGGCCTTCTGATTCCATGAATTCTCTCCTCTTCAGGCTTCAATTCATTATCTGTGATGTGCAGGGCATGTAGGGATCCAAACTGTGGTAAGATGATTAATTGCTCAAATCATGGATATCAGACAATTTATTGCTATCATGTACTAAGTTTGCAAATAAAATAGACCATGCTTAAAAATCATGATTCCCGCCTTGTTACCTTATTTTTATCTTTTATTGTACAAATAAAATGAAATCTTAAAAGCATTGACAGCAGGGCGGTATATATACTTTATCTATGCATTAATTCACGCTTTAGATATGTTTGTTAATGATATGTAGCAGATGATTGATCCTACTAGGAAAATTCAAAACCACGCTAAAATTATTATGATCGAAACACCTCATTTTTATAGATAGAGAACCAACTGTCACGCCGTGGCTAAAGAGTTTATGCTCTGAAATTTGATTCCTATGGGGGAGCAATATATATTAAAGGGTTATAATGAAAAAATCCCCGCATCTCATTGAAGTTGTTTCTTTTCTTGCTTCTTGTTTACCAATTTTTTTCGATATGCATCAATAACTGTCACAAGCAACTGTTGCCATTTTTTTTTTTTTTTTCAACAGTTGAACGGTTTCTTCCTTAACATAATCGGTTGATGCAGGTAAAATATCATTCACTTGGTTCGGGCCTAGGCCGAGAGTAACCATTACGGATCCGGGACTGACGAGAGAAATTCTGTCCAACAAGTTTGGTCACTTCGAGAAGCCACACTCAAATCCTCTAGGGAGGTTATTGGTTGCAGGACTTGCAAGTTATGAAGGTGAAAAATGGGCCAAACATAGGAGGATCATCAATCCTGCTTTCCATCTAGAGAAATTAAAGGTATTTCGGTCAGCCAGGATTCTATGAAAAAATTCCTAGTGAAATGCCATATTTTACTTCCTATCAAGAAACTGCACTGTGCCAAGCTAGTGAACCAAAAGGCAAAAAAAAAAATAAAAAATACAGTAGTTGTTCATGGTTGAGTGGTGATTGATGACATTATATGTTCTATGTGGATTTTTTGTAGTGCATGATGCCAGCCTTTTCTACTTGCTGTGATGAACTGATAAATAAATGGGACAGGCTTGTTGCTTCCAAAGGATCTTGTGAATTGGATGTTTGGCCTGAATTCCAAAGTTTCACCGGAGACGTCATCTCCCGCACGGCATTTGGTAGCAACTATAGAGAAGGGCAGCGAATATTTCACCTCCAAGAAGAGCAAGCTCAGCTTGTGATGCAAGCTGTTCAAAATATATACATTCCTGGGTTCAGGTTTATTGTCTTTCTTTTCCTATTAATTTTATTTCGGTGTTCAGTAACTTCAATATGTAAACAGAACAAAAATGAAAAATTAAAAAACTTCATCCAATTTTATTTCTCAATTCTAATGATGTTTCTCAGAGTAAGTGATAATGGAAATCAAGTCATGGTGAAAAAAAAGAGGTCACTAGAGTTCCCACCCACCAAGGAGAACCACCAATGAGAGAGGAATTCCCTTTAACTCTTTTGAAATTGCATAGATTTCATGCTGTAACTTCAAGGAACACAATAGACTCCAGAACAAACAACTGAGGTTGAAAATTGTCGTGATACCAAAATAATCGAACCTTCATATACACAGGTTTCTGCCTACCAAGAAGAACAAGAGAATGAAAGAAATTGATATAGAGATCCGATCACTTCTCAGGAGCATGATTGAGCGCAGAGAGATGGCTATAAGAAAGGAAGGAACTAGCAATGATGATTTGCTAGGCCTGCTAATGGAATCGAACATTAGGTACTCCACGGAGAATGGCGTTTCCAACAACTCTGGGATGAGCGTTGAAGATGTGATTGAGGAATGCAAGCTATTCTACTTTGCCGGGCATGAGACGACATCGGTTCTTCTCACATGGACACTGGTAGCACTAAGCATGCATCCCACTTGGCGAGCGCGCGCAAGAGAAGAGGTCCATGGAGTCTTTGGAAAAAATAAGCCAGACTATGATGGCTTAAGTCGATTAAAGATTGTGAGTGATATATTTCCATGATTAATCATATCAACTGTTTATGCCGAATTCCTTAAAAGCGATTGATTTCAAGTAGCTAATAACTTTTTAAAGGGTAAAAAAAGAAGGTAGCTTATGATTGCTTCTAATAGTTTTTTGTTGGTGTTTTACGTTAATTTGCTGTTTCAGGAAAAAAAAAAAAAAAGGGTTTGTTGTTGGATAAATTCCTGAAGTGTTTCAACTTTGCTTCAGGTGACGATGGTTCTGCATGAAGTGCTTAGATTATATCCACCAGTAACTTTGCTCCCGAGGAAAACTTTCAAGGAAATGAAATTAGGTCAGTTCACCTTCCCAGATGGAGTGGAACTCTTGCTCCCTATAATCTTCATACATCATGATCCAGAATTTTGGGGTGAAGATGCTTCGGAATTCAATCCAGAGAGATTTGCCGAGGGAGTCTCCAAGGCATCGAAGATTCCAGGCGCCTTCTTCCCATTCAGTGGGGGTCCTCGGATCTGCATTGGTCAGAGCTTCTCAATGATGGAAGCAAAGATGGCTTTGGCTCGGATTCTTCAACATTTTACGTTCGAACTTTCACCATCCTACGCCCATGCTCCTTACACTGTTGCGACCCTTCGCCCGCAACATGGTGCTCAAATCATCTTACACAGGCACTAAGAGCAACATAATATTACTGGTATCATTATCATCAGCATCAATACCGTCAGAAATCCTTAGTTTTGTCATGGAGTTCATAAGGTGTATGATCCATTCGGAAGTGCTGTTTTCATGAATCCTAAGGAGTTGCTTGAACCAGAGTCCGATAAATATATATAATGAGCTTAAGATTTATGGCTACATTTGACTCAGTAAATGCCGCAATTTTATTTAGTGGTGAAACGGCTTGTCTTCTCACCATCTCGTTGTTAAACGATTTTTAAGTGTTTATGATTTGGCTGTTGATTAGTCTTTGAACAGTGGAATATCATGTCAGAAAACATTCGAGCATTTTCCCATGCACTGACTTGATTTTCCTACTATGGCAAAGAACTAGTAGGGTGCATGCATGTGTGCGCATCCATGCTCGCCGATGTGTGTTGTCCATTTTGTTTCCATGATGGTTTTTGGTCAGGAGACTTCTTTACTTGCAGAGCATGGGGGATTCCTAAGTTTCATCCATGTTCGGGTCCTGACTTTGTTGGAGGATTAACTTTCTTCACTCTGTTCATTGCTTCTGCTATTTCTTGAGCAACGGCATGGTTCTATGCAGCTCAGCGGCACTGGAGAAGATTTAGACTTGTATATGGTTAGGCACAAAAAAACTGATGGCATATTTATAAGGTGTTTACCCAGAAACCTTGGCACCTGGCATGTCAGGCAAAATGCACCCTTTTTCCGTAGCGCTAAGATCAGTTTAATTAATTATTTCTCAATTGCTCCTCTCGGAACCAATTGAACCTTTGGAGAATAAGAGAATTAAGGTGAAACAGTGATTAGCTTGGGGTCAATTAGTTCTTGCCATCTGCTACGCACTATTGGGAATTAAAATACAATAATTAACAGCATTTTCCTTTAAAAGCTTTACTCTCCAGATGCTGTCCTTCACTCTTCTCTTTAAGATTGATCCAACGTTATAATAACACTTCTCAGCTCCGCTTCGTTTTGGTTGGTGGTTATCTGTTTGCCTTTCTTCTTAATCTTCTCGTACCGTCTCTTCCAATTTTTTTCATCCTTCGATACCTCCCTGTCAATAAATTGGGTGTGTTTCCCTCTCCTTCTACTCAATTAGAACATACGATCGATGGTCACGTGGGAAATTTTGTCGAGCTCTATTTTTTTGATAATATACGGAGCTCTCTATATGCATTCATAAGTGAATTCTAAGATGATACATACGATCACTTAAACCGAGATGAGGACCTGAAACAGTAACAAAGCAAGGAATTCTGAAGGCTACAAATCTATAATTGTATACGATTATATCGTTAGATCGGGAACTTCAACACTTTGTTCACAATCATTTGTTTCTTAGCAATGAAATGAATAAGTAGATGCTACATGTTATTTGTATATATGATGCCACTAGGGCGAAGAAAATACTGTGGAACCCTGCTTAATTTTTGTTCATGGGGTACAAATTCTTTTTATCTACCTTTCTCTCAGAATTTAACATTTTACAGACTCCGTCACATTATTATCTCATGCAACATGGGGAAGAAATATTTAATTTTACATCAATTATTTGATAAAAAAATTTAGATATTTATATATAATTAAAATTTAGTTTTTTTTGGATAAGATTGTTACAAATAGTATTCGAGCCAATCCGATATATAGTTTATGTGGACTAAAGAATACCATCCTATGAATTTATTAGGATTGAATGAATGTATAGATTTGAATTCGACAAGACTTAAATGAACCAAGGATCCACACATATATGTATTTAATTTCATATAGAAAAGATCTTAAATATTTATATAGAATTAAAAAATTTAAATAATATTTTAATTTTTTTTTGGATGAAATTTTTTATCATTATAATAAAATATTTTTATCTTCCTCTCCGACTGGTGGGATCAAACCATCCATGTTACAGGTGACATGAGCCGAATACTTAGGAAACCTCTCCAATATTCAAATGCAACCATTGTCCTTTCCTCCTGCGAATAAACTCCTCGTCTTCCTCTCTAAAGAGTTTAGTAGGATCAAACCATCCATGATACCAGTGACATGTTCCAAGACTTAGGAAACCTCTCCAATATTCTAATGCACCCATTGTCCTTTCTTCCTATGCTCAACACCATTGTCCTCATCGTCCGGTCCATCGTTTCCTCTCTCTCGTACACAACGTCTTCGAAGGAAACATCGAAAACACCATCCATCCTCCACCTCTCTCTCTCTCTCTCTCTCTCTCTGTCACCTTGGTATATATAGTGAAGAACAGATGGGTCTTCTTGTGAAGGCAAGAAGATGGAGTTCGTATCAGTTGATATGCTATGGAGCTTAGGTTGGGGATTGGTGGGTGTGTTATTTTTGGTACAGACCGTGAGCGCCTTGGACTGGGTGTGGTGGAGGCCGAGGCGGCTGGAGCGCGCTCTCCGTGCCCAGGGGCTGGAGGGCACCCGGTACCGGTTCCCCCATGGGGACGTGAAGGACCACGATCGTCTCGACCAGAAGGCTCGGTCCAAGCCCATGGCCTTCTCTCACCAAATCATCCCTCGAGTCCTTCCATACCTCCACCAAACCATCAAGAAAAATGGTATGCGACTTTAGACCTCCTTGCTGTAGACGATGGAAATCGGAAAAAAGGTTCTCGAAAAATATCTAGTCTTGGTGTATTGTTGGAGTTGGTCTCGGATGTAAAATAACTATATATTTATTTTATCTTTCTTTTCAAGAATAATGGTAAAAGTGCCACCAATCATTTCATGGAAGTTATTAAGTTGGTCGATAACACTGTACCTTTAAAAGCAATGTGTAACAAAAATTTCTGAGTTTGACTATCAGTGGTCTCATGATTGCTATAGATTCTCTCCTCTTCAGGCTCCAATTTATGGACATTTTAAACTTAAACTTACGACAAGTATGTACTTTGATGGACAAAACTTCCATATCTACCTTTTTTTTAAAAAAATTTCTGTCGCAAGCAACCGTTACAGAAAGAGAGAACTGCCAGAGGCGCAGCTAACGGTTTCCTCCTTATTTACACCATCGGTTGATGCAGGTAAAACGTCATTCACTTGGTTCGGGCCTGAACCGAGAGTAGTCATTATGGATCCGGGACTGACAAGAGAAATTCTGTCCAACAAGTTTGGTCACTTTGAGAAGCCAAATTTAAATCCTCTAGGGAGGTTATTGGTTGGAGGACTCGCAACTTACGAAGGTGAAAAATGGGCCAAACATAGGAGGATCATCAATACTGCTTTCCATTTGGAGAAATTAAAGGTATTTTAGTCATCCAGAATTCTATGAAGAAATTCCTTGTGAAATGCCATATTTTTCTTCCTGCTGAGAAACTAGACTCGGCCAGGCTACTGAACCAAGTAAAAAAAAAAAATACGGTAGCGATTCCTAGTTGAGTGGTGATGGATGACATCCTATGTTCTATGTCGATTTTTTGTAGTGCATGATGCCGGCCTTTTCTGCTTGCTGTGATGAACTGATAAATAAATGGGATGGGCTTGTTGCTAATTCCAAAAGATCTTGTGAATTGGATGTGCGGCCTGAATTCCAAAGTTTCACTGGAGATGTCATCTCCCGCACGGCATTTGGTAGCAACTTTAGAGAAGGGCAACGAATACTTCAACTCCAACAAGAGCAAGCTGAGCTTGCAATACGAGCTCTTCAGAACATATACGTCCCTGGTTTCAGGTTTAATTTATTTTTTTTAACTTTCCTATTAATTTTATTTCAGTTTTCAGTAACTTCAAAGGAACAGTCTTCAATCTGTGAAAAGAACCAAAAAAAAAAAAGAAAAACTTCATCCTATTTTATTTCTCAACATTAAGAACATGTGCATAATCCAAGCGATGTTTCTGAGCGTAAGTGATAATTAATGGAAATCGAATTATATTAAAAAATGAATCGAGCAGAGTTCCTACCCACCAAGACGAACCACCGATGAGAGGAACTGTAACTCCGTAAGTTTAGAATATTTTATTAATTACTTTCATGCTGATGATGTTTCTTTTTTCCTTTAAAGAATTAACTCTCTTGAAATCATATAGATTTCATGCTGTTAACTTCAAGGAACACAACTGACTCATGAACCTTGTCAAAACAACTGATGATGAAAATCGACTCGATACCTTTCATGCAGGTTTCTGCCCACCAAGAAGAACAAGAGAATGAAAGAAATTGATATAGAGATTCGATCACGTCTCATGAGCATGATTGAGCGGAGAGAGATAGCTATAAGAAAGGAAGGAAGTAGCAATGATGATTTGCTAGGCCTGCTAATGGAATCAAATTTTAGGCACTCCAGGGAAAATGGAGGCTCCAAGAATTCTGGGATGAGCATCGAAGATGTGATTCAGGAATGCAAGCTGTTCTACTTTGCTGGGCATGAGACAACATCGGTTCTTCTCACATGGACGTTGGTAGCACTAAGCATGCATCCTAGCTGGCAGGCGCGTGCAAGAGAGGAGGTCCATGGAGTCTTTGGAAAAAATAAGCCAGACCATGATGGCTTAAGTCGATTAAAGATTGTGAGTGATATGTTTTTATGATTGCTCATTTCTACTGTTTACACCGCAATCCTTAAGAAGGATTGATTTCAAGTAGCTAATAACTTTCTAAAGGGAAATTAAAGTAGCTAATAGATTTTACATTCAAAAAGAAGGTAGCTTATGATTGCTTCTAATAGTTTTTTATTGTCGTTTAACGTTAATTTGTGGTTCCAAAAAAAAAAAAAGGTTTGTTATTGGAAAAATTCCTTGAGTGTTTCAAATTTGCTTCAGGTGACGATGGTTCTGTATGAAGTTCTTAGATTATATCCACCGGCAGTTTTGCTGATGAGGAAAACTTACAAGGAAATGAAATTGGGTCCGACCACCTTCCCAAAAGGAGTGCAACTCTTGCTCCCTATAATCTTCATACATCATGATCCAGAATTTTGGGGCGAAGATGCTTCAGAATTCAATCCAGAGAGATTTGCTGAAGGGGTTTCAAAGGCGTCGAAGATTCAAGGCGCCTTCTTTCCATTTGGTGGGGGTCCTCGAATCTGCATTGGTCAGAGCTTTGCGGTGATGGAAGCAAAGATGGCTTTGGCTAGGATTCTTCAACATTTCACATTCGAAATTTCACCATCCTATGCTCATGCTCCTTATACTGTAGCGACTCTTCATCCCCAACATGGTGCTCAAATCATCTTACACAAGCACTAAGAGCATCCTGTCGTCAATATCGCACTTGATATTGCCGATATCATTATCATCAGCATCACTATTGTCAAAAATCCTTGGTTTTATCATGAGTTTGAGAAGGTGTATCATCCATTTGAAGTGCTGTTCTCGTGAATCCTATGGAGTTGGCTGAACTAGAATCCCATATATATTTGAGCCTAAGATTTATAGCTACAGTTTGCTTATAGCATAACAATTCAGTAAACGTCTGGCTGTCAAGACGTGGCAATTTTATTCAACTGGTCAAAAAGCTTGTCTTCTCATTATCTCGTTGTTAAACAATTTTTAACTATTATGATTTGGTTGTTGATTAGTCTTTGAAAGTGGAATGTTATGTTCAGGTCCTGACTTTGTTGGAAGATTAACTCTCTTCACTTTGTTCATTGCTTTTGCTATTTTTTGAACAAAGGCGTGGTTCTTTGCTGCTCGGCGTCACCGGAGAAAATGTAGACTTCTATGTGGTTGGGCATAAAAAACTGATGGCATATTTATAAGGTGTTGTCTCAGAAAATTTCACAGATAGCATGTCAGTCATAATTCACATTTTTCGGTAACACTAAAATCAGTTAAATTAACTATTTCTTCACTGTTCTTCTTGGAGAGAAATTTGATTTGAAGGCTGGCCAGATAGCTCCATAACCAATTGAACCCTTTGGAGAAAAAGAGAAACTAAAGTGAAACAGTGGCTACCTTGTGATCAATTAGTTCTTGCCATCTGCTAGGGACTATTGGGAAAGAACGCAACAATTAACAGCATTTTCCTTCAAAAGTTTTACCTCTCAAGATGCTGTCCTTCACTCTTCTATTTAAAGATTGATCCGACGTTAAAATAACACAATCTAAGCTCTGCTTTGTTCTGGTTGGTAATGATTTGTCTGCCTTTCCTTTTAATCTTCTCCTACCCTTTTCTTCCCACTTTGCTTATTCCCTCGTCCCTGCTTCCCTCTCTCACTTTTTTAATCCTTCCCCTCCCCGTCAGTAACTTTGGGGCGCCTCCCTCTCCTTCTATTCAAATAAAATATATGATCAACGGTCACATGGAAGTGGGAAATTTTGCGGAGCTCTTTGGTATGCATTCATAAATGAATTCTAAGATGATGATTAGGATCACTTAACCGAATACGAGGACCTGAAACAGCAACAATTATGAAGCAGTGACAGTTTTTTTTTCTTTTTGAGAAAGCTGGAGGCTAACAAAGTGATGTACCGGCCACCAGAGGAAGCAGTGACCGTGAGCTAACATAAAAAGGAAGAATTATATCCAAGGAAAATCAGTTGTATTAAAACACAAGTTCAATCCTCATCTTTGTACAAGCTCAATCATCTAATGCAAATAAAATTGAAACAGCAAATAAACATGTAAGAGATAAATTCAAAATCTAAGCCATCTCCTTCCAATCACTCTCGGCTCAAAGTAGGCATCTCATAACGGCTCAAAGGGCAGAGGTGGCTCCTTTCCAGCCGCTCAGCGAGGCAATCGCCATGAAAGACATGCATGCAAGGCGTTCGACTCACTTCTATCCTGACTTCAAACTCCTCCAAACTTATCGCGCATTCACGCCGTTCAAACTCATCTCCAACGCTATGTCACCTTGTAATGCCAGTTGGGCTTTTGAAGAAGCAAAGGCGACGAACTTCTCCTTCCAGAACTCTAGGATGCTTGGGTTGGGAGAGCGTGTGTCGGAGAGCATGTGAGAGGCTATCGCAGTGTTGCCCAGACGGATCGTCATGGACTTCATGACTTGTCTCCTCACGTTGTATCGCGAGCTGTAGTATATAGAACGAGATGATCTTAACGACAAGAATCAGCTAAAAAGAGCACCCGTTTTCAACTCCAAACAAGGATTCCATCGATTGCTTATCAAGTGAAAGAAAGGCATGATATGCCCTATACAACTACAAATATTGTGGCCTAAGGAGTTTCACCGCATCAAAAAAAATAAAATATTATTGTTTTTTATTTACGTGATCCTAATTGTAACTGAATATTTTTATAAAAAAACATATAGTTCTAATGATAATTATAACATTCCAACATTAAAAAAAATACTGCAGATTTCGATTTCTGTTTCAGCCTATAAAAAATTTCCACGCACCATAGCATGAATTCCCGACAATTTGGATTGGACAAGAATTGCTGAATATTAATATTCTCGTCTAACTACTGAAGATGTTAGTCAGCTCAAAGTTTGTCTGGTTCTTAGAATAACCTTGTTCCGAGCCATTCTTTTTATAAGCAACCCGACCGTATCCTAAAATGCCAGCAAGACACCAGTCATCAACGGACTTAGGTTGCATCTTTCGTGCAAAAAATGATTAAACTTCCTTCACGGCGTCAACCGTTGGATTGCTCTTGCATAGATTTCAAAACATCGTGATATGAACTTCATGATGTATGCTGTGGATGAATGGTAAGATTCATCATACTTTGAAAAGTATGATCCAACGATTAAAATTGCAGAAGAAGACCAATCATTCTTTTACACGAAAGATACAACTCATGGGGGTGGATCAAACATGAGATACTCTGAATACAAGGTACTGAAGATTCCAGTGAGGTCTACTAGCAACTGCCTACCACTTCCCTAAGCATTAACAACTGAACTGTTAAGGACAACTTTGTGATCCTTAACAATGCCTTTGAAATGCTTACGGACGTATCAACATGACCATACAGACCGGTGAAAGATTTTACCACCTGTGAACAAAATATATATTATTCATAACTACTATTGATTTATGGAATTGTTGCTTGCAGCATCCACAGTTACACATGTTGAATACAGATATGTTTTATCTCGACAAAAAGAAAGGCAATTTAACTCCACCTGCAAAATTTATGCAAAATGGCTTAGCCTGTGCATGAGTTTAAGATCTACATGAACTCACTGTGACATCATCTCCATCCATAGCCATGAATCAATGCAGAATAAATACTCATGAAAGAGGAGAGATTGAGACAGTAGCAGTAGTTGCCTAGTAAATAGGAAATGTTTGGTCAACATCTTGTGCCCAAGACTCCAACCCCCCAATTATATCCTTAGCCAAAGGGAAACCATTACTGTTGACGTACTGTATGGCCCTCTGAGAGTCGTTGCCTCTTCTGCAGACTACATACAAGGAGGCATGCTTGCCTGAAACCTGTCCTGCTTCTTCTAGAGCCAAATCAATTGTCGACAGCTTATCTTCCAAGATGGATAGTGGGATGTTCACAGACCCAGGAATCGCAGAAATTTTGAAGTGATGAGCTGGGCGTACATCCACCAGCACATGCGGCTCACACTTATCAACTAATTCCTTGTACTCTTTACTGCTAATCCGGGCACTCTCTGGAACCAGGTTCAGCTTTGGGCTTGACTGCATCCAATTAAAAATTATCATGAACAGAGGTAACTATTTAAATTCATTTGACATCTAACATACTTCAGAATGCTTTAATACATTTATTTTAATGTGTAATCAAAATGGCAATGTAGATTGTTAATTTCACTGTAATGCAGAAAGAAAAAGGATGCAACTGGCAGTGAGCATGATATATACAATTGAGCAGACAAGTAAAGAAAACCTAATTTGGCTCAGATGCATCCCTAAACCAGCAACATTGGTCCATTTCCATTTCAAACTCTGCCCCCCCCTTGTCACTAACAGATGAGTGTCCTCACTAACATTATATTAAATAAAACAATCAAAACAAAGGCAGGAAATTCAAACCGATGGGGGAGGTAGGGAACAAATAAAACAAAATATTTAGTACATTTGAATAATGTTAATAACACATTCCATCTCAGGGACATTCCAATAATAGTGAGAAATCTAACCATATATTGTACCAATCTGCACCATTGCATACCACTGCAATATACCACAGCTCAAGCCAATACTGCCTCTGTATGATGCTAGGTGTCTTGTGCACAAGTAGGTAGCATAAAACAACACAGATCAACACTATGATTATCCTTTACATATACATACATAATGCATTGATCTCACACTACATTCATAGTCCAAATTATTTAGCATATTGTCTTGCAGAGACGAGACAAATACAAGGTTTACCTATTATATACATTACATATAACGATCAAACATATCCTATAGTCAAGATAATAGGATTTCCAAGCATATATACAAAAGATAGAAAGGATTTCCAAGCACATATACCAAAGACATTTTGCATTTCTATACTGATGTGGTTTTGTATTCAACATGCAACTGCACATGCAATATGGTGGCTTTTTAACTGATCTATATCATCATGATAAGCAACATTCAAAACAATACATGAAAGAAGAAGGAACAACTCCACTGTAGAAAGACACTAGAACTAGAAATACCAGATAGAGTATTGCAAAATGATGAATTCTTGTTTCCATAACTATTCCATAGTAATAGATAGCAAGCATAAAAAGAATGTTTTCCAACAAATGATAGTACCTATCAATGAATTATGACATGGAAGTTACTGAGAGACTACGAAGAAATCAACCAACTCTATTTTATAGAAACATAAGAAGCTATATTTAACAATAAATCCAAATGGATGACACCGTATCTTGTCAAGATATGTCTACAAGAGGAGCAAGTTACCCTATCAGACACCGGAGATTGAGTGAAGCACTCATAATCAAAATTTTTAAAGTTTTGTCGTGTGAACACAGCATTTTCTCCACAAACAACACAATGTGATGATCTTCCTCGCATCTTGACCTGGGAAATTTCATAGCATGTGAAGTTCAAATAGGTTTAGAAATTGAACTAAACTAGCTATTAGATGACATTTAAAATAAGGAATAATCTTTTAGACATAAGAAAATAACATGAAATAAACATGAAAAATCAAAACCTAAGACAAAATCATGGTTTGGAAACACCCAAGTGACGTACAATCCGAATTCGAGAAGACAGTGCATCAAAAAGAAGCATCCTCCCAGAGAGGGGTTCACCAACTGCAGTAGCAACCTTTATAGCCTCTAGAGCTTGGAGACAACCAATCACACCAGGAACTAATCTCACAAAATAGACTCATGTTATATATTAAGAATAAAGTTTGAAAGAAACGAGGACAGAAACAATAAAACATAAAAATAAAAAAGAAATAACAAAGTATATAAATGTATCATCTAGCATCTGAGGATTGCAAAATAAGAAAATTGATACTGCCTGCGAAAGCCCCTTTTCATGGTTATGGAGTAATCTAAAAGAATTTAAAAAGAAAAAAGTGTCAGCATTATTGATGGGAAGAAGAATAGATTGAATCAATTAAGTATGAAGAAAATAAAACTTAATTAGCAGAAGTTCCAACTAGGGATGTAGTCAAGCCGAGGTTGATCAAGCCTAGGTATGATCAAGGTTGGTCTGAAATTAATTTCAAGCTTGAAAATTGAGATGAAGCTTGATTTGTTTACCACTATTTTGAGCTCGATACAAGCTTAATCCCAAACCAAGCCAAGCATGAGCATAATCGATCAGCTTGAAAATCCTTAATTGAACTAGAAATCAGCGCAAGCTTGAACCAACTTTGCTCAAACTTGAATTAAAGCTTGACTTGAAGCTAAATTAACACTTAATGGATTGGAAAATTAAACAAATATTCAAGTTTGAAAAGACTCTGATATTGTAAACCACTAGATCTAAGATCCAACGACCACGATCTAAACTTATATATACTAGCAAATAGGCACATGTAATGCATGTTTAATAAAATAATGATAATATAAACAGGTTGATAAATTATGTGTTATGCTATTTCCTTTACTTATTAGTTAAAATGAATACACAAATAGTTTTTTTAAAAAATAACTAAAAATATAAATTTAAATGCAGAAAAAAGAAAACAAGTTAGAATAAAATAAAAATTATTTCACAACATGAAAATTAAACTGAAATAAGAAAACATACTTTAGGAGAGTGAAAAAAAAGGATCAGTTATAAAAAATCAATAAGATAAATTCAAATAACAACCAAAAAAAAGACCTATATACAAAGTAAACCCAAACAAAAACCTCAAAATACCATCTTAAAATTATAAATACAATAATAAAATACCAAAAAGTCTAAAACAAAGATACATAAAAATGTTGAGACATAATATCAAATAAATATACAAGAATGTGTTAAATAGAAATAGAAGAAACATAACCGAAAATATAAAATTTTATGATAGAAAAGATAAACTGACATGTGAAAATACATTGCAAAAGGGTAAAAGGATCAATTTGAAAATATAGCAAGTGATATAAAAAAAAAAAAAGATAGAAGAAGATATGTTATACATAAAATAAAATGAATGAAATAAATATAAGAACAAAAATAAAGATATAAATAAATTTATGAAAACTAAAACACAAATCAAAATTTTAAAACAACAAAAATAATATTAAATCTAAAAATCTAAAAAAGATTTTAAAAATAAAAATATACATGAAATAATAAAGTAGAAACAACATCAAACAAAATGTAAAATAAAAAATAGATGATCTGAAAATAAAATTAGATATGAAAAAAAATAAATGGGATAATGTTGGCCATGGAGGGAGAAGTGCTCGACTTTCCTTCCTTTTTTTTCGAGGGGGAAGGAGGAGGGAGAGGGTGAGGTGAATGAGAGCTCTTTTTCCAAGTTCCAGGTGGCTCTTAAGGGAGGATACATACCTTAGACTACAATGGAATGATGTATGGCATGATTGTGTTATAGGTGAAATTTAATGACCAAGAGCAGTAAAGCAAGAACTGGAACATGAAGTGAAAAGATCAAATTTGTATTTTATTTTGTTTCTTTTCGCATATTTTGCAGATAAGATACAGAAATTTTATATGTGAAGACCCATCTAGGATGAAAATTTAAGTCTGGCCCGTAACCAAGACATCTAACCTTTCAATGATGATCTTGAGCTTAAGGGGGTAATGGGAATCAAAATGAATTGGAATCGGAATTGGAATAGCCTAATCCTCTAAAGTATTTGGTTCGTGACCGAAATCGGAATCGAAATGAAAATTTGAATCCATAGAAAAGAGTGGGAATTGAGTTTCAGATAGATTGGACCATTCTCATTCCACCCCAAAATCAGAATCGGAATAGGACACCCCCCAACCAAGCGATTGGAATGGAAGTTATCCATTCCCATTCCGATTCCAGACCCCTACTCCCCCCAATCAAGCACCCCCTAAATTACCATCGTTATATTTACCCACCTGATTGATTGATTTTAATCAGAAATTTATATTATACATAGATCTAGAATTGAAAACTCATCAAAAATATTCTGGGCAATGGAATTGGACAATTCCACTGACTTTCAGCAATCTACTGAGATCCTCTGCTAAATGGAGTCAATTCTTGTGGCAAATCAATTTATAACCGAGTGATTATTTCGTTGTTTTCCCTGCAATTTAGTTTCAGGGGCAGTCCTTGATTTGTATGTGAACAATGAAAGAACAGAAGATGATCCACTAGATCTAAGATCCGGCAACCACTATCTAAGCTTATTAAGCTTGAAAAGACTAATATAGTGATCCACTAGATCTAATATTTGTGCGTGTGTGTGTGTGTGTGTATCCACTATCTAAGATCCAGCAGCCACTATCCATGCTTATGTAATTTCAAGCCTGATCAAAGGTCAATTTCTGGCTCAGCTTTAAATTAATTTTGAGCCTAGGTGGTGGGTTCAGGCTTGGTTCATTTAGGACCAGCCTTGAACTGAGCTTTTTCCAAGCAGAGTCCTAGCTGAGCTCAAGCAGTCCAAATTGTTTATCACCCCCAATTCCAACTTCACATAAAGCCATATAAATAACTTTGCACATACATAATTGGAGTATCTGTCTTCAATCATCTTAAACAATACCTTCCTCTTACACCATTTCCTGCACCATAATTAGCAGTGGTACACTTTTGGTTTCAGTATAGCATCATCAGCAGTGTATGTACGCTAATAAATTATATCTTAGAAATGTTCCTGCTTTTTCCTCAGTTTTATACTGCATCCTGTACCAACACCCTGGGTACCAATATCAGTTTTCTGCTCGAACTGTATCGCTCATACTGCCTGATTCTGAAGGTTTTTAAAATCTTGGTGCCTACCATGTACTCTAGAAGAACAGCTGGCAGGCAGGATTGATCTACCATCTTTACACAATTCAAGATCATGTACGAAGAGAGAAAAGCCAACCAAAGCTCCCCTGCATATGACAAGAGTCTTGATGGACAGGGAAGAAGAATTATATTCATCTTTGAGACACAACAGATAAGCCAAAGGGACAACTTGAAACAATTACAAGTATTAACATGTCATGAAAGAACTCCACAATAACTGTCTAAACTATAGGAATACAAGAGAGCTACGTGAAAAATAGAACATGCATCCTTAAATAGCACTGAACTAATTTCCACACCTAGTTGCTCTCATGTTTATAGCATGAACTATCTTGGATAATCATTTGATAGATCAAAATTAACCATCCAACAGCATCAATAATCAACTTACCTACCCCAAGAACACCACTATCAGAACATCTTTGGCATGCTGCTGTTGGTGGTGGTGTTGGGAAAAGACATCTGTAACATGGACCTCCATTATGATGATAAACAGTAAGCTGCAAAATGGGGTTGCTGCAATTAATTCTCATAAATGATAAATCTATTTCACCTCAAGGTTGTACATTTTTCATTTGATGTTAAAAATTCTTAATTTTGAATCCATTAGACTTTTCTTGGGAAAGTAGTATTTAAAAAGCATTTCATGACCTCTAATTATGACAAGCAAGTCTACCTGCCCTTCCAAGCCAAGTGCTGCACCAGATATCAAAGGCTACATGAAGAAAAATGGATCAGTCAGAGAATGAACCAGCATAATATGTACTTTGATAAATGAAACATAGGTAATGAACAAAGTGTGACCCAGAAATGATCGTTCTAAATTTTCTGATGCATCTATATTTCTGATGTGAAGATGAGGAATACATTCTCAAATTCATTAGGAAACTAAATGCATCATGCATCTTTATGTCCAGTTGTCAACGGTATGCACTTTTTCCTTTCAAATATGCATGATTCCCCTTGGACTTAGAACTTATTCTATGAAATCCTATTATAGGAAAATAGAGTACAAGAATGTATTCTACTCTCACCCTTAGCTCCTTAAGGAGTAATATATATCATCTGACAATAGTAGCTTTCTAATCTCATATATTTATCACATGTATTGATCTGCAGAATAGTACGCTTTGTCCTGTGAAGGATGACATGAAAACAATTTCGTCCAAAACACATGATTTCTACTAAATCAGTTCATATCTTGTCTTAGATACAAAAACAAATTCATATTTTTATGGGCTGTTCACTATGACTTCAAACATATAACTCTAGTTATTTGTTTTTCCATCAGCATGGTATGGTACTGTCCTAAGGATACGTAACAAAGCTGCCAACATCAAAAATAACGAAAAATCATCGAGGCCAACCGGTACACACTGCTAAGACTGCACATACCAATATGGCCAGTATATACTGGTATGAATGGTTTCGGCATCCCGGCATCTGAATACCAATATTGGATTCACATAGAAACAATACAACACCAACAGTACAATCCCATTCTGGCGGTTTTTGAATCCATCCATCTGAACCAATCCATTCTTGTTACTGCATGTGAATGCCAAAGTATAGCTTCATGGTACCATTATAATCATCATCATAAACACTTGTCCTTTTCCAAACTATTTGGGGTTGACTTTATGGATCCTCATTTGCCAAGTATTCCTATCTCAGGTCACATCTAATGTCATTCCAAGTTGTGTACAGATTAATGGTATATCAAAGAATAATAAGATGTGCACAATAAATACAATTTCACAAATCACGACAAAAATTATTTGTCTTTTTTAAAAAAAATGTTATTTCTATAACGACTTTAAGAATTTCAAAATATATTTAGTTGTTCTCCAATTCCTAAATCACAGCCTTAAGCTGGAAAAAGAAAATGTAACCCCGAAACCGAACCTTCTATCATGGTTCAGCATAACCATACATACAAAGAGTGGTGTGATATTTTACATGCATAATAAGTTCATAACTATTAAACATAAAAGTCTGATGTAATACTTTTCCAGCATAATAAGTTCATAACTTCATAACTACAAAATATGAGTCTAATGTCATAGTTTTCCTGAATAAAGATGCACCATGTTCCACAGAGATAGACTTAAAAAACACACCATATGCAATTAACTAGGTTGAACTATATGCAGCCATAGCATTAGATCAAACATGCTGCTCCAAGTTAAAAATCATGTTCAACTAAGTATTATTGTAGGGATCTTAATGACTATTCGAAGAACCAATGGACAAATTAATTCAAATGAAAAAAAAATTAAAAAAATGTAATAAGCTCTAAAATTGTATTATATCCTGCTACTCCGCAAGCATCAACAGAGAAGACCAAACCAAAACCATTTTTACCTTTCCCAGCAAAACACAGCAATCATTGATCATGTAACGACTTGGGAGATTATCTGTTGCATCTACCACTACATCATATCTTTTTCAATTTCAGTAGTCTTGGAAAACAAGACAGCTTAGCTGTAAAGACAAGATAACACCAAGATCATCTTTAAAGTATTGCTTCTTCTAAGATTTACGCATATCTAAGGATACTTGCTCACGATATCTAAAGCATTCGCTGCTTTCAAAGCTTCTTGGTGTTCCACCAACTTGATAGAAGAGTTAATCCTGAATAACAATAACAATGTCCAGAATCAGTTGTAAAGTATTTTTGATTAAATCTATCAATTAATAAAGTGATCCTAAATGATAAGAAGTCAAATAGTCAGAGATAATTTTGCTAGAATTATAAAAAGAATTCAATGATGCTGAAAAAAAGGGCTACATACGCACGACATGCAGCAGCAGCTGACTTCACTTTTGACTTCCCAACATATGCTTCTGCATGGATGATCTGAATTAAAATGTCAGTCACACAGAAGACATGTAATGATCAAAACAGCAACTATGTAACTTAAAAATACAAACCAGAGGAAAACTATGCAAAAAGAGAGTGGATATTGGAGAATTTGTAATAAATTTCCTCAAGGAGAGTTAAAAAGTATTCAGCTGTTAAGCATAGAGATTATGTGACATACAGGTAGCATGATGGTCACATATCTTCAGTGTGCTAAACTGTTAAGTTCAAAAAGGGTGACACTACAAAGGAAGACAGAAAACAAAGGTACAAGATAAGATAGGCGGTTTACATTCCTACCAAAATCTGATTGCACAATTGAGATCAATGGCCCCAAATGACCCTCGAT
This sequence comes from Cocos nucifera, assembly GCA_006176705.1. Lineage (NCBI taxonomy): Eukaryota > Viridiplantae > Streptophyta > Magnoliopsida > Arecales > Arecaceae > Cocos > Cocos nucifera. The sequence continues at coordinate 72,015 of QRFJ01002817.1, read as the reverse complement.
CAGTATAGACGATAAGAGCCACATCTAAATCATAGGATACGGATCATGAATGTACAATCCTTTGGATTGTACCATACAGAGCTAGGTCATGTTTTTACAAACTAAAGCTATAAGCATATAATCTTTTATGATTAATTAATTTCTTTGACTTTTAAAATGGCCAATTCATCATTGATAAACTTCTAGAACAGCAAACCAGCAATATCCTTTAAATTTTCATTTTCCTAGGAAAGAGAATACAGATATAGTTGTTCCAGAGCTAAGACCTAAAGAAATCTATTCCACTATTTTCATAATTTAGATACCTTATACAATCTCTTACCCGATATAGAGTTCAACCACCCAATGTTTATGTATATCCTTTCAGGCCACATAATTCAAACAAGGGGCGGTCCAATGCATGATGCTCCCGCCATTGCAAAGTCAGGCGAGGGACAGATGTATTCAGCTTTATCCCAGCATGTGGAAAGGTTATTTCTATGTTTCAATCTTGTGACCTCCAGGTCGTAATGGAGCAAATATACCATTGCACCAACACTCACCCTCAAAATAACTTAAATAAGACATTCTATTAACTTATATGGTGAAACAAAACTATGTTAATTAATTAAACATAGTGTTTGTCCATTGAGCATGATATTTTGAGCTTATGGTTGTTGAAAAATGAACATTTATGTAATTATGTCCTTATATGATGGCCTTGCTCATTATTTGTCCAAATCATGATTTGGTTATACTTCTTACCTTTCATGTTGTTTCAACATGAACCCTATTTTACTGGTTCCAATTCTCATGATCCAACTCGACCTCGTCTAAGACTTATGATATGATCCTAATCCTAACATTGGTTGTTGACAAGTGCTGTAAAAGACTAACATATTCCTATAGCATAGGATGTCAGGTTACTGAAAACAATAGCAGGGGCAATGAATAGTCCCCATCTTTGTTTTGTATGTAGAAAGGGGAGGGAAAGACCCTAAAATGGATGAAGGTTGTGAAAAAGGATATGGAAGAACTAGAAACAGCATCAAAGGCTGCCCTAATAGGAATGTTTCATGACTGGGGGCTCATAAAGCTGATGGCAAATAGTTAGGATAAGACATAATGATTCTGGTCTACAAATGATATGCATGCAGATCTAAAACATAAACCCAATCTCATCCCTTAGTAGTCCTACAAACCATAACCATAATCCTAATCTAAACTAACATGACAGAGAGCGAGAGAGCACTCATCCTCATCTCTTCATTCTTTTCCTCATAAACTTCAGAAAATCTGCACAAGGCCCCAAAGTTCGGTGCACACACCACATTAAACCCTATGAATTCCACTCCCAAGCATATAAAATTTCTGCCACAAAACCATCTAGTACATGTGCACCATGGAGTTTGTAAAACAAGTCCTTTCTTTCCCTTAACTTCAAGGCAACCAATATTTGTTTAATATCAGATTTTTGGACAGCAGCTATGAAAGCTCAATAATTCAAAGATAACTCCCTAGCCCTCCCAAAGTTTTAAATATTGTCTCATCAATTATAGATTGCCTCAAAAATGTATCTCTCCTATAGTGGGTTTCAATAACTGGATTCCCATAAAAGAGAGTCCAAAATCCTCAATTAAGCGCCACACACCTAAAGCTGATGTCTACCTTTAGTCCATCCTGGGCAACTCTTACTATTTAACATGTTACATAATTTATCCAGAGTCCCAAGATACAAGAAAGCAACAGCATATTTATCATTAGAGTCTCTTAGCACCATGTATTATCAGCACAATGAGTGATATTAGCAAACTAGAATAGCAAGCAGCATTACAATAAAGACAGAGCAAACTGAGAGGTTAACTATGCTGTCCAAAATTTCTAAATACCACTTGTTTTTTTTCCCAATTAGTTTAAAGGGCAAGGATTTTTTGTAAATTGAGCAGGCCACTTAACACGTAAGCCAGCATTGATGCAGTTGATACCTGGTTAAATTACAATAATACCCTAATCCCTTAGTCCCTTTAAGTGCATAGGAAAATGAAAGTATAAATTTGGGGAAAGTATGTATACTTTCCATTCTCTCTGTTTGAATTGTAACACCGCCCTGCATAGCATATGCATGCACATAAACCTGTGCAAACAAGCAGGTGCATACTTTTTGTTAGAATGGCTGTTTTACTTTGTTATATGTTATAATGACAATATATGGCACAAGATGACAAGAATGTCATTATGTTAACGATAAGCATGACCATATCTGCCTGACTGTTTCAGGCCAACCCTACACAATCTATAGGGTGATAAATTTATGCCTGCAAACTTCTAAAATAGGCAAACAGAAAGAGAATGAGAGATGGAAGAGTAAAAAGAATGTTATGAGAGAAAATTATCATCTGCATACCTGCCGATGTAGATTGTTAAGCTCAACCATATCATCATCGACTATTCCTAGGCAACCTACAATGAGAGTCCATTAAACTCAAAATATAAAGTAAATTAATTTGAATAATAAAAAAAATTAGTAAAAATAAAATTTAGGAAAGAATTACCAGGAATGTACTAAAAGCCATATTACATAATTATTTTTTTTTTTAAAAAAAAGGAACTACAGGGGAACATGTGATTACTAATCTGTTATATAAGTAAATTCAATGTTTAAGCAAAAAAAATTATCAAGCTACAAAGTCAAATATATGAATTGTGAGCAGAAAAAAAATACCAACACCACAAGAAGCAAGATACAGTGCTACAGGTGACCCCAACCCTCCTGCTCCAACCACCAAGATTGAAGATTTCAAGAGTTTTAGTTGCCCTGCATTATACAAACAAATAAAATTACCAATTTGAACAGATTTTTTGTTTCCTCTCTAGGATGTTTCATATCAACTTACCGTTTACCAAGATCCAAAAATTCTTCCAGCCAAGACATGAAATGTAAAACTCGAATAATGATCAAGAAGTATATTCCGTATATCTATCTGTCTATCTTTACAAGTTCAAATATTTCACCGGAGCACTTTTTTACCTAATAGAGAGCACAATAACAAGTTTATCTTAATCATTGAGAACTTCTCAAATTATTCTAGAATCTAGATTTTTTTTACTTAGCCTAATGATTCTTCAAATAAATCTTAAGTAATTACAATAATCAAGAATTTTCTATTATTAAAAAATATATGATGTATCCATGACTAACCCAAGAAGCAATTATCGAGTAAAAACTTAACATGCTATGTACTACTGCAGGTCGTGTTAGTTTTTGCTTCATCTTCTTGCCTCTCCCATGCTAGTTATAACAAGAACAAATAAATGTAAATTCTAGTATTCTTACATCCTCAATGTTTGGCAAGTTTTATCATTTAAATTCTTTTGGCGAATTTTCCACATTTTTATTCATAAACAGCAGATCTTTGCCCCCAGCAAATTGTTACCTAGAACAAATCTTTGCATTCAAAAGCATCAAAATGATAAAGCGTAATTGCAGGGGTAAAAAAGAAAAAAAAAAATGAAACCTTCGACTGCGAAATCAGGGAGCAATAGATGGCGGCTGTATCTGTAGATCATATCCGCACTCAAGCCTTCACCAGAAACCCCACCATGCCGGAAAGAATTGGCAGGGGGCCTCGGACAGCTGGCGGTATCATCCTCCTTCCTAGAAGCATCAGGAGAAGTCTTGTTGTTCAGCTGCGCTTGGAGCAGAAGAATTCGGTTCTCGATTTCCTTCTTTTCCACCTCCAGCCTCTCAATCTCACGAAGAATATCATCAGACGATGCATCACCGTTCATGATGCCGGAATCCATCCAACAAATTACTAAACGCAGAGATAGAGAGCTCTGGATTAGGGGAAAGAAATAGATGAGAGGAATAAAGAGGATTGCGTTAAGTGAGATATAAGACCCGAAAATTTCTTGAATAGGGTTTGAAATTAGGGGGAAAAAGGGAAAGCAGAGAAACACGAACACCGGTAGCCGGGGAAGGCACGGGCCGAGGGGTTCTTTGCACTTGAGGCTAGAGGGGTTTATACTTGACCAGAAGAGAGGATTGGAGTTGAAGTAGGGTTATCCATGCTTCGCTCTCTCTCCTCATGCTCGCAAGAAAGCGCCACCTGTTGGCCACTGACCCGCGCGACATGAGGGGCCGCGCCCCTCCCCATTGCCGGATTTGGTCGGAGCAGGGAAGCGGTTCCGTTGGATCATGAACTTGACACCCGAAAAAGAAAAGCCTAAGGATCCATTTGGTTGGATATGTCAGATTACCGATAATTTGATAATTTATAAAAATTATTTATTTAAAAAATTATTATAAAAAAAATTATTATATTTAATTAATGAAAAAATTATTCTAAAAAATAACATTGAAAAAAAATTATTACGTTTAGTTAAAGATAATCCTACATAAAAAAAAATATGATAAAATTTATAAATATATCTTTTAATATAAAATAATTTTTAATATTAAAATAATATTATTATTTTTAATTAATTTTTATATGATGACTATAATCATATGATCCTTTACATAATATCATTTTCATCTTAATTTTTTTATCAAAAAATTTTATTGAATAAAATTTGAAGGACATTAAAATAAAGTCAATGATTACATATACAATTTTATTGGAGGCATTTTTATTAAATATGGATTACCACCACTCAAAAATTTGCCAAATATCAATCTTTTTATGGTATTTATTTTACCATCTCTCTCTGAAAAATAAGCATGAGGCCCACCAATTTTTTTACCATCTCTCTCTTCCACTTTTCATACCAAATATAATAATCTAACATGAAAATTATTTTCTCATGCCAAATTATCCCTAATCAAATGGTTCCTAAAAAAAAATATCACTGTGGCTATCCCTCCAACCAAAATACCAAATGTATAAAAAATGTTCTCTCACATATAAACCCCATCCCTCGAATAGTATTTCGATTTATTCGTTCCAAGTTTATTCCACAATCATACGCAGCTTTCTAGCTAATATTTAAAATAACCCATATTTTTCAATCAAGCATAACCCTAATAAGTTTGGCTTGAATTAGACTTAATAATTTTCAAACTGATTTTGAATTGAGATTAGATTGGTGATCCATCCTAATTAAGTTGTTGTTTGAGCTTTCCATCTTCTAACATATAGGGGGTGCAAATAGATCAGGTCGGATCGAGTTTCAAGTAACCCCGATCTGATTCAATTTCTTGATTAGATATGAATATTGGATCCAAATCCAATCCATCAGATCGAATTAAGTCAGGACTATAATCAAATTTCTTGACCCAATAGATCATTCGGATCGAGTTGGATCTATGTATAATTCGACCTTGATCCACAACGGTTAGGATCCGGATTGAGTTTAGATTATTTGATGGCATATAAATTTATAATTAAGCAGATGTTGAATCTATTATTTATTTTTAATCAATATCTAGTTCTATTTATATTCTTATTTTTGTTGATATTTCTAATGAAGTCTGTTGGGGATAAATCCCGCTCCTGCCGAAGCCCGGCCCGACGCTCAGCCCAATGTAACCAGTAGCTGCTGAAGAGCTTCAGCGCCAGGCGCCAGGCCGAGCCCCTAAGACGGCCGAACTGCCTAGAGGCCGAACTCCCCTGCACCAAGGTCTCGGGCCGAACTGCCTTAGAGGCCGAACTCCCCTGCACCAAGGTCCTCGGCCGAACCCTTAGAGGCCGAACTCCCCTGGCCACCAAGCCGAACTCCTTCGGACCCCACGGCCGAACTCCTTCGGACCGACCCCAGGCGAGCCCATGCAGCCGAACTCCTTCGGACTTCCCACGGCCGAACTCCTTCGGACCGACCCCAGGCGAGCCCATGCAGCCGAACTCCTTCGGACCCCACGGCCGAACTCCTTCGGACCGACTTCAGGCGAGCCCAAGTGGCCGAACCCCTTCGGACCGACCCTAGGCGACCGAACTCCTCAGCGAGCCCTGGCCGAACCAACTAGCAACCGAAGTCCTTCAACTGGCCAGCCGAGCTTCTTCGGGCCTCTCAGCGGTCGAACTCCTCGGCAACCGTCCCGCGGCCGAACTCTACAGATGGCCGACCCTTCAGCCAGACGAACTCCCCCAGCTTCCCCCTCGGCCGAACTCTGTTACAAGTCCGAACTCCATTGGACGAACTGTCGCCTGCAGCAAGACCGGACGGCGCCTTCCTCTCCGTACCGGACTCCATGCGGCCCGACGGCTCGCCGGTATGGCTCCCACGATCTACCGGACGACGCCTTCCTCTCCGTACCGGACTCCATGCGGCCCACGGATGGCTCCCACGGACTCGCCGGTATGGCTCCCACGATCTACCGGACGACGCCTTCCTCTCCGTACCGGACTCCATGCGGCCCACGACTCGCCGGTATGGCTCCCACGATCTACCGGACGACGCCTTCCTCTCCGTACCAAACTCCATGCTGCCCGACGACTCTCTGCCAGACGGCACAGCCGTCACCATCAACTAAGCTCCGCTATAAAAGGACCCCTCCCGACATACTAAGGCTAAGCTCTCTGAACTCTCGACTCTCTAAGCTCTCCTCCACATCTCTAAGCTCCGGAACTCATTCCGAGCACTCCATTACTGTTGGCCGGAAACTAACTTGACCGTCGGAGGGTCCTGCCGGAGCCACCACCCCACCGGTTCCGGACGGGACTTCGTTTTGCAGGTCCCCGGCGGCGCCCAGCGGCCTCGATTGCGGCGACCTCCGGCGGCGACGGATTTCTGCACCAACAGATTGGCGCTGTAGAAGGAAGGGCCTGAACCTTCGAGGTTCCCTTGTTCTTAAAGGAGTGCTCGGCGACGATTTCCTTCCCCTGCTCCGGATCTCTCTTCTCCCTCTTCAGTATTCCTTTTCTGGAAAGAAAAATGCCCCCCAGAAGAGCCTCGACCCGGAGGTCGGCAGCCTCCGCGGCCCGATCCCGTTCGGGTCCGTCCGCTCCCACTCCGGCCCCGGCGACACGGGCCCGCTCCGTACCCGCGGTGGATGCGGAGCGGTTCGACCTGCTTGCCCAGCAGGTCCGCGATCTTACGGAGGCGGTGCGGGCGGTGCAGGCCACGCATTCGCGAGGTCCGGCGCCCACTCGACCGGCGCGGGGTTCCCCGGAGCCCGGGAACCCAGTCCAGGAGCGACCGATGTGGGCTACCCGACCTCCGGCCCTCGGGAGAGAAGGGCAGCCGGCAAGGAGCCCCTGCTCGGACCGCGGCTCGACCCAGGGAGAGGCTTCACACCTATTCCGCGAGAAGACCTTGGGGATTAAGGATCGCGAAGACTTCCTGGATCAAAGGCTCTTGGAGATGGGACGACGCATAGAAGAACTTCGTCATACTCCTTCCTCCCGCGGTAACGATATTTGCACTGATCCTCCCTTCTCACAGAAAATTATGCAGGAACAGGTACCGCCGAACTTCAAGCTCCCGCATTTTGAAAGCTACGATGGGACCACCGACCCGGTCGACCATTTGGAGGCCTTTCAGGACTACGATGTTGCTCCATGGCGCGCCTGATGCCATTTTGTGTCGGGCTTTCCCTTCTACCCTCAAAGGAGCGGCCAGGAATTGGTACTCGGCGCTTAAGCCGGGCACCATCCTATCGTTTGACCAAATGAGTCAACAATTCGCGGCCCACTTTGTCAGCAGCAAACGGCCGCGCAGAGGCTCGGATTCCTTGTTGGCCATCAGGCAAAAAGAGGGGGAACCCATCCGGGCTTACGTCACCCGGTTCAACGCTGCCGCGCTGGAAGTCCGGAACCTGGACCAATCAGTTGCTATGGCCGCGCTCAAGGGCGGCCTTCAGAAGAACGACCTGTTGTTCTCCCTGGAAAAGAAATATCCCAGGGATTTTCGCTGACATGCTAGCTCGGGCCGAAAGCTATGCCCGGGCAGAGGAGGCTTTTGAGGCCAAGGATAATGAAGCTCGCGACAAGCGACGAGTAGGCAGAGCGGGAAGGCCCGCCGAAGAAAGAAAGCGCACCGAAGCTTGGCCGCGCTCCCGAACTCCCCCTGGTCGCGGGCGAGCCCGGACTCCACCTCAGGCTCGGGGGCGGGAAGCCACCGACGGAAGGGCACACCGAAGTCCCCCCCGACGTCCCCCCCGAAGCCCAGTCCCCTCCGGCGCCGAAGTTCCCCCCGGCGCCGAGGTTCTCCCCCGCGACGAGGTTCATCTCCGCGCCAAGGTTCTCCCCTCCGGCGGCGTTTTCACAGCTACGCCCCCCTCAACGCCCCGAAGGCTCAAGTGCTGCTGGAGATCAAGAGACGACTTCCGGAGTCGGAGAGAATGCGTTCCCATCCCAGAAAACGCAACCCCAACAAGTTCTGCCTTTACCACCGTGACCACGGTCACGATACCGAGGAGTGCATCCAGCTCCAGGACGAAATCGAGGAGCTGGTCCGGCGGGGCAGGCTTGGCCGATTCCTGCGAAGACGATCTAAAGAGCAGGAAGATCGGCCGAGAATGTTGCCACCGATTGGGGAAGATCGGCAGGAGGACCGGCCGTCTCTTGGCGTCATTAACACCATCTCGGGAGGACCGCAGCAGGGAAAGACCGACGAACCCGAGGGATCGGCAAAGAGGCAGAGGACCTCGGAGCCCGTGACCTTCACCGAGGCAGACGCCCAGGGGATCAGATTTCCGCACAACGACGCGGTTGTAATCTCTTTAAACGTCGCTGATTATGATGTACGCCGCGTCTTGGTGGATAATGGAAGTTCGGCGGACATATTGTTTTACGATGCCTTCTTGAAAATGTCCCTACCTGACACCCGCTTAGGACCTGTAAATTCCCCCCTGGTGGGATTTGCTGGACACGCCGTTCCGGTCGAAGGCATGGTGACTTTGGCAGTGACGGCGGGCCAATCCCCAAAATCGGCCAAGGCGCGGATCGACTTTTTTGTCGTAAGGACCCCGTCCGCCTATAATGCAATCCTTGGGCGACCAGGCCTTAACGCGCTACGGGCGGTAGTATCAACCTACTACTTAAAGGTAAAATTCCCGACGAGCCATGGAGTCGGCGAAGTCAGAGGAGACCAAGCCCTGGCAAAGTACTGCTACTCAATCGCCCTGCGCGAGGGAGACCGGCCCGACCCTTGCCTTGTTGACAGACTGGACGTCCGCGACGACCTCACTGAAGAACGGGGCAAACCTGCGGAAGACCTCGTCCCTGTGTCCTTACGCGATGGAGACCCGGGGCATGAGGTGCGGATCGGCTCCAACCTAGCGGCCGAGGTCAAGGGACAGCTCGTCGCCTTCCTCAGAAGGAATGCGGACGTCTTCGCCTGGGCCCCGGCGGATGTACCGGGGATCGACGCCGATGTCATAGAACATCGGCTGGCCATCGACCCAAGGCACCGACCCGTCAGAGAAAAATTACGCCGCCAAGCCCCAGAAAGACAGAAGGCGGTAGCCGAAGAAGTGGATAAGCTCCTTGAAGCTGGACTCATCCGGGAGGTCAACTACCCGACCTGGGTCTCGAACGTGGTCCTCGTCAAAAAAGCAAACAACAAATGGAGGATGTGCGTCGACTTCAAGAAGCTGAACAAAGCCTGCCCAAAGGACAGCTACCCCCTGCCGAGGATCGATCAACTGGTGGACGCAACCTCGGGCCACGAGCTCCTTACTTTTATGGACGCGTTTTCTGGTTATAACCAGATACGCATGGCGCCCGAGGATGAAGAAAAGACCACCTTTATTACTGACCGAGGTCTCTATTGTTACAGGGTCATGCCTTTCGGACTCAAGAATGCAGGAGCCACTTACCAGCGCTTGGTCAACAAGGTCTTCAAGGGGCAGATCGGCCGCAACATGGAGGTGTACGTGGACGACATGCTGGTCAAAAGCCGAGCCTCGACGGACCACCTCGCCGACCTTGAAGAAACTTTCGGTGCACTTAGGAGGCACAAGATGAAGTTGAACCCGACCAAATGCGCCTTCGGCGTGACCTCCGGAAAATTTTTAGGATTCCTGGTGTCGAAACGCGGAATCGAGGCAAACCCCGAGAAAATCCGAGCCATCCAGGAGATGACTGCCCCGAAGACAATTAAGGAGGTTCAGCGCCTGGCTGGGAAGGTGGCGTCCTTGAACCGCTTTGTCTCAAGGTCGGCCGAGCGGTGCCTGCCTTTCTTCCAGGTCCTCAGGCGATCGAAAGATTTTTGCTGGACAGCGGAGTGCAAACAGGCATTCGAAGAGCTTAAAAACTACCTCGGCGCGCCTCCACTGCTGGCAAAGCCCGAACCTGGAGAAGGGCTGCTCCTATACCTAGCTGTCTCTCCAATGGCCCTGGCGGCTGTCCTGGTCAGGGAAGATGCGAAGGCGCAACAACCAGTCTATTACGTGAGCCGAGCCTTGAGGGACGCGGAAACCAGGTACTCCAAGTTAGAAAAACTAATTTACTGTCTTCTGATCGCAGCCAGGAAGCTCCGACCTTACTTTCAGGAGCATACCATCACGGTCCTCACGGACCAACCATTAAGAGCCGTCCTCCACCGCGCAGACGCTTCAGGAAGAATCGCCAAATGGGCGATCGAGCTCACGGAGTTCGACATCAATTACCGGCCCAGGCCATCGATCAAGGCTCAGATACTGGCGGACTTCGTGCTGGAATGCACCGCACCAGTTGAAGCCGAGCTTGAATCAAGCGAGACTATCATCAGTGGGAGACCAGGCCCCGACGAAGCCGAGCTGTGGCGGTCGAGCTTCCCTGAAGAAAGGGCCGACCTCCTTGAAGGCGCCTGGGTTCTGCATGTGGATGGCTCATCCAACTCTAGCGGGGCCGGCGCAGGGCTGGTCCTGGTTAGCCCCGAGGGGATCGTCACCGAGTACGCATTGCGCTTCGAGTTTCCCACAACCAACAATGGGGCCGAGTATGAAGCGCTGATAGCCGGGCTGCAGATAGCCAGGGAATTGAAGGTGGGTCGGCTTCAAGTCTATAGCGATTCCCAGTTGGTGGTCGGTCAGGTCGGCGGCAGCTACGAGGCGCGGGAGGAAAGCATGGTGATGTACCTCGGGAAGGTGAAGAACTTAATACCAGCCTTCGACAGCTTCGACATTCGGCACATCCCAAGGACCGGGAATACAAGGGCCGACCTCCTCTCCAAGTTGGCCACCTCTGCCCCGGCCGAACTACCAAAAGAGGTGTTTCTGGAAACTCTGAAGTGCCCGACCACCGAAGGAACCTCCAGGCCGTCCTGCGGACGGACTTCGAGCCCAGCTGGATTCGATCCGCTAATCGCCTACCTCGAAGAAGGGGTTCCTCCCCCACGATCGGAGAGAAGCTCGGAAGCTCAGGAGTCAAGCCTCCCGCTACGTCTTGTACGAGGGCAAGGTTATATAAAAGGTCGTACTCCCTCCCGTTGCTGAGGTGCCTCCGACCCTCTGAGGCCTGCATCGCGCTACAGGATGTCCACGAAGGACTCTGCGGAAGTCACGCGGGAGCCAGATCCCTATCGCAAAGACTACTTCGGCAAGGGTACTACTGGCCGACCCTACTTCGTGATTCCACGGAATACGTGAAGAGGTGTGACCGCTGCCAGAAGAACGCCAGCGTGCAAAGGCAGCCGGCATCCGAACTCACTCCGCTCACTGCACCCTGGCCCTTCGCGCAGTGGGGGATGGACATCCTCGGCCCCTTCCCAACAGCGTCCGGACAACGGAAGTTCCTCCTGGTCGCGATCGACTACTTTACCAAGTGGGTCGAGGCGGAACCACTAGCGAAGATCACCGAGGCCAAGGTGCAGGACTTCGTCTGGAAGACGCTGATCTGCCGGTTCGGTCTGCCCCGAGCTCTCATAACCGATAATGGGCGACAGTTCGCTGGAGCCCGGTTTGCCGAGTTCTGCGAAGGACTAAACGTCTCCCACCACTTCACATCGGTGGCTCATCCGCAAGCCAATGGGGAAGCCGAAGTGACCAATCGGACCCTGCTGCAAGGCCTCAAGACGAGGCTCGACAGGGCAAAAGGGGCCTGGGTAGACGAACTCTACCACGTTCTCTGGGCATACCGAACAACGCAGAGGGTACCGACCGGCGAGACACCCTTCGCCTTGGCCTTCGGCACCGAGGCAGTCATCCCGATCGAGCTCAAACTCCCGTCTGCTCGAATCGTGGGCTTCAACGAGCAACTCAACTCCCAGGACCTCAGAACCAACCTCGACCTGCTGGAAGAAAGGAGGGAGGCAGCCCGCATCCGAATGGCCGCCTACCAGCGGAAGGTGGCTCGGTATTACAATTCCAGAGTCAAAAGCAAGGCGTTCAGAGTTGGGGACTTAGTGCTCCGACGAGCAGCCGTCTCCCAGCCCCAGAATCAAGGGAAGCTCGTCCCAAATTGGGAAGGTCCGTACGAAGTGGTAGAGGTCATCCGACCTGGTACCTATCGCCTAAAGGAGCTCGGAGGACTAGCGCTTCCCCGACCTTGGAACTCAGAAAACCTGAGAATGTACTACCAGTAGTTTCCCTCAATAAAACCTTGTTGCTCGACACTATCGTTTCAGGGTCACTGGGAAAAAAGCGAGCGGAAATGTGCCCCCACAGCCGGCTAGGAACAGGAGGAGAACCTCGTCCTAGCGTGAGCAAAGTCAAAGGCCCCGTTCCACAAAGGACGGGATGGGGGGAGAAGCGAGGACGACGGTCCTCATGTGCCCCCACAGCCGGCTAGGAACAGGAGGAGAACCTCGTCCTAGCGTGAGCAAAGTCGAAGGCCCCGTCCACAAAGGACGGGATGGGGGGAGAAGCGAGGACGACGGTCCTCATGTGCCCCCACAGCCGGCTAGGAACAGGAGGAGAACCTCGTCCTAGCGTGAGCAAAGTCGAAGGCCCCGTCCACAAAGGACGGGATGGGGGGAGAAGCGAGGACGACGGTCCTCATGT